>OX463755.1:143414203-143903590 GCA_949824845.1 Rhingia rostrata | reverse complement strand
TAACCCTGAGACTTACTATATGAATTTTTGCTTAAAGATCTAAATTTCTATTATTAGAGTGATGCGATCATTGTTTTTTTTTTCTGTTGGGAGAAAAACAGAGAGCTTTGTTGTTACTGAACTTTAGACCAGCTAATTGACAATTGGATCAATAAGGCCTTCGATTTGTTCACACTTTTTTATTTTTTCAACTCATAGTATGTGTACAATGTACATTCATGCATTAGAGATAGTAGGTCACAAGAAGCAAGTGTATGTGGTCCAGATACTGTAACAGGAATGATGTTCGCAAGTGTAACTGAAGTGTACTACGTTAAAGCCACGGCTCGAAATTTTTCGAAATTATTAAGTAAATATCGTAACTGAAATACAGTCGAAGCTAAGGACTTGCAAGAAAAACTTCTGCAGACTGTTAAACGGCGATGACGAACAACATTCCGCTGTAAGGCAGAACGAACCATTCGATTCTGACGACAGCGAAAACTACCAACCACACGATCTAATTTGACTGTTGAGAGGCGTTTCATCTTTGCGTAGATCTTCATTCCTTATATACCACGGCGCATTAACGAATGATCTTAACATTTAGTTTTCAAAAGTTTGTAGAATGTTTAGATTCGTTTCACTGGTACAACCCCATAGTTGTATACCATATGTCCAGACCGGCTTTAGCAATTGCTTGTATAATAGCAGCTTGTTATCAAGGTTAAGCTTCGAATATTTTCCAACCAGTAGATTTTTAGATAGTAGATTTTTAACCAGTAGAGTTCTCTGTATTTATTTTTTCAGTTCTTCGCAATTCTTTTTCACATGCGATTCCATTTTAATTTTGCATCGAGTGTCATTCCGAGATATTTCGCTTCATTTGCAAATATGTTTTGCAAATGCTTTTCTTGACAACTGATACTACTCGGATGATTTGTCAGATAATCATGAGAGGAGGGCCATTGAAAAAGCATTTAGGATTTTATTCAAAAAATCTTCGATCCCGTTTGCGTTGCCGGGCTATGGAGACGAATATTCAACCAAGAACTACACGAGCAATTACCTAATTGGGCTATGTGGAGAGGCATGTTGGTTGACGCCCATGTTCATTCTGGACTGTAGCGCCACTTAACAACAAATGTAACACCCAAATCCCGCGCAGATTCGGATTTGTCGATTCCGTTCCGGTAATTTTTATGTCACAGATGCACAAAGGTCTGGATAAAAGCCCAATTGTCGAGTCTGTGCGTCATGTAAGCACTGTTTTTATTACCAGGGACCTAAAAGTCGCGAAAAATCTTTTTTGGATTAACTTGAATAACTTGAACCTTGGATACAAAAATAAGCTCGATGTATGGGTGCGACACGAGTTATGATAGTAAAAAAAAATCATTGACGAAAATTCTATATGCGAATCGCTGCTTAATCGCAACTCAATCAACCCATTTCTGAAGCGGTTGATGACTGGGGATAAAAAGTGGATAATTTACGACAGCCTCAAGCGGATTCGGTCGTGGTCGCATCGCGGTAATCCGGCGCTAACGGTGATCAAGCCAGGGATTGGCAGGAAATCATCTACTATGAGCTTCTAACCTACGGAAATACTCTTAATTTCAACCTGTACTTTAAACATCTGAACAAATTTATCGCCCATAAGTTATTCGCCGATTCTGAGCAGAACCCTAATAGAAATCGAGAAGGTCCATTAAGAGTGAACGAACACCATCGAGTCTAATGGGTCTTTAGGCGTTTTAAATTCAACGCATGACCAATATTACTCGGCGAAGATATATTTACGCTCATGATGATTAGGTTCATCTATATCGCTTGTTTCTGATACAAAACAACACCAACACCTTCTGATTGCCCCCAAAACCAAAATACCGGAACCAAAATCACATGGATCACTATGTCCAATTTCTATATGACTGTCTAAAAATGATGTTACAATGGGGTCTTAAAAAATTTATGCAAAGGCACATGCCATTTCTATGAGTTTCTATATCTAGAAAGCCGAGTACTAGCTTCGTTGCAAGCAACCTTATATAGCGGCCACCATCTATCTATGTGAATCTATTGTGATTTAACATTCAATTGGCTTCCTATGGGAATTTTGTGACATTATTACGAACCTCACAGAGCATGGCAGCACTTCTGCCAGAACAGTGTGTTTCTTGAGCCGGAGTAGACCAATCTCCATGTCAGAGATAATTTATTCGGTGTAGATGGTCTTTTAATCATCCTTTCAAGAGTAATCATCTGTCTTTTACCTTTCCATATTTATTAGTCGGATTCAGAGTTCGAAGAATTTAGTTCGTTTGATGCATCGACGTATCTGACAAATCGAATGTTCTCTTCGAACCTGGGCACGTTGCTTCACGTCATTCCATCCAAACCGTTTGCATATCTGAGGTCACTTTTTACATAAACTGCATGTTCGGTCTTCTTTGTCGTCTCGAACATGAAGGCTGGAATTTGAAGATTCGCTTTGCTGGAGAATTATTGTTCTGGATGTGGTCGAGCCAATGTAGTCAACATGCGGTTTTACCTTTTGTACAACATCCACATCATGGTACAGCTCATAAAGTTAGTGGTTGTATCATATCCTCCGTTGGTCTCAAGCTGAGTGCTTGACAATAAACAGGAAAGCGGTGCAAATCTCTAGCATCTTCGAACGTAAATCTTATTTGTCGTAAATTTGTTAGTCCTGTATGCAAGACTAACACCTTTATGACGAATGTTTCCGTTCGAAGATTCCAGATATTTGCTCCACTTTCCTGTTTATTGTCAAGCACTCAGCGCCGTATAGTAGGACTGGTAGTATTAGGGTCCGGTAGAGCAAACATTTGGACTAATAGACCGATTTCGCTAAACCGAAGTAGTATCGGTTTCGTAGGGTCAGTCTTTATCGCACATATATCTACTATGGTGCCTTGCTGTTGGCAGATTTTTTGAAAGTCACCCCTGTCGAGGTATCCGTTCCGAAGAACTTCCGTAACGAAGGCCAGTTCCAAACATACTCATATTGCTTTCGAGCTATCCGTTGCTGAATAAAATTAAAAAGCAAACAATCACGTTCGTTTGATTCCTCAGCAATTTACTGTCGCACAGTTTGGAATATATTTAACGCATAGCTGTCAAAAATTGTTGACTTAACGCATATCTAGGAAGCGCGATCACGTGCATTACTTTTCATCGGGGATCTGTTCGAAATGCTGATTGAAACATAGAACTCGGTAGAAAATTCTCCAATTTCTCTAATTTCTCGAATTTCGAACATATCGGAGAAAATGTTCTTCCGAATGGATACCTCAAAAGGGGTGAGTATCTTCCGTATTTACACCTGTCCTACCAAATATCTGTTCCAGATTGAAGAAACCGCATTTTAGTGCGTATTTTTGTCGGAATCCGGTAAAAAAACATGAGCGATGCTCGAAAGGGTGAATTGATATCGGTTAAACTCATTTAACGGAGCTTGGATTTCAAAAATTAATTCTAGCTATTTTAACCCGCTATTGAAGCGTGTAGTTTTCTACTATTAAAATTGAAACATTGTCAGACCAAAGGCCGTATAGAATGACATTATTGGGTGACTGGACGATCAAATTTCAGTTTGTCCTACTACTCTCAAATCAAAGCCTTATGTTCACGTGCTTTCACATAAAAAAACTAATTATCTCAACGCACATTTGAAACCAAAGAACCATTTGATGCACCTAAGAACCGTGCCACACCTGTCGCATGCCTCAATCACTACTGCACCATGGACAATGTGTGCACTTGTCCATCTGCTGTCGATGGACTACCACTGGAATTCGATCAACGAAATGCAATTAAAGTCACGTTCCAGCTGCAATTTGATCTTGTTGATGTCATCGCGTAAATTAAAACAAGAACACCACTTAAAAACAGCTGTCACACATTACATATCTGTGAGAAGTATCTATCGCTTGAAAAATCGCATTCTTTGTTCTGAACACAACAAAACCATTAACCTCAACTTACCGCCTTTCTAACAAAACCTCTAAGCGGCTGTTTAAAAAAAAAAACTCTGACAAGGCCAGAAACAAAGTTAAATCTCATTTACATATGGCACGACAATCAACACCCCCCAATGATCTAGTCGACAATTCGATTTTATTGAATCGTACTCTCGCATCTCAACTCATTTCCTGTTGTCCACATGTGCATTTATATAGCGCAGGCATTCATCCTCCTCCTCCTTCAACAACCGCCTCCAACATATGACTATTGACACTGACATTGAAGACACAAATCCGATGAGTTATTATATAACACCGCCGCTTAGACTACGGTACGGACGGCTATATCGTATCTCTTACGTGTCACTTGGCAATTGTTGCAGCTACACTAATGCCTGTCTCCGGTTTTTATCGCTTGAACCTGTCAAGTCTCATATGACATTAATCAAATGCTAGTCCCCCCCGACTAATTATTATTACAACCATGTAAATGGGCATCGGCAAAGCCGCAACTTTAATCTGATCATTTGAATGTATCCAACGACTAATTAGTGCTGACTATAGATTTTGTTCACTTGTAAGCTGTCCCAAGTCCCACACACCAAGCCAGCGTCATCATCATCCTTGCGGGCGGGTGTAAGCGCTTTTGAATGAATATGAGTTTGTGAGTTTCCTTTCGGCACTCAAGCGCCGGTGACATAATCGGAAATTGAAGTGTGCAATGCCATCGAGCGCGCGAACGGGCTATAATAGTGATATCTCCTTCCAGTTTATGCACACACAGATATATTAAATAATTGCATACTATGGGTATGTGAGTGCGTCTCTGACCAAGGACGCCTTGGCAACTTTTAATTATAAATGCTAAATGCTCGTATCTGCACGCTGATTGCACTAAGAGTTGTGTAATTTTATGCTTTGCACAATCGATACTTTAGAATGGGTTGTGGGGATTCATTAGAAAGGAATCATCATCGTTTCGAATCGAAGAAGGTATCTCCTTAGCACACGGTGTTCTTAGATACTTTTATGAGTGATTTATTGCATTGTCGGAACGGAAATAACGTTTAAACGATAATTAGATACCCTATTAGTGGTGTATGAGTTATTTCATTAAAACGACTTCCGCAGTGTATTGAAAGGTACGTGTGATTGGTTAGTATCTATAATGTCTTTGAACTTTTGAATCGTGATCAGAGAAACCTTTCATTTGCTTGAATGTATTTTGAGTTTTTTTTTGCTGTTGTTTTTGTTTTTTTTTCATCAAAGACGCTGCCTGTGTCAATGTCACCGCCTCCCCCCTGAATAGGGTCATTATTCTTCGAAAACTTGTCATTAGTATCTATAATGTGAAAGTTCATATGATCTTGAACTCGATGATATGTATGCGTTAGGGCGTAGATACAATCCAAAGGTCATTTGTTATTAGTCTGATGAAATGCTTTTACAAACCGATGAATATATTCACAAAGTTTACATTTCGAGCATCTGGAACAAGTAATCTGTGTTATTTCTGGTTACCTTCTCTTTTTCTTGTGCATACAAATGTACGTAAATTCAGATTGTATCTGAATGAATGAGAATGTTATTTATGAACATGCATTTAGTTTGCATTGCAATATTCCTACATATGCAGGGATTTTAGCCAAAAATCCAAACAGATTTGCATTCGTATGGAGATGAAGTTGAACACGATAAAATGTGCGAAAACATGTTGTTGCAAATGCTGCTAGGATATGATAAATTCCAGCAATCAATATTCTACATGCGTAGGAAATATTATTCTCAATTAATGCCCACAAACCGAGAGGCAGAGGAATTTTGGAAAGGATGGGTCATATTGGGGTTGCTTTATGGTATTTATGAATAGTTTCGTATTTTTCTTTAATTTGAAACATTGCTTTTCAAACTCGGAAGGTCATAATAAATTCTAATACACGTGGGCTATTATTCTAGGTACGCAATTCCAATCTGAACAATCTAAGCCATAACAGATGTTTCCACTTGCCAAAGGTGATTCATCATTACATCAATCATTCAGCTGGTGGTTATATATGAAATACCATCAATAGGCAGTCAACATCAATTAAAAGGAGGGCTATATAATGTGTTTGTGTGTTCTTGTAAACTTACAAGTTTATCTGATTTATGTTATGGCCTGGCAATCGACACCTGCCTCATTCTTATTCTAAAATAAGAAGTTCCAGTGAAGTACTTTTTGAAGTGAAAAAAAAAACTTTTTTACAAGTAAAACGCGCAATCACAAATCATCTGTAAATCGAAAAAAATATGCAAGAGGGCTGTACTATAAAAATCATTATTAAGCATTAAATCTGGAATTTACGGCTTATACAGGCCTCAAATCTAGCTTTTCCTTTCATTTGTGTGTGCGGAGTTATTATTTTTAACACAATGAATAGGGCCTCCTGCTTTACATCTTATTCGAATGGCAAATTTGAGAAGCTTCTCAGAAAACTGTTGCTCTTATTTGATTAACGCTATATAAATTTGAAGCCCTAAGGGCGCAGTTATAGCTATCATTGAACAACTTCATTGGAACACAAAACATGATGGAATTGAAATTTTTAGCTCATAACTGGTTATTGGAATCACTGGAAAATTCCGTTTTATTGCGGTGGATTGGCAAACATTACTTCACAAAAATAAACATTGAGCTTAAAAAAACAACAAGTGATTTTCCGCGAAATCGTTAATTAAAAATTTAAATATTTTTGGAAAATCTTTCTGACACCAACTCGTCAATGATTGAATTTATAAAAATGCCGCAATGATTAAAAGAAAATTTCACACGATGGTTTTCAATTGTATCGTATAAAAATTGATATGAAATTCTAGAATTGACCGGATCGAGAACTCAAAACTTTTAATAAGAAATAAGAACCATACACCACTCATACCGTCATGTACAGATATGAAAACAGCCTTAACTAGGCTTTACAAGTTTTATTTCACTGTGAGTATGCTTCCAGTTTCAGAACCATAAAAAATGTCGGTCAACATCTCACAAAAGGGATGTATTACCCCCAGCTCCCTCTAGGGAGCTTAGTCTATCTAAAACCCCTTATATTCTATGAGCCACTGATCCTTAAAGCCTCTCCAATTAGCCCGGTCCTTAGCTAACTGCCTCCAGTTGCGCACTCCAAGTTGGTTGAGGTCGGTTTCTACTTGTGCGCGCCACTTAAGGCGAGGTCTTCCTCTACTGCGTCCGACGTCTGGCTTGGAATCGAAGACTCTGCGAGCCGGAGTATTGGTGTCCATTCGTTCTACATGTCCTAGCCATCTTAAACGTCCAATGCGGAGTTTTTTGACCAGGGGCATGTCGCTGTACAGTTCTTGGTTGAATCTTCGTCTCCATGGCCCGTCAACGCAAACGGGACCGAAGATTTTTCGAAGAATTTTCCTCTCAAATCGACCAAGGATTTCTTCATCCGCTTTTGAGACGGTCTATGCTTCAGCGCCGTAGAGCAGGACTGGGATGATCAGGGTCTTAGTGAGGGCTTTACTACTTTACTACTTACTACGAGTGAGGGCTTTACTACTGAATTGCCTTCTTAGCCCGAAGAAACAGCGGTTGGCAAGAGTAATTCTTCGTTTAATTTCTGACGAGATGTTGTTGTCAGAGTTAATAGCGGAAGTCCCGTACTACCTCAAAGTTATATCTGTCAATGGTGATGTTCTGTCCAATTCGTCGATGTTGTGTGTCCTTTCCTTGACAGCATTAGCATATACTTCGTCTTGATCTCATTTACTGCTGAACCCATTTTTGCCGCTTCCTTCTCTATACTAGCAAACGTTCCTATGACATCACGTTGGGTCCTACCAATGGTGTCAATATCCAGAGAATGCTAGTTGTTGTACAGATTTTTGGAAAATTGTGCCTCTGGTGTTGGGTCGTGAGTTTTGCACAATCCTCTCAAGAATCAGATTGAAGAAGTCACATGACAGCGCATCGCCTTGCCTAAATACTTTTTTGGTATCGAATGTGTCAGTGAGGTCGTTTCCGACCCTGATGGAGCAGCGAGAATTCCCCATCGACATCCTACACAAACGGACGAGTTTTGGGCGGTATACCAAAACTAGACATGGCTCTGTATAGTTCGTCTCTATAAATGCTGTCGTATGCGGCTTTGAAATCGATGAATAGGTGGTGGGTATCGATTTGGACTTCTTGGGTTTTTCCAGGATCTGCCGAAGTGTGAAGATTTGATCGGTTGTGGACTTTCCTGGCCTAAAACCAAACTGATAAGGGCCGATCAGGTTGTTGGTAAACGGTTTCAGGCGCTCACATATTACGGCAGATAGAATTTTTAGAATGGGCTCTATAAAAACGCCTTTGGTTTGCTGATATAAATATTACCCCACTTGGTCATTTACCATATTTAGGCTAGGTTAGGTAACGGCTCGGTTAAGTATTGTTTTCACCCCACACTTCAATTTATTTGATCCTATTGTGATGCCCTTCAGTATGGGTTAGGTGTGTTTGTGTTGATCATATCCCTTGTTTCTTTATGTGAAATTCAACAATATCCCCCCACCTTGATATCCTCAAAATTGAGTTTTGAGTCTCTAGAAAATTTAATACCTTACATTACCGGCCCTATAGGTCCTCAAACCTAGCTTCTCCATTCATTTGTATGTGCGAAGTTTCTTTTTGCATACATAGAATGTATCAACGACGAACCTAACCTGTTTTTGATTTCAGTTGTAGATACCGCTTTCGGGGCCACTTGGATCTCTTTTAGCATTTTAATATCTAATAACTATAAAGTTCCAAGAGCCGTCTATGAAAGTGCTTGCAGATGTTTATTGACTGAGATTTTGCTCTTGAGTTCTTGTATATTGTTTATTGGTGCAAAAACATTTTCTGAATGTCCGTTTTTTGTTTGCTTGTTTTGCAATAAAACATGTATACCATACTTGTAGCTTCTGGTTGTCAGTCAATCAGGATATAGCACACTTGAGTTGCATTTCTTAGGATATTTTCTAAGTGAAAGGCCCACTAATTCACATGTTAATCATCCTATCTGTTTTCAAAGAAATGTTATTCATGTAACGATAACGTCTTTAAGTAACAGTTACAGTACCTAACGTAACTTTAAATTTAAAAAGAAGTGAGAGAAGCAATAATTCCTCCCGCCCACTTTACAGAAGTGTGTTTCACGTACGGATCTCATGGATCCAGACTTTCTCCGCTGCATCATCAACATTTTTTTATTCAGTGGAATAACATTCTCAGTGAGACGAAATTTTCATGTAAAAAAAAAAAACGGTTTCTTACTTCGTAGTACATAGGACCAGCTGTACCCTGGTTATTTGTATCAGCATGTTTCACAAAATATCTGCATTGCCAAGTTAGGAGTCGTATTTTCCTTTGATGATCTCGGATATCTCGGTGGCAACCTGCCTTATATATATTGAATGATCGATTTTTATTTTATATCGGGTGAACGTAAAAAATAATCATATTAGCAGAGTGGAAGAAGTTGTTGTAGTTGGAAGAAGTAAGGCGTTCCACAGGGTTCAATTTTGGGACCGCTTTTCTTTTCCCTTTACATCATCGTATTAGAATAGGGAAAAAAGCGTTTAACTAAAAGATTCCCACAAAGTTGGCCGAATTCGTTGGATTAAATTAGGGCGTTGGACAGGGCTCTATTTTGAGACCGCTTTTCTTTTCCTCTTTACATTAAAAAGATACTATCGGGTTTTTCAACAGGGACGCTACAAAAGTTGAGCGACAGGGACAGCAAACGACGCCATATTTTTTGCCGCTCTTTTGACATTTCTCTTCATGATGGAAAGATATACGATCCAACAACGAGTCGAAATTATTAAAATTTACAACCGAAATTCGGAGTCAGTGGCCTCAACGTTAAGAGCGCTACGTCCAATTTATGGTCGTCATAATCGTGCTAGCAGATCAACAATTGAGCGTCTAGTGGAAAAATTTGAATCCACAGGCACAGTAAAAAATGTTCCGTGCCAGTGAGACAAAGAAGTGCCCGTAGTGTCGAGAATATTGCTGCCGCTCAGGCTTCAGTTGAAGAAAGCCCAAATGTGTCTCTCACACGTCGTTCTCAAGCTGTGACGTCGTTGTGGCGAATTTTGCGAAACGATCTTGGGCTACATCCTTACAAGATTAATTTGACGCAAGAACTGAAGCCGCTTGACCACCAGATGTTCGTGCATTGGGCTGAGCAACAACTTGAAAATTATTCGGATTTTCATCGAAAAATCATCTTCAGCGATGAGGCTCATTTCTGGCTGAATGGCTTCGTCAATAAACAAAATATGCGGTGTTGGTCAGGCAGCAATCCACACGTACTCCATGAGTCATCATTGCATCCCGAAAAAATTACGGTTTGGTGTGGTTTATGGGCCGGCGGCGTCATTGGGCCGTGCTTCTTCCGTGATGATCAAGACCGGCACGTTACTGTGAATGGGAATCGCTACCGTTCAATGATAACCGAATATTTTTGTCCCCAATTGGATGATATGGACTTGGAGGACATGTGGTTCCAAAAGGACGGCGCCACAATCCACACAGCGAATGCCACAATCAATTTGTTGGAAACCAAGTTTAGAGAACGTGTTATCTCATGAAATGGTAAAGTCGCTTGGCCGCCTCGGTCGTGCGATTTGACACCGTTAGACTATTTCCTGTGGGGCTATGGTCTATGCCAACAAGCCAGCGACGATGAACTTCGTACGAATATCGAAATTACAGCAGTATCGGCCGATTTTTGCTTGAAAACCGTCGAAAATTGGGTTCAGCGTCTGGAGTTCTGCAAGCGTGCCCATGGTGGCCATGCAAAAGAAATCGAGTTCCATACATAATGGCATCGAACGTACTTTCACAGGAATAAAGAATTTCATTGATATCCAAACCAGTTTTTGTTTTATTAAAAAAAAAACTTCTGTAGCACTCTTATTGAAAAACCCTTTACTACAAGGAAATAGCTCTTAAGCTGCGGAAGTACAACTGGCTGGTTAAAAAGTCGCATACGACAGCATTTATTGAGGCGAGAATTGCAGACCTATGTCTACTTTTTGTATCTCGCCCTAATTCGTTCGTCTGTGCAGAATGAAGATCGAGAATTCTCACTGCTTTGAGCGAAAAACGCTTTGAAAAATTGTTCCGCGTCACAGAGTTTTTGATTCCCAGGCCCACATCGAAGGTAGCAGAGGAAGACCTCACTTTAATCGCACTAGTAGAAAATGGCCTCTACCAATTTCAAGTGCGGAGTTTAGGTTTGGCATGCTTAGGGGCACAATGGTTTGCGATGAACTGCCGCGCAGAAGGTCTGGGTTCGATTTTTAGCCGTAGAAACGCCTAAATGATTTTTCACTTGCCCTCATCTCGTGATGATCTGACAAATCATCCAAGTAGTATCAAATTTTAGGAAATTCATTTCTCAAATTCGCCGTTCGGAGTCGGTATAAAACAGAAGGCCCCGCCATCGTCCAAGAAGTACAAACGCACATATGAATGGTTGAGAGCAAGATCGGCCCTAGGTATTAAAGAGTCTATTGCCCCAAAAATTTGCATTTGTATTTAGTTTAGGTTAGGTTGCACGCCTGATTGAGCCATCCAGAGCTAATTATGTAGCGTGGGAGGTTTCTGGCATTAAAATTAGCCAGCTCACCAGGATTATCGAAGAAGTACTCTCCCAAATGAAGTTTTCTTTATTCTGAGATAGCTGGACAAGATCATAGAAGTTGAATAATACTTTCCTCCTCTTCTTCCTCCAAGCATATTCTGCAGAATTCATTTCTGAAGCGGCCTAATCTTTTTGCGTGAAGGCCTATAGGACAGTTTCATGTAAGAACGCCGATTATGGTGCTGATGTTTGCTTGTTCAGCATTGTCAGGCAGATGGCCAGAATTGCCTGAATATTTGACATATTGGTATTGTGTCGTTTATAGGTCTGCGGTTTGCTGTCTTGATCGCATCCAGTTTGATATTAATTTACATGTAGTAAGAGACATACCTAACATATCATGGGTAGTGATCTGTCTGGCAAGCTTATCTGCCTTGCAATTCCTTGGTATGCATCTGTAGGCCTGTACCCCAAATAGGTGAAAGGTAAAATGCTCTGCCATCTCTTTAAGGGATAGTCGGCATTCGTGGGCTGATTTCGAATGGAACGAGCTGAAGATGAAGATGTTAATATACTTCGTGGATGTGGATATAACACTCCTTTTCAGCCATGGCAAGGCTTCTTTGATTGCCATAATTTCCGCCTGGGAAACGCTTTTGATCCGGAAGACGAAAGGATTTGCTAAGCTTAAACATCTGGGATAAAACACTTACAGATTCTGTTTTAGACTAATCCATTCCGATTGAATCCGACTTCCATTCAAGGCGAGTGGAAATGGTTTGCTTGAAGTTATGCTCTAAACTGAGTTGGGTACTGGTGTGGTCGGTGTTTTCTGTAATGTTAAGGTGGTTCAGAATTTTTGTGTGTTCACCCTGGTTCGGTGTCCATTGTGACGAGGCTCTCATTCTGTAGTTATACAAGCTGCGGTCTGTTTGCCGTAGATATCTTGGGGCACTGAATGTAGGTTAGCATCTAGGGCTGCGGATGGGGTTGTTGTTAGAGCTCCGCTAATGAAAATACAAGCTGATCCTTAAACTTTACCTAGTACGTTGTGGTTGGAGGCTGTTTTTAAAGCCGTCCACCAGACTGAGACACCACACAGGATTATGGCTTTTCAGTTCAGTTTCTCATCCAAAACCAGACACAGGTATTTGGCTGATTCTGCGAGGGTCAATTCTGTTTGGGAGGGTCAATGTGCGGGACTTTGTATTTTCTGCTGAAAAGGACCAATTCGGTATTTTGAAGATTCACAACGATCACACATTTGGCGGTACATTCGAAGAATACAGAGAGACCATTTTGTAACAGATCTCAAAGGTTATTTAGGTATTTCCCTGATACAGCTATTGTCACATACTGTTAACTCGTCCTGCAGCACCGTTAACTGATTACAGCAGGCTTCCGATGAAGCTTTCTTTTATTAGAGAGTGAGCGAGAGGTACAAAGCTGATGAAGAGTTTTCTCCTACCATTATTTGGCATTTACTTCCTACAGAAGTCATTTTCTTTAAAGCTAAGTCTTGTTGCTTGCTTGGTTATAACATATGTCCATTGATAACATCCATGGTGGGGCCGATGTCGTGTCAACAAATTCCTCAATACTAAAATGGCGCCTTTGGATCACAATCAAATCTGCACTCATCGGTTGAACCAGCGTTGCCAACCAGGTGGGTAGTGATGGCATTCATTCTGTAGCATAGTTTTGCCAGATTTTTTTTTTTGCCATAACATAACAAGGTCATTATAAAACTCCGTTCGCTTTTCACTACAAAAAAAAGGAAAACTTTACTTACAAATCATGTAAATTTCTGCTTTTTAATATCTGCCCAAGTCCAAGCAGTTCTTGTCAACTCTTGTCAACCTCATGCAACATCAAAAACCATGTAAAACATCAGCCAAAAATTACGCAACTCTTGTCAAAGCAATTAAATTTAAATATAATCCCTACAATCTACCATAAATCCTGTATTTATAAAAATAAACACAGAATAACAGCACTAATCCTCCTGTAACGTTTAATTAATCTCATTATACAATAAATATTACACAATACTTTTTTATGTGTTTAATTATGTCTGATTTACCTAATTAATTTCGTATCTTTCTCTTTTTTTTACAGGTAAGTTGTGAGTTATACTCTCTACACCCTATGGTGGCAATTTCGTTATCACGTTCGAAATAAAAACTTTGTCACGAGAAAACGCAATTTTCCCATGAAGCATAAATTTCGTAAGTACGCCCTTAATGGAGGCGCCGTCGTTGCTGATAACCTGGCAAGAGAGTGGGTTCGTTTTTAGATTTTTTTTAAAATCGATTTTTTGTTGTTGTAAGGGAGAATATACTATACAGACAAAGGTAGGGTAGGGTAGGTTAGGTACTCATATAGAACCCATCCCAACTTTTTTTTTTAATAGATAAGTACCCACAAACATTTTGTAAGAAATTTTGTAATTTAATAGGTTTATCATAGAAAAAGTATCTAGATACTGATATAGTCATAAATTTGTGAAGCAAATGTGTGTAACTTTCGCAACACACATTCGACAACTTTGTTACAAAAGGGAAATACCAATTTTTTCGACAACTACAAATACAGCTACAATACAGGCACACTTGATACGGTCCGCCTCAACTTTCGATCATAAATAGGAAGCGCATAATAGTCACTTGATCGCCTATGGAGATTGATCTCTTGTGCCAATTGCTGGTGGTGGTGTTGGTTGATGGTGGCTCACGGTTCCGTCTTCCTAGTTTGCTGCTGCACATGGTAATTTTTTTTCCTAAAGCTATTGTGTGCGGTTTCTTCGATTTTATTTCCTTTTATATTCGACGTGCAAGGTTTTACCGCAGTTGGGTATAGGTAAATGCGTCTTATCGTCAAGATATCAGATATAAATCACTTTTTTATACATTTTCGTGTTCGTGTTGCCCTTTTCACAAAAAAAAAAAAATCGGAATGATATTCAAACGCAAAATGCGCTGAACTCTGTGTGTGCAAAAATGGCATCATATCAAACCGCCAACACTTTCACCACACCGACGATGATGAAGTCGCGTAATCGACAAATACCAACAAGCCACAGTGCGATCATGTCGTCTCACCGTCATCATAATGGTGATCATCCACTCGTTGAAAACCTTTTTGCACACTGATCTGATCCTGATCTTTCGGTTTTTGGAGGAAGCATACAATTTACTAACCGCACGCAGTGTGTAGATGCTTGGTATTTTCGGAGGTTGATCATATTTTTTTATCGTCTCACTAACAATGTCAAAAGTTTCGAGATCAGAGTGTACGATTGGAGAAATTTACAATCGAACAAGTCTTAAATTTGTAATTGCCATGATTGAAATTAAATTGACGTTAAGAATAGCTGGCGAAGCTATATCGATGCTGTAAAGGTTTACAACGATGAGGAAATTGCTGCAATAAATGTGGGCTGATGGTTGATTGCGGATTTTTATGTTTACCACATCAACGGAATTAAATTGGTTTACCGATGAGCAGTGCATACAAATTGCATGAGTGCTTTATGATAGAAGCAAACACTTGCAGGGTATAGTGTGAAAGTTACATTTTATTGCCAGCTATTGATTAGTGTGTATCTTTTTTGGAATGTTGGAGGTTTGTGGGGGTAAATATGGATTCTAGTTCACCAGATTGAGACTAGGTTGTGGAAGCCATGTAGTTTCATCCTTTTTCTATTTAGTGGCTACAAGCATTCCATATTTTCTATGAATATTTATGCAACATCCCCATGTCATTAACCACTGAGCCAACGGTGGGTGCAAATTTTCCAACTTTTAAATCTGTCCTTGCAAAGAAGGATTTGTTAGTTTATAAAAAAAATTCGTTTAACCAAATAAGTGAAAAGTGTCCTACTGGTCACTGTGTTGGAATGCTAAGCACAGGTTTCCTGGCTAAAATTCCGAAAGTAAAAAAATCTGTCGGTGAACTTGTTCGCCCCAGTTGGTGAAGTCTTCCTATACTGCGTCCGACGTCTGACTGCGAATCAAAGACTTTGTGTGTTGGAATATTTGGTGCATATTCGCTATGCGTGTCCTATCCATCCATTGCGGAGTTGTTGAATAGACCGTCAACGCAAACGGTACCACAGATTTTTCGAAGAACTTTACGTTCAAAATGAGCAAAGATTTCTTAATCCGCTTTTGATTTCTTAATCCGCTTTTGATACGTTCCATGATTGGGCGCCTTAAAGCAGGATTGAGAAGGTCTAGGTCATATGTTAGACCCCCATATAGATTTTTCGAAGAACTTTACGCTCAAAATGAGCAAAGATTTCTTAACCCGCTTTTGATACGGTCCATGCTTGTGCGCCTTAAAGCAGGACAGTATAGTTGGTGGCTAAGTCTTCGTCTGCACAACTCTTAAACGCAAAAGGGACCGCAGATTTTCCGAAGAACTTTACGCTCAAAATGAGCAAAGATTTCTTTATCCGCTTTTGATACGGTCCATGCTTGGGCCCTTAAAGCAGGATTGAGAAGATCAGGGTCTTATGTAAGATCTCCATGTGGTTATGCCCTTCGTAAAGTTGGTGGTAAGATCAAAAGGGACGGCAGATTTTTCGAAGAACTTTACTTTCAAAATGAGCAAAGATTTCTTTGTCCGCTATTTCAATAGTTGCTCGATTGCGGACTTTAATTCTGGCCCGAAGAATAATTGGAGCAGAGAGTAGTCTCCATCTTCATCCAGTGCCATTCATAGGCGGACGTTTTGGGCTCTGAACATGTCATGTCCGGTAATGATATCTAATCGATGAATAGCTAGGTGGTGGGTATCGATTTCGACTTCTTGTTTTTTTCCAGGATTTGCCGAAGTTTTGAAAAATTCTTGCCTTTCGATCAGGTTGCTGGTGATTTATTTCAAGGACCTTGAACTACTTCAAGCAGCATGCCCATGTTTAAAGACGATAATTCTCCAGCCAATAGAATAATTGAATCAGTTAGGATCTCGTAGGTGTCGTTAAGAAGACTACAGTTGGCGCCCTTCAGAGGGTCTCCTTACATGTGGATCGAGCAAACGATGCTGAGGCTTCTATTCTTCAGTCATACTTTCATCCGAAAAATCACTACCATGTCATCTACCATGTGTTTTCGTAGCTCGTCAGGAAGGGTCACCCACAATCGCTTAATCTTAAAACCAGAGGTTTCGATCTGAAGCAAGTGATTAAAATGTTCACTTGGCTGTAGCTTTACTGTTTATTCGTTCAATGTACCCGACCTAATAGGTCAGTTTTGCCTACCTAACGTCCATTAGTGTAAACCCCTAGTGTTCGTGGCACTCATTTAGTCGAAGAGCAGTTTCTTATGACATGACGGCACGACAGGTAGACTGCCGTTTTTTCTTCGCATTCGACAAGGAAGTCGTATTTTGGGCGTAAAATTCAGAAGCCATAGGAAAATGCCCATAGGGATTCAAGAAATTGAACAAACTTACGTGGTAATGAGACAGCGTACCGTAGAATCAGATGGCTATTTAAAATGGTTTACGCTAATAGGACATATAAGTGCGTCAGTATCCACTACGAGCTAGAAGACTTGGCCGGCTTATGCGCCACAATCAATGCTCAAGGGGGCTGATGATATATGTACTTGCGAGCTTGCTCGGTCTTCAGCTGTCTGCTTCCAGTTGGACACTTTATGATGGTTGTGATTGTTTTCTTACTTGTGCGCGCTACTTAGGTTAGGTTGGTGGGTTGATGAGGTAGGCGGTGTGCGTCTTACCTCATCACACTCAGGTCAATATCCACGTTTCTGGTTGGTTCCTTCATTTATCGCCTGTTCCAGCCATCTAGATGTTGTTGCAAACCTCAAAAGATAGGAGAATGGGATTTCGGATAGATACCTGAGGTCTTGGAAAATTTATTTTCCCAAGGTTCTCATTCTTAATTGACTGAGGCCAAGGCAGTGGCACAGAAAGTGGATGGTATTTACAAAGGTAATAATCTATAAGATTAATTTTTAGTTTCTGGCTATTAAGTAAGTTATGTCCAGTAAGAATCCCTAATAGTGTCGAAACAGATTTCCTGTTTCTTTGAAGTAGTTTGTGGATTCTGGCTTTGTCATACTCAGGGGAGGGAGTTCCAACTTTTTTTTTTAGCAATACTCTGTGTTTTCTTTCCCACCCGTGATTTGAGGTCACATAGTGGCGGTTTGACAGACTGGTCTGCCTGATCAATGCTTGAGGCAGGTCCTTTTGTCGCCCGTTCATCAGCAATTTCATTTCTTAAGTGTGAGCGCTACTTAAGAAGGGTTCTTCCTCACTTCTTC
Organism: Rhingia rostrata; assembly: GCA_949824845.1. Taxonomy (NCBI): domain Eukaryota; kingdom Metazoa; phylum Arthropoda; class Insecta; order Diptera; family Syrphidae; genus Rhingia; species Rhingia rostrata. Next base: position 143,885,713 of record OX463755.1, on the reverse strand, counting down.
TACCATCACCCTCGTAATCGAACATATGGAACTGGAGAATTGGTCTCATGTCTTCATGTCCTATCCATCTTAAACGCTCAGTGCGGATTTTTTTTCGATCAAGTGCCCAACTGTCTTTTGAAACTCCTAGATGATACTGAAGAAGGTCTCCATCTACATGTCCTAGCCGTCTTAAATATCCGGTGCACATTTATTTTTGCCGACTGGATCTTGAAATTCCTAAATGATATTGAAGATATCGATCTGGAAAATTGGTCTACATCTGATCTACATGTCCTAGCCATCCTTTCCAGTCCGAATTTATTTTTTGACGTACTGGCTCTTGAAATTCCTACATGTTGTCAGAATATGTCCGAGGTCAGCTCATGTATGTGAGTGCTTCACCTTGTCCGTAATAACTGGGGATATACAGACCACCTATAAATCCATATATATCCATTCTTACGCTACCGCCTGTGACCCTGTTTCTGCTGATTTTGGGTAGGGTTTAAACCCAATCTACGTTCAAAGTACTAGGCACTTGATTCGTCACCTGAAGTAAGAGAGTTGGAGTGGGTTAGTATTAGCAAGGTGCGTTTTTTTATATATAACCATTACCGCCAAACAAACAATCCCTATTTGTCTGGTAGTCCCACATCCAGTCAATATTAGTAACCTTTTAAGTATTTACATACCCTCCATCAACTAGAACTTCTTCGTGGACACCAATTCCAAATCGAGAATACCCTCCTTAATCACAAGTAGATAGCTTATGATTAAGCACAGGCGTCGTCAAGAGACCTCTTTAAGATAAAACCCAATCTGTTCCAATTACCTATTTCCATTTACGATGTTTTCTCTCTCCGTGTTTACCCTCAAGATATATACGACTTGGAGTGTAAAACCACCACTCTGTGCAGCACACTTGCAATGATTTTGATTTTTTTTTTAATATCGTATCGATCGAGATACTCGATGACAAACACCACCAGATAGCACTTCGCGGATAGATTACTAATCGCCTTAATGATAAATCAAATATTGTGAAATTATTTACACTTTTACCAACTATGTAGATAAGATTATACACAGTAAAGTTCCCTTTCACTCGTTGGTAATGCATATATTTACACAAAGGGATATCATCACATGTACAGTACATGTGCGTGCACGTACAATGTTAGGTCATTTCCGTCAACAAAAATCCATCCGTTCATATCGATCCAAGACGCTTATTTGTCCCATAAATAGAACCCACCATACGCCGCCGTATTACCATACTGCAATTACTATCTTATCACTTTCATATTTGTCGAATAAATTTTCAAAATGGACCGTGTCAGAATTTTCCCTTTTTTTTTGGATGAACTTTCACTTGTATCTTTGGGCTGAGGGATTTTCTTTTTCTATTTTTGTGTTTACAATTTCACTGACAAATGAAAACGAGACCGAAACATTTGACACCTTAATTCTAAAGCTCTGGGTATTTTTAGAACGCCTATTGTCGTCAGGTGCATTAGCATAGTGGAACTTGGAAATGTTGATCTACTCGAATTCGGAACGCATTTGCATATAAAAGGTGGTAACAGATACAAATTGTATAAAACAAGAAAGCAATTTCCGTTTGGTGTCGTTTTTGGTCCGCCGTCGTTTGTCTATCGAAATTGGTGATTTAATATAATTGACGAAGTTACATCCGACAGATGAAACATTTCCCATTTGGGTGGTCACTCGCTCTATTTAAGTCATTAGCATAGATATCGACATATCGGTATCGGAATCTGTTTACATAAAGGCTAATCAATTATTTTTATGTCTGTCATAACTTTTGAAACAAATTTTTACCACCACCACTGACAACCGACAACTTATGTGTGTGTATGTGTGGGATGGTAAAATGGGGGCCATTAATGCACGTTTATGCCGCTTGAACTTAATTTTGTCAACACAGCTTGTAATATGTGAGCTTACGATTTATAGCTCGAGATTGTGATGACATTTTTCCGTTACAGATACAACGCATATCTGAGACGGTGTAATATGATTTATTATTTGAAAATCTGAAGGTAAAAGTGGGCTCAGGTGATGAATTGGCTTTTGGTGGGTTACAGTTGACTTTTTTTTTAAAAGCTAATGAGTTTGATTGGAATGTCGATTTTTGAATTAGTGACGCATACTAAGGCAGATGATGTAAAGCTGCAGGAGTAGATACATAATGACGGGTTTAATGAAAATGTGCACAGCTACATTGCATTTTTAGAAAATGGATACTTACCGGGAGATGTCTGATTAAGATGTGGGATGGGAAAATATTCATGACTCGTCCTAAGGTTGGTTAAGATAGCCGTTGGAGGTGCAGAAGTAGTGACCTTGTAAGCGTTTTATAGTCCCTGTTTGTTTAACAAGGGGAGAGCAAACATTTACTGTCACTTGAACCTGGTGTTGACGGATACTTTGCACGCGTCTTAGATTAGCATTTTATTCCTGGGCTTTCCAGTTTGTATTGAAAGATTTCGTCATTTATGAGAATATAATATCCGGTACATCCATCAATAGTGAAATTAATCGAAAATGTAAACAAATTTTGTTGGTTTTCCCTCTGAGGATGTCATTAAAGAGTGCGATTGTTTTCTTTTTCTATACGGTCCAGTTATATCTAATATTGAAAACCCTCATTGGAAATTTCCCTTTCCTTCTTGCGGCTTTTTTATAAATTAAACCATTGGCGAGTTGATGTCAAAGCAAAGCTTATGAATTTGAAAACATGATTATCCAAAAATATTTAAATTTTTAATTATAGTTTCCGCAGAAAATCACTTTTTATTTTTCACTATTCACTAATTTTTGCAAAATTCCGTTTCAGTTTGGTGGAATCGCAATCATTACTTCATAGAAAGAAATCTTTTTTTTGAAGTAATGATTGCCATTCCACCGAACTGAAACGGAATTTTCCAAAAATTACTATAAGAAGCTGTGGGGGTGACATTTCAATTTAATCATATGTTGTGTTCCAATGAATTTGTTCAATGATAGCTATAACTGCGCCCTTAGCTTATATACGTAACATGTTATGTTATTTACTATGTACTCGAGTTGCTTGCACTGCAGCGCGAAATTTACTAGTTACACAGAAAGCATTTGAAGCTTGAACTTTAAAACAGGCTGCTAATCAGAGTGGCCCAAAATGTATTTCCCATTTACCAATAAGTTTAAATGTCAGCCTTAACAAAAAGCTGTTATTCAGGGTGGCCTTAAATGTATCACTCGTTTGCAAACGTCAGCAGATGTCAGTTTTAGTTTTATATTTGTAAAGTAAACAGATGCAGACTACACGGCGACTTGAGACGCTGTACTCCTAAAAATCGCGAACTACTCGTGACTATTTTTTTAGGCATAATTCGGCAGTAACTTGGCAAAACGTGATTTTCGGCGCAGATTTTTGTGCCGTCCTTCTCGAATTGGGTAAACATTTAGGCGTAGCCTCTCGCATCGTTGATATTGAAAAAAAAAAAAACGGATGAATCGTCAGAAGTTCCCGTATCCTTCATAGAACCGTCGCTGACGTAACAAACAATACAGAAACATATAACGGTGGTGACATAAGGCTATATTTTAAAATATGCCCCCCAATCCGCATTCATACTTTGCATACATACGACATTGCACCCATCCCAAATTTCTTTCACAAAGTGTTGTAAGTCCATGTGGCCTTAAGTCGCTTTCAAATGGATTTCTAGGGTGATGTAAAATAAGACCAAATCTAGTTTTACTTCGGTTTTGAAAACAAAATAAAAACACAATACAGTGAGCCCAAGCAGGGGGTTCCATACTTTGCACACATCCGACTGCAAGAATGGGTGTATGCCAAGTTTGAATGTAAGTGGGAGGCATGCAGCTCCCCGCAACTTCCCTACTTGGGCTTACAGTTTGATTGAAAACGAAATAAAACCGTTTTCAAAACCGAAATAAAGCTAAATTTGGTCTTATTTTACATCACTTAAGGCCATATGGACTTATAACACTTTGTGAAAGCGTCATTAGGTCATATTTTCAAATATGGCCATATGTCACGGGGCATACTTGTTAAAGCCCCAATTAGATGAATTGTTACTTCAGCGTCTGAACAGTTAGCCGGGTCTCAAGCGCTGGTCGGCAAGTTCGCCGAATTTGACTGCTCCAGGACTCTATGTGTTTTTTTTAAGTCACGGGTCTATTAGCAATGCGAATATCCTACAGGAAAAATATTGAGAATGAGGTAAAGAGAGCCCATTTGCTATTCCTCAATAGCGAAACCATGTAGTCTGGTAGTACAGGATGTGACAACACATATTCCTTTTATTCAAAATGTTGGCAAATGTATGTAAAATTTTGTTTCACACAGTTTTGAGAATCATATCAGGTAGGTAACGCCACCTTTTGCCCATACCCTGAATAAAACAATTTCTGGCGTTTTTTTCCACGACCCTTCCCAGCTGTCAATTTATTTTTACCCTGGCAGCGGTTGGCAATTTCTCCCGGGATCTTAGACTCCAGCTCTTTTAGGGTTCTTAAAAAAAAGTTGAAAGGGTCCAATTGAAAGAGCGGGCTGGCTACCTTAAATTGCCACATCCTTAATTGAAATGAGTTGCTGTTTCATCAGAACAGCCAGTCGATGCTCTTGAAATCTGAACCGTTTCTCCAGACCGTTGGAACCAAATGTCCTTTTAAGTCCAATGCATAGTCGTGGAAGAAATATCCCTCTTACTGGTTTGAATTCACTGCCATTGTGACCTAATTTTGTGAAAAAAAAAGAACATTAGGTCACCTTACTGAGGATAGGAACAACAATCCTAGCTGAAGAAATTACACACCATACTGGCGCTCTATGTAAATGCCTTGACATTTGCTTCAATTCTCGGGGATTGGAGTGAGCGCAGTAGCACATGTTCTGCTCTTGGCGCACCCACTCAAGTGAAAATGGTCTTCATCACTTAAGTCAATGTATTCGAGAGCACATCACATAGGTTCCATTAAACATGAGTTCGTAGATAAAAAGCCAAAGATGGTCTTGAAGTCTAAGTCGTTGGAAATAAGTGTCCCTTAGGAACTTACAATCCGAGCTGAGGAAATTGCACTCTATACAAGGACTCTAGTTAAATGCTATGACCTTTGATGCAATTCTCGTGGATTGGTGTCAAGTTCTTTCTGCCTCATTGTACTCAGGTGATCTGATGGGCTGAGGGACTATAGTTCTTCTTCTTGTGACTCTTGCGGTTTTTCTGAACGTGTCTCTCTGCCTAAAGGCCTGAGTACAATGCTCAGGTGATCTGATGGGCTGAGGGACTATAGTTCTTCTTCTTGTGACTCTTGCGGTTTTCCGAACTTTGGGACCATATGGGTATTGATTGGGTGTGATCGCAAACCAGCATGTCGGCTTGCGATCACAGCTTATCCGTTTCAAAAGTAGGCGTCGATGGCAACAATAATTTCCTTGTTTCAAGGAATGATTGCGACTGATAAGGGTGAAGAACAGAACCACCAGTCTCTCAGCTGCAACCCCTGTAGCCAGCATGTTGCGCAGTTCACAAAAATGCTGCAACCTTAATAACGATAATTTAAAAATACATTGGAACGCGCAACAAACATTTTTTCTTATGCACAACAGGCTTGGTAGGGTCCAATGTCTGTCCACAATGTGGCAATTAGACCAACCAAACAAATTGCTGAAATAAGCCCTTTTATATAAAAATCAAGAAAGGCCAGTAAAAAGTAATAATACAAGTTGCTATGCTGGAAATCTAATCAAGGCCTTCTACCCATGAGCTTTACTGGCCATTTTAACAAATTAAATATCTGGCATCAACAGCCCATACAGGTCCTAAAAGTTACCTTCTTCGTTCGTTGTATGTGTGCAAAGTTTTTGTTTTTGCCACAAAGATGAGGGCCTTTGCTTTAAAGCGGAATCTGAACGGCAAGTTTGAAAAGCTTGACATGATAGTATTACTCTTAAATTTTTTTCAGACTTTCGCAAGAAGTGAAGCAGTGTAAAAAACTTTGGTGTTGTCACTTTCGGGACTCGAACCAGGACTCCGCTCTTACTGCACTGCATTGCACCCACAACACACTAAATATCGTAGTCTTCAAATATATTTTGTAGCATATCCAACAGCATGTTCAGTCTTTTATGGCCCAACCAGAAATGAATACTTCCTCGAATGCAGGTGACTTTCACAAGCTATAAATTGTTTTTCCTAGTAAACAACACTCATTTGTCATCCAACAACAGCTGTCAATCCCCGACAAAAATAAAATCAATCACATAATTCTGCACTAAACCAATTAGTGGATGATTTCAAATCCGGATAAAAGCACTAACCAAATGGACTCTATAGATACACAGCCAAACAAACACACAAACTTAATCGTGCAATCATTGCAAGTTGCAACATCTATACCTTGGCTTCGCCCTCAAATTAAAAATCAATAAAAATTAGATTACTTAAGTTTCAATTGATTATCTCAGGAGCATTCCTCTATATAAAAAAAAATAAAAAAAACCGCGCGCTAAACACCTTAAAAGTGCTTCAAATACTCAACTCGTGCGCTTTAAAAAAAGTCAGTTTGTGGGATATTTTGATGACGGCGGCACCTACTCATTAAAGAAGTTGGGCAAACTCGCGCACTATTTCCCAATTGAGAAGAAGCAGCGTCGATGGATATCAATCAACGGTTGCGGTTGGGGTTTTGCCCAAGCCAATATTGGACTACATACTTGGTTGACCTTTTATTGCACATCCAATGCCGATAAGAGCCTACAACACGCACAATTAAAAAACCCAAACAGGTGCACATCTCAGCATATAGACTGATTATGTTTGTCAAGACCATTAGCGGAAGCCAAAGATTACTTAAAATCCATCCCAATCTAGGGTAAAACTCCATGTGCTTCAGCCCAAGTCAAATAGCGCAACTTCTTGACACCGATTTTATAGCTTACAGGTTGCATCCTAGGCAGATGGTCTTCGAGCCATATATGTACTGAACACTTTCATGTGGCCTGGTGCAGATAACATGTCGACTTTATGACACCTTTTAGGTGAATGCACTAAAAAAACACACACAGATAGAAAGAGCCATGCTGCATCTAATACCATTCGAAACAATGAGATACACTAAATTACAACAATTAACTCTTTGTCTAGATGTTGGATGGTGTTCACATTCACTTTTATCTTTTAAATTCCAGAAGGTGTAGGTACACACACAAATTCGTCTCACTCTCGCTGTAAGATTTAATGGAAAACCGACGAGTATCTGGAGTAGAAAATGTCAACTTGAAGACATCGTCGTCGGTGTGTAACATGAGATACGAACCAAAGTTAAGAAATAAAAATAAACTTCAGCTTCAGATAGTAGTCGTCGGACTTGACGCCATTGTTATTCTGTGTGTTTTTTTTTTTGTTTCTTTACTTTTACTCTCAACAAACAAATAAATAAATAAAACAATACAATGACGTTAAATAAATGAATGGAATCATGAGCAACATCGTTCATGACGATGATGATGATGTTGGTTGGTCACATGTGTGCAACGGGTGTACGAGTACGAGATACAAATATATGCGGTTGTTGGTTGTCGGTCGTTGGTTTAGTGGCGGCATGCGTACGTAATGTTGGGCCATTGAACGACTTCTTGGAAACGAAAGAACCACAAGCATAGACAGAATGTAAATATAATCCATTAGGGTTTTAAAGTTAAAAAAAAAAAATCGCCATGGGGAGATGTATGTGGCAATGCTTGATATAAGGTATCAAGCCCATATTTGTCGAATATGGTGAATGCTATGACGAAATTGGCATATTTGCAAGAGTGGTCACATTTTTCACAATTCACATGAGCAATCTGTGTCAATTTGGAAACATCAACTAGTTAGTTTGTTTGTTAGAATGACGCAAAAAAATTGTAATTTTGTTTAAGTACAAGACAAATTAAAGTACAGGGTGGACCATCTAGTTGTTTCTTTTTAATCATAGGTTACTTTGACAATGACAGCTGTTTCCTGCTCTTAAACTTGACAGAAAGTCAGTGTCATACCTCCGCGAAACGAAAGGAGTCGGGAAGAATTAGTAAACTTCTTTCCAAAGTCAGTGCTCTGTAGCCCAGACTGAGCGTTTTTTGAAAATAAGTTTTGTCTGAAAAACTGCAACTGCTGTACACAAGTTTGTGCAAAAAGTTCGTGAGACTGGTATGCTAGGTTACAAGACTCATGGTCCATCTTCGTACGTGGATAATGTGGCTGCTGTAGTCGAAAACTCCACATTAAATTCACGAACATCAACTCGCCATCGATCTTCACAGCTTAACATTTCCGGCACTACCCTGAGGAACATACTCTGCACAAAAATCTCGGATTATTCACTTTAAAGGCCCAGTTGACTCAGCGATTGAAGGTGCGATACCATCCGCTTCGTTAACACTTCATTGTTTAGGCCTTAAAGCAGCTTGAATTGGACAACGATTTTGGGCAAAAAATCATCCCTTCTGAAGAGGCGCAGTTTCATTTGCTGACGAACGAACTTCCCAAGAAAAATGTTCAGCCACGTGGCAATTCTGCCAATGTCTAAAAACAAAGCACCTAGATGATAACGTCGACTCTGACTTTACTATAGACAGCAACAATCGCTCATGTCCACCTGTCAAATTGATCAGCACCACTCCTAACTAGCCACAGTTCAAGCATGTCATGTAAAACCTTGTCGGATGGGATAAAACCAAAACATATGAACCTAAGGCCTGGTTTTTCATTGCAAGCTAACTTGAAAAACTTGTTTTTCAGTCAATTTAAATCCAGAGTTAACTTTGAGCAAAGAGTATGGAACTACATAGAGTACGCATCACAGCTACAAATTTTGTATCCGTTTCAGACGTGGGCGGTAAGTGCGAAGGAGAAATTTAATCGATCGTATGCGTCAGTGGTACCATAATCAATCACCGCTCATGTAGCCCAGTGTTATTTGACGCTGGGTTAACTAAGTGCTAAAACACCGGACCTATGAAATATTCAGATTTTTTGTGCAATTTTTGTAACGGGTTATTAAAAACCAAACATTGATGAAAGAAAAGGAACGAAAAGAAAGAGGATCAGACCCAGAATTTGACGCATCCTATGCGGCTCTTGTACTGGAACCCGAGTCGATGCGATGAGCTCCAGTTGTTCAAATAATAAAGAAGCCGAGTACATATCATGCTTTTAGGAGGGTGACATGATCAGGTTTGCTGATGTTAGCTTGTGCCTTGGATTATTATGCGCGGCGTTCCTTGTTCAAATTCCGAAAGTCGCAACACCTACGTTTTTTTCAGTGCCCCACGTCTTGCGAAAGTCGGACAAACATCCGAAGTTATAAAACAGCCCTAGAAGTTCCCAAATTTGGCGTTCGGAATCGGCTTTTAACTGAAGTTCCCATTATTTGTATCAAAAATATAACTTCGCACTTGCAAATGAATCGAAAAGACAGGTGACACTGTATGGGCAGCTTATGCCAGATATTTCATTTTTATTTCATTTGCTTCAGCCTCATCATTGAAGAAAACAACAGCACCAGCTCCGCCGCTTGAGTATGGCATTTCCTGGAACTATCCCAAGGCGGGAAAATCGGTTATAATTGCAACGAATTTAAGAACCGAAGGTTTCAATATAAAAACCGAAGGCAAGTGAACCCCCTTTTCTGTTCCCTCTCACTCCGGCGTTTTCGGAAATCCACTGCACTTTTTCCAAGTGATGGTTTTAACCCAGGCAATCTGTGACGTATTTCGCGTTTCCAATAAAAATTTGTGTTTAAACGCAAATAGTTATTTCCATATCTGGTAGTTCCACGGAGGGGCAGTATTTGCTGCTTTCTTACCCGCGTAGCTTGAAATAGACGAAAGTTGTCTGTGAGTAAATAGGACTGGTTGTTACCATCTTTTATGATGGGTATGCCCTTGATGACAGTATTGAATAAATCAAAGACTCTCTGTCTGTTTTAGAGGCTTTAATGTTTTTTTTGTCAAAATCAAATCCCACAGATTGAGTGGCCGGAAAAACCGGGCACAAAAATGTTGATCTGTTTTAGTCTAACAGCGGCTTTGGGTCCAAAATTCTATATAAAGAACTCAATGGGTTCGATAGTATTTCCAATCCTTGTTTTCTAGTTATTCAGTTCATCCTGTCGAACCAGACAGACAATTCTTTACACTCTGTTCAGGGGTTCCTGATATGGAATATTAAACGCCTCCCAATAAATAACTCAAACCTACGTTGGTTGCACAATCAGTCCACAATGTTTGGTTGTAAGCCCCGCATTGTCTATTCTTCAGTATTTAGTTTCTAGTCAGATTTGCAGCTGAATATTGTATCCAGGTACTTGATGCAAAAGTTCTGCGTTCGATTCCCAGTCATTGCATGTCCCCTCTTTCGATGATCTGACAAATCATCGCAGCGGCATGAACTGCCATGAAAAGATTATCTCAATTCGATCGTTCGGATTAGACACATCGTTGTGAGAAAAAGCCATGCCTTGGGTTTCATGGAACCTATTGCGAAAAAAATTGTTTTTTCTTTACCTGGCCTGGTTTTGTTATTTGGCTCAGTGGCGCGATGGTTAGTGCGATGAACTGCCGCGCATAAGGTTTGTGTTTGATTTCCAACCGTAAGAACACCTAAATAATTTTTCACTATCCCACCTCTCGTGATGATCTGACAAATCATCAAAGTAGTACCAATTGTCAAGAAAAGCTTATCTCAAAATATCTTACCCGGCCCTAGGTACTAACAAGCCTGTTGCGCCAAAAATTTGTATTTTTTTGTTTACCTCGTTTGAAAGATTAGGGATGGCATATTTTAGTTTTTGCTGACAGTCAGTCCCTTTGTAGAAGCTTTTAGTTTCGAGGAAACAGAATGCTCTCAGTCTTTACGGTTTTAGTTCAAGCTCGACGGATAACAATAGTTGTTATCCGTCGAGCTACTAAATTGTGATTTTTTAAGCTTAGTTTTTTTAAAAATCGAATAAAACACTCAAAATTGTATCAAATATTCAAAATTTTTATTGTAATCGATAAATAGGCCTTGACATTTACTTTTTAAAGACAACTCCATGTAAATGTTGTCCGCGGCTCCGTTTCGTAATTCGTAATTCGAAAGTACCAATTTTGCGTAACTTTTCGAGTATTTCAACCTGTATTCCACGAAATACTCGTGTTATCCTCTAAGTCTTCAATTATGTTCGGCTTGTCCACATAGACTTACGACTTTACATAACCTCACAAAAAAGAATCAGGAGGCGTTAAATCGCATGATCTTGGCGGCCAACTCACGGGACCATTTCGAGAGGTAAGCTGCTCACCAGATTCTTCCTTCAACATTTTCATTGTTTCACGAGCTGTTTGGCATGTGGCACTGTCTTGACTGGAGTAAAAAAAAATTGTTGAATTTTGATAGTAATTTTCAATAATTTGCAATCGTTGCTCGTTTGTAAGTCTTTCCATGATTAAATTGCAGAGGGTACTGAAAACTTTTCACTTTGACAGATGACGTTTGGACGCCATTACTAACCAGTGCTGCCAACATCAAAAACTTAACTCTTAAAAAATCACCCGCTATTTACTTAACAGGTTCCCAACCGGCCGGCCGTCCTCTTAAATCTTAGGCACGATGCTTTCAGTCATCCAGTCGAAGGGCCCTGGTAGCCGATATCGCTTGATTCTTAAATGAAAGTTTCTAACAACATGGATTCCATAGCGCTTTTAAGCGTCGAAAGATACGTTCGTAGAGTAGCTGCCAGCAAGTTCGCCAGCACACTTAGACCAATTTTTGGTCCATCGTGATACCACGTGGATATTGTCCATTCTCCTTGTTACCTGCGTGAGAAAATCATTCAGAGCCATTATTGAAATGGAATGGACTTTTCACTACCGTTTTTTTTTTGTCAAATCGCCGAGATTTGGAAAGTAATAAGCTACCAGTAAGTGCTAAGTTAATATTTCTTAGCCCAGCTTATAAGCAAATGTGGCGACACGATTTCTAGAAGTAAAGCAGTAATGTTTTTTTTTTGTTTTATGTTCAAGTCATTGAAAGCGTCATGCAAGCAAAAAAGTTTGCCGCAAAAATTCGCGGCAATTATGTAGTATTATCATGTGAACACGTCAGTTTTGTTTGCATGAACTGTTTGTGTATTTGCAGCTGTTGTTTGCCATTTACTGCAATATTTCAGTGAATACGCGCAAACAACAATTTGAAATCGCGAGCTAATACAAAAACGAATCGTTGAATATGAAACTTTTATCGAATTATGGGATGTTTCATGTGTGGATTACTGTGTCCATTTTGAGATTTTGCTTCTTTACAGGGTTAATAAAGCTTCAAAGTATTGAACATTAAAAAAAGTCCACTTCATCTTAATTTCCCGACTCATATAAAAGTTTCTGATGGAATATTAGCACGGCTCATTTTGCTTTTCTTTCTGGTGCTTTTTGTTGCTTAAAGTTTTATCGTTTCAATGAAATTTTTATCACTATAGCTGTCGCAATTTTTTTTTTGACAAGGCATTATTTTGTTTTTGTCGATTTTAATGACACATTCCCGAACAAGCTATTGCAAATTGAATTATTTTAAAGGTAATTAATATGCAAACAACTTTAATGTGTTAACTACTGTTCAACTATTGTACAACATCTTGAGGCAAACAGCCGTGCAAAGAAGTTATCTGCAAACTTTTTGCATGCAAATTTAGTTTAGGTGTGATCAACCATACGAACACAAATATTGTTGCTGCAATTGTTTGCTCTTGTGTAGCCTTGGGAGTTTAGTACATATTTATGGTTTTAGTACATGTTGTTCTATTTTTGCTAATACGTAGTACATTTTTAACTGGTAGTTAGTACTTTATCCACCCTCACCTGGTAGTTTGATAGTTGTTGCTTTTTTATCAGTTATTAAAGTTAAAACTTCCTATCCGGGCTGTAATTGTCTGAAAAGAACCATAATCACAGAAAACAATACCCAAAATCAAATTTACTTTTATCCCAGTTCTCGGCTTAGTCGGTAGCAAAAAAAAAAAAAAAACGAATGACATTATGAATGCAAGTTAGAGCTCTCGTGTAAAGACACACTAAGTACATAAATTTCAGGATTATCAAACGCCAATAAAACGGTGACTTACAACCAAAGATTTAAACTGAGTGTTTAGTACTCGTTACTTGTAAAACACGAGACATACCTTGTAAAATTCAAAATATAAAAACATTAATTTCGTGCATAATATCAGCTGTTACTTATGAAAAATGTTACATGACATAAATATCCATCGCGTCATGCAATGCGAAGCAACAAAAATAAAACATGTGTATGTATCATCCTTCAATATTGACAAACCGTTTACATCAACAAATCCCTCTTTGTATACAATGTGGACGTCAAATCACTATATCCCTGATTTTTCGCATGTTTGCCCAATGTGTATTCAGGTGCCAACTTGAACATCTCTACTCGGCGAACTATTCCACACCAAAAGGCTCCAGAGACCCGACACCTCATACTTTGTGTGCCATTTATTAAATTCAAATATTTTCTCCTTCACTCGGAGGTGTAGGTTTATTGGATATAAAAGTGTCAGTCAATATCATGCACAAGCGGTTTTTATTTCCTATTCCACTTGACGTCAATGAAATGGTTTTTCATTGCAAAAAAAAAAGAAAAAAAGAAATGCATTCACGGGGAGCTTTTACAGAAACGTTTTGTTGAATAAATAATTATCTCGTGTAAACACAATAGGAAAACGCAGTTCATATTTTTTATTTATATATTTTTAAATATGTACTTTATAAAAATGTAAATATTATTGTAAATGTTATTGTGGACTCTGGTAAATGTTAACATATAGCACGAGGACAATGATAGGTAATAACAATTTATAGGTAGACATATGGCTTTGGATTTGAAATTGAACGTATAAATTGGGCTTTATGTGTCAATATAATATTTCGTAGGTATGTTTCAAAATATTATATTGACACACGAACAAAAATACAAAATGTCAAACAGTATAGTATAACCTCTAGCTTTCAAAAGTTCATTTAAACCTACCCTGTTATCACAGAGCCAGAATGTGTGACTTTATTATGGATAGGGGCATATATTACTTAAGGAAAAATCCTTTTCACAGCATAAGCATTCTGCTTGAAGGGAAACTCGTTTAATAATAAAAAATATACGCCACAGCGCTGCTAAATTCGGTCACATTCAACTCATCCCTCAAGTTCTGATTAATGCTTGTCCATCTTGTCCTCTAACCCATCCTCGACGTTGTCTGGAGACATTGTCCTCCGGCTGAATTGACTGTAGTCTCCCGCAAACGGAGGTAACCCAACTCACAATTATTCTTCTATAGGGAAATAAAATTTAATTTCTGTAGGCCTTATATAGTACTTGTGCTTTAGGTAGAAGCCAGTTTAAGGCAATACTTCACTTACTTAAAACATTATGCATAAGATTTTATTATTATTTTTCACAAGCATAATCGAAGTCAGAATGGTACAACATCTGAAAGGTTGTTCTTAAGCTTCCGGAGATGTGTGTACATGCAACATACGTTAAGATGTTTCGGTAGAACTACTCCAGAAGCAGATCATCTATAGAGCTTACGAATGAAGTATTAAAAAGCTAAGGTTAAACGAACGGAAAAAAGGTGAAAAGATCGGGAACCTACCGGAAAATGAGTCAACACGATTCAAGTACTTCGTTGTACTGACTGTACTTTTGTGTTCCAGACTACAGCCCTAGTGGATAGGATGTTGGACTACCGTGCGAGAGAACGCGAGTTTGAATTTATTTATCTTTGAAAGGCTATCGTAAATCAATCTAAGCCGGCTTCATGTACGTCCACGTCCTAAGACTTGCCGAAAAAATTATTTTTTTTCGAAATGGCGAGGTAGTCAGGCTTCTATTAAGAAGTTTTATAAACAGTGTGCTCAATAAGCAATTGTAGTAAAAGGCCCATGAAGTTGGAAAGTTACTTGGTGTTGATGTCGATTACGTAACTGGTTAGTAGTGACTTTGTAACTTATGAGATCCCATACTGGGTTTGTCATGGGACCTATAAGGTACATCGTGCGGAGTCTCATCAGAGACTATACGTATGGTCCACGGGAATCGGGAGCCCCTAAGACTTGCCTTAGTCTGATTGAGAGGTATACCCCCTTGTGGAAGTATCGTGGCGGCTGGTGGTACCACGAATGCGCAGGAAATTATATAATTCTATAGCTGATGAGGAAACTTTAGAATACAAGAGGTGTAGATAGACCTTGATCCTTAGGAAGGATGAAGTTCGCGCTTAACACAAATACGATTATAAAAAATGCGTCTTAGACCAGAATTATATTAAAACGACCTATATGCTCTTGCTGCCCTGATGCATTCCAATTTAAATAAATTTATGAATTTATTTTGTAAGTTATTTTGATGAATAAATAAATAAATCAAATGCACCAATGAAACGTGTCCTGCGTTTGGGTGTTAACCGACAATATTCTATGGTTCTGATACTGTGGTTAGGCCCACCGTGAAATATGAGCTGTTATGTCTAGCTGTTCACGTTGAGCTAACTTTACATTAGTGGGCTGGCGCAAGTATGGTCCCATTAATTCATTCATGCTCGAAGTAATCGGTTCGTGGATTGCGCAGGTACGAGCAAACGGCTCATTCTCTGTTAACTCGAGATTTTGTAAAAACTCTTTAGCTCTATAAAATCTTAGGCTAAGGCCACGTACCGGGCGGCAAGTAGAAACATTTTTGTTTAATTTCAGTGCGTAGTTTAGGGCGCGGCCTAAGCCTTAGGCGATCCCTTTTTTCCTAAAGCTTTCGATTTTCCTATTCTTCTGATTGTCGACTTGCATGATTAAATTCTACTGCGAATGGACGCAGTTGACGATGTAAAAAATTTTGATTGACATTGGAGTGTCATCCTAACCGAGAATTAATTTCTCCATATGGGTGTTAATTACTTACTTAAGTGGCGCTACAGTCCGGAATGAACCTGGGCCTCAACCAACATGCCTCTCCAATTAGCACGGTCCTTAGTTAATTGCCTCCAGTTGCACACTCCAAGTTGGTTGAGGTAGGTTTCTACTTGTGCGCGCCACTTAAGGCGATGTCTTCCTCTACTGCGTCCTACGTCTGCTGGGAGTCGAAGACTCTGCGATCTGGAATATTGGTGTCCATTCGTTCTTCATGTCCTAGCTATCTAAAACGTCCAATGAGGATTTTTAAGACCAGAGGCATGTCGCTGTATAGCTCGTATAGTTCTTGGTTGAATCTTCGTCTCCATAGCCTGATTTCGATAGCCCGGTGTCGATTGCTCCATCGTTTTCCTCATTCGTAACTATCTTCAAGTTTGACGGTCCCCGGTGTAAGAGGCTTTCCAATTCATCCGTCAGTTGTGTTTGAGAATCGGTGTTTCTTTGGATGGAGCGCTCGATTTCGTTTGTTGCATTCCAGAAACATAAGTTGTTGAATGGGTTAACTATACATACTTACTTACTTACTTACTTACGTGGCGTTACAGTCCGGAATTAATCTTGGACTAAACCATCACGCTACTCCAATTAACCCTGTCCTTAGGTAACTTCTTCCAGTTAAGCACTTTAAGTTGTTTGAGGTCGGTTTCTTTCTTTGTCTTTAAAACGTAAGTGGCAAAGGCCTATTTATCGATTACAATAAAAATTTTTAATATTTGATGTAAATTAGAGTGTTTTACTCGATTTTACTAAACTACGGTTAAAAAATTATCCATTACAAGCCTATAATAGACACAACATGTAAACGAGTTTAAAAAATGTGCCTACAGTTGCAGAATACGCTGACGGTTAACAACGACCGGTCATATGTAGCCACACCCGTTTCAGAACGGTTACACGATCCCGCTGGACCGTTCGGCAACCTAGTACAGTTTACCTGCCATGTTAACTAGTATCTATGGTTAACCGAAGAACGGGTATGTCTTAAAGGTTATCAAACCGAAACAAAACATCTGCACTGGTCGGTGCTCATAGTAGAAATTTCGGTTAATTTCCTCGCCACATGGTCAAACAAAGAAAAGCACACAACAGTTACCTCGCGCGCAAATACCTATGACTGCGACAAAAAAACGCAGCACACAGAAAAATTAAATAAATCGCAGCAGCTTTGCCAAGGCTTATGTGATTTTATGTGAGACTCTTATTATTCGCCCTGAAATTCGCTCTGCGAAACTTTCACAATCTCCGCTCTGATATCAAACAGCCTTAACTCACTCATTATCGAATACCCGATAGATTATATTCTCTAGCTAAAAAAAACAAAACATCTGTCCCACCATTTCAGTATGATAATCACGCTCTCAATTAACACGCTTAAAACATGCTAATGAAAAATTACCCGCCTTAGACAATACAAATGCATTCACCGAAGAAATATATTCCCACCGCCAACATATTGCGGGAAAAAAATCGCAGCTCGTGTCGCGTCGGCGTCGGCGTTAATCTGTCTATTGAAACTAATTTCACTGTTGAGTAAAACCATTCGACTGCAAGCTATAGAACTCGTCGTGCCTATAAACACCAAGTCACCCCCTTCCCATCAAGAGATCAAGCGATCAAAGTTACATAACCAAGCTTTAAGTTTCCCACCTCATTTCGATTTTCCTCTTTCAATCCACAAACGCACTTCACCTCTAGAATATTATAGAACGTCATCTCACTGTCAAGCCGGTGTCATGATAGATTGCGTCATTTCGATTCCATCCCATAAAAACTGGGTAACGAAAACATCTATAACTGGTTTTACGGTATTAGGTAATTATCCAACAGCTCCGAACTTTGTACTGTCTAAGAGCAGATAGATTATCGCATACTTAGTATTCTAGGCGCAAATGAAGGAAATGTATCTACAAAACTGTCATATGGTGGAAGGCAGATTTTTTTTTTATTTTTTTTTTTTGACTTACATAAGTTATTAAAATCGTGCGCATAAATTGTTATCGCGTAATTAATATGGACCGCCATTAAAGGGACAGACACTTGGTCTCAGCGTACAAAGATGTTATCGATGACATGACGTGGGGAGTGGATGTGTTGATTGTTTTCCCCAGTGTCTTATCAGGCTTTGTTTTTGCTTTCCGGTTAGAGTTTCATGAACTCAGTTTTAATGCGATGGCATTTGTTATGAGTAGGTGGAGATTTTGGTTTTTATTATACGTGGAGGACATTTTCGAGCAGAAGCAATATTGTTGTCCTTAATATGGCACCAGAGACAAACGGTGGTGGTGATAATATTTTTAAGTGGTTTTTTATTTGAATACTTTTGTAATGAGTTTAGGGGCAGTACAGATCAAAGGTGGATATAATCTTTATAGAATCGGCTTTTATATCCACTTGGCTTGGGCTATAGATCGAATAGAGTGGGATTTTAAAAATAGATGGGCCGATTTGAAAAGCATTTTTATTTAGATAATAAAATTGTAGCGGCGACGAAATCGTTATTTTTACAACTTTTAGTATTGAGTAAATTTACATACCTAGAGTTTTTAATAAGCGAATGGATTTTTAAAAAAATGTGTGAGCATTTATAATAAAATAAAATGTTTATCTTAATGTTTTTTTGAAACGTTCCTATATCCATAACTGATCAGTGAGTTGTTTTATCGACTGTTGTCAAGCAAAAAAACTTATAACTTGGGCAATATTGTGACAGGTACGCTGCATCTAAGTAACACGGGGCTTAAACACTGGGCGTGGCAGTGAGTGGAATCTATCGAAACTATTTATGTTACAAAATATGTATCAAAACTAACATAACCATATGTGATAGGGTATAGAAAAAATTCCAAAAGAGGTGCTAGTTGGCTATCTTGTGTTTTACTCGTCAATCGACAGTGTTTGTAGTTGCAGCACACAGTTCACCCAACAATGACAAGAACAACGAAGTAGGAAACCTTCTTTTGCATTGAATCGTATGAATCCAGCTTGACTCTACATTTTCGAACTTTTCTCGAAGATACTTGGCAAATGTTTGGTTTCTAAAGACCTTTACCTGGTACTAAAATATTGAGCAAGTTAGGAGTAATAAATTTTTTATTTTTTGTAACATTTAATCAACATGTCGAAACTTACAAAATCACGGGGATATGACATTTAAACTTGCTAATCATTCGCAATGGTATTTTTTTTTATTAAAGCCTTTGCCAGAGTCTAACTTCTATTTCCGGGCAAAAATGTAGGCCGGGTTTCATCGTCCACACTTAGTTTAGGATACGTTAACGAAAGTAATAGTTTGGTGAAGCTCAGTGTACTCTAGCAGGCAGCACTTGTGGTCCCATCGTGAACCGTTTAGTAGAGCTCAGGTCGTTTCTTCGGGGTCGTTTAATTTGTACCCATACATCTCGATGTTCTCAGAAACCTGTAAAGACTAGGTAATGGGATTTTGGAAACTTAACTCACATGTTGAAGAAATAAGTACCTTCAAGTGTTCCGTTCCTCTAGTGACAGAGACTCGGGCAGAAACTCGGACAGTAACAAAGGCTACGTTTACACCGTGGACTATATTTGATGTGGTACTAAATAGTTATTTTAGTCTCAGAAATTTTCTGCTTACACCGTACATGACTTAATGCAGAACTCCCAAGGTTAACACCAATGGCTACGTTTTCACCGTGGACAATAACCATGACGTGTGGCTAAGTAGAAAAATCCACGCTATTATACCAATTGAGTTTAATTTGTAGTGACATCTATGCGCAAGGTAGAATAAACAGTTAAATTTAGTATAGTCAAGGTCTCCTAAATAAGTCGACTGACCTAAACAATTTAGTCCTTGTTCGATGTGTTAACGCCGATGGGACTTACACCAAATATGGGCTAAGTCCCGGTTGTTGTCCATGGTGTAAACGTAGCCAAAGACAGAGAAAGATGTCCCCCAGCGCCTTGTGTGATTTCTAAGAAGGTTATGAATACCAACTTGTAAGTTCCTCTACCAATTAAGACAGTGAGGGCATATTGTGAAAGATTATTATTTGTTCATCTCTTGTCATATGACAGCTTTTCAACTGATAATCATACGGATCTTGACATATGCTCGTCCTTTGAGTTTACAAAGCGATGGATAGAGACTTTGAAGTTCTTGATCGTGATCTTAGAAGATTTGTTTCTTATCAGCTCATTGGAAATATAGTTGTGGATATCCCTATGACCATGACATATTGACATTAAGTCATGGGCATTAAGCTCTTCTCAACCGTGGAGTTCTAGCCTGAATATTGTTTCGGTAGCATATATTTTTTTATAACCCCTTGATGATCAATGGATATGATATTGCGTGTGGTATTGCCATCACAAAAAAGGCCGCGATTGCTAGCACCTTAATTTGGAGCGCACTACTATGACGAGTGTGTAATGTGGGCCTGGTGGTTAGCGCGTTGGACTTATAAGCGCGGGGTCCCCGTTCAAATCCCGAAAGTTACAGGACATACGGTTTTCCACTGCTCCACCTTTTGCAAAAGTGTAACAAACATCCAAGAGTTACACTGTTTGTTAGGTTAGAGGCCCCATATTTGCAGATATCTCTATTTTGGGGAAGCCGGATGATCGCATATCCCATTTATTTTATAATATGCCGGCATTGGTGCAAAAGTACATCTTTGATCCATCTGTGCATCTATATCAATTTATTTTGTGAGGGAAATATTTCACCAAAGGTGTTGGCTTTGTGAGTTGACTCAAGGCTAATGCTGAAACTGGGATGATCTCTCACTGGGAAACTGACCCATAAATGACGAAACTGAAATCCTCGAAACAACTTTAAAAATGAAATAAGGGATGGTGGACTGGCTCATGCATTTGGGTGGACGCAGTGTAGTGGTAATGTGTTCGAAGTAATCAGTAAAAGGTTGTGCGTTCAATACCAGCTGAAATCCATGAAACCTTAACTAAAAAAATTAAAGTTTGAAAACTATCCATGGACACCCAAAATCTTCAAATTCCCGCGCTGCCCTTAATTCCTATAATAATGTCTAACTTTAAGCGCGTAGATATTCTGCCCTAGCGAGGTATCCGTCGGAGCATACAATTTTCCACAACGTATACTTCGTAGGAGGGTGAAATTCCATTCGAGGTATGAGTCATCGGAGAAAAAATCACTTCACTACGATTCGTAAATAAATTCCGCGAAGAATTTGTTATAGAGGAGATCGGAAAAAGAATTGCACAAGGGGCTATGAATACCCTTTATATGTTACCATAGTACGAGCGTTAGAGAAGGGGAAGAAAGAGAAGATAGGAAACATTTTGGATGTAGTGGAGACTTAAACTCCATGGGTGGTGTCCGAACTAGCTTCGGGGAGTCACTTTTTCTTGTGCTCGTTAAATTTGAAGAAATTCAAGATGGTGTGCATACTTTTTTAGGTATTACACCGACCTTTTAATTTCTTATAAATAAAAGTGAAATGGATTTTGGCTGGGATTGAACGCGCAACCTTCCACTCAACAGACGAACACATTACCACTACACCGCGGCCACCCACCTGAACGTACTTCAACGCATTTCGCCGGGATGCGTTACAAAATGTTGGAGAAATATTCCCAACAGCTTTTCGGAAGAATACCTCGAAAATAGTACGAAATCGGAGAATACCTCGCTAGGGTTGATTATAAAAAAAAAGGAAATTAGCGTTCGACCAACATCCTCATGAACAGGTTGACTAATGCGCAACGCTTGCAAATCGTGCAAATTTATTTCACAAATAATCGTTCAGTTCGAGAAGTTTACCGCAAGCTCCGTCCATTTTATGGTCGACCCGAATGAATCGATTAGCCACCGTACACAGCAATTGGAACTTTGTCCAACAACTTTATGGAAGATTTTGCGCAAAGATCTTGGCTTACGACCTTAAAAGATAAAGCTTGTACAAAAATTAAAGCCGCGAGACCGTACCGTCGTGATTTTGGTGTATGGGCCGAAAATTCGATTGATCTCGATGTTGATTTTCATCGCAAAGTTGTGTTCAGTGACGAGGCTCATTTGTGGTTGAATGGCTACGTCAACAAGCAAAATTGCCACATTTGCAGTGAAGACCCTTGAGACGCCATTACATCCACAGAAACTGACTGTTTGGTATGCTCTATGGGCTGGTGGAGACATTGGGCCATAGTTCCTCCGAAATGATGCTAGAGTCAGTTACCGGTAATGGAGACCGGTATAGAGCCATGATAACCGACTATTTTGTTCCCGAATCGGATGGCATGCATGTCGATGAGAAGTAGTTCCAACAAGACGGCGCTACATCCCACACAGCGCACGTCACAATCGATTTATTGAAACAAACATGGGCCACCAAGATCGTGTGATATGATACCATTGGATAATTTTCTTTGGGGATATGTGAAGTCGCTCGTCTACGCCAACAAACCAGAAACGTTAGGGTACGTGGAACCCAAAGGCTCGAAAAAGTGGTTGAAAATTGGACCTCTGAACTTGGCTTTATTCAAACCAGCCACAGCGGCCACATGCCCGAAATCTGATTTAAAAATTATTGGCCCTTCCAATAAAGCCAATTTTTTGGACTTTAAAACGATTTTCTTGTGTTTTATATATGTTCGAAAATCCATGCCCCTAAAAAAAAACACGATTTAGTTATATTTCTACCAAGCAAATATGTTTTTGTAAGTCTACTACTGTCCAGGATATTTATGAATCATAAAGCGTGTTTTTCTTCTTCAAATTAATATGGAATAAATCACCACCATGGTCTGTGAGGGGTTGTACACTATCTGAAAAAATTTCTCATACAAAAGTTTAACCACCAAAGCTTACCGAACTGCAATTCAAAGTTTTATTCGCTCATTTATTCCAAAAGTACTATTTTCCAGCTGCGTGCAAAATAATCCTTTATAAGAGTTAAAATCAAACAACATCTACTCGGTTTTCATTACGTAGAGCACTTCATTCGTAGTAACATTCCACAACCCTAGAGAATGGGTAATCCGAGAAGTCTGACAGCCTGCAATCTCAATAAAAGGTAGAAAAGGACACCACCACTACATTTCAAAAGCAGTTTGGCACTTGAAAAGTATCCTTGGTCCCTAACTTCATTCCTTAGTTTACGGAGTATCTACTTGAAAAGCCTTCAACCGAAAACTATGACGCAGATACGAGTAAAAACATTCGACAAGTCGACAAGGTAAAAAACGGAGATGCACGAAATTAAAAAAAAAAACCCTATTTGCATAAAGTACCTACTGGCTTTCACGAAAGCATAATGCTTTCGGGTCAAAAGCATGACGTTAACCCACTTGACAGTCATGCATGATGTCGTAAGGAAAAACCTTTTTTTCATGTTTTTTTCTGTCGCTAAATAATTTGGCATGACATTTACATGTGCTAGAGATAACATATCCGACCACAAAAATCAAGCATTTTATTATTTAAACAACCGAATTAAATGAGCGAACTGCCTTCAATGTATGGGTAGTTCCGTCGCCTCCACGCAATGGGCTGGAAACGTGGTCAATAGGGTGTTTTACCGCACAACGTTATCCTTCATCAATTTTGGTGCCGCCAGTGAGTCAATATCATGCTTATGATGCGTTAACCTAGATTTTTTTTCTGTTGTTGTCATGGCCTTAAATTATGTCCTACATTCGACAGGCATAATCACTCTCTCTTTCCATCATGCTAAACCACCAGGATAGCCTGTGAATAAATATTTTAGCAAGCGCCCAAATCAAATTACAACAATTTATTCGGTTGAATAAAAATTTCACTTTAATTAACTTTAATCGGGCTTTCGCATTCCTCACATTTTCCTTGCAATTAAAAGCAAAAAAAAAACACTTCTGCACTGTTGTTGCTGAAACTGAGCGCCGCACTTTTATTGATGGTGATACTGATGCTGATGCAAGTATTGCATCTCATATTCATTAATCAATTTGGTGCTCGCACAACTAAATACTTTCCACCCATTTGCACTTTAGCTGAAAAATGCATGCACTCAGTCGTAACAGTGGCATGTCCAAATGCGCTGCTGTTTCACAGCTTATCGCGAGATAAGCCACTTCTGATTACGTCAAAAAAATGTATCAACTAATTAATTACGTTAAATATGAAAATTAATTGCGACTACATAGCATGGTCCGTATGGGCTGGCTGCCAGGTTCATTGATCCAAATAAATAGCTATACCGGAAAAAAAAGTAGTTAGCCCCACACATGCAATCGAACGACGACCGTCTGACAGTTTGTCTTTTACTTTTGTGTATGAAAACAATCCCGTGGGTAGTTCACATATTCGGCGTCTAATAAAGAAAATCTCATATCCGACAGATAACCTCAATGAACCTGTATCTATCCTGGTTTGGAGAAGGAAATTCGACCTATATTTTGATCCCCGCATCTCGGCCCGTCACTTTTCCTTCTGTTGTGATTCCTTGTTGCTGTTTGTGTTGGCATCTTTGAAATTGAATAACCATCCACACATATGCCAAGCAAACCAACAGAAAGGAACTTCATCATCATCATCTACTCAAGGAAAAGAAACCACATGAAGATATCCAAATGACATGAAAAATCGATTTGTATCTAGATATCCTAGATAAAAATTCGACATGAAAAATCGCATGTGATACTAAAATGGCGACACAACACCAGAAGCAGCATATAACGTGAAATTAATTTAACAGAGGAAAATCTCAGCACCTTTTCGCATCCACTTAGTAATGACGATGAAAAATTAACCTGTGGACACCATATAATCAGTTATCTTCCCACTCGATCACTATCTCGCACACCAGGTTGCACTTAATCAACCCGGCAAGTATACAACTCGAAGAAGGGGCCGTCGTCGCACAGCACAGCGCACACAAAACAAATGGTGACAAGGCGCAGATTACTTAAAAAGGAGCCAACCCAAAGACCTAGTGGCCATTTAAAAGACTGGCATAGGCTACAGTACCACGATGTGTACACCAGGCTGTCGATAATCTACGTGGGCTTATGTGATAGATACCAGTGCGGTTGAATTGCATATTCGAATAGTGCAAGTTTCTGCAGTGCAAATACTGACAGAGGCTAGTGTTCACCTTGAGATGATGATGATGAGAGGTGGGTGATGAAAACAAGTCTTGTTTATGGTAAACAAGATGGGATCAGTAAGGTTGTATTAGGAGTGAACTCCCTTTTTGTAGGAGCGGTTCACTTTCGATGAAAACTTGATATTTGACACATTGATTCATTGCCAATATTTTTTGTTGTGTTTTTTAAGGGATTTTTGTGCGCACATGATATTCCATCAAAAGACCTTTAAGTGATTACGAATTGCCATACATCTATCTATTGGTATCTGTTGACCCCTCAGGCATGTGCTTAGTTTATCGAGATATTTGGCTAATCGATGAACAATAGAAAGAAGGACTCGCCATTATAAATTGATTTTTTTTATTTTTTTTTTTATAATTTACACGTACTCAAGGGGTTATGAATACCCTTTTATATGTTACCATAGTACGAGCGTTAGAGAAGGGGAAGAAAGAGAGGATAGGAAAGATTTTGGATGTAGTGGAGACTTAAACTCCATGGGTGGTGTCCGAACTAGCTTCGGGGAGTCACTTTTTCTTGTGTTCGTTAAATTTGAAGAAATTCAAGATGGTGTGCATACTTTTAGGTATTACACCGACCTTTTACTTCCACTCAACAGATGAACACATTACCACTACACCGCGGCAACCCACAAGCAAAATCTTTATATTTTTTGCAACGCACATTTACTGTCCCATATCCCACAATTTAACAGCGTTCGAGGAACATCTTCCCTACCTTACCATTCATTTGGTAAACATTTCATAAAGTTCGGGTTTAAGCTAATGCCGTTATCTGAGTCAAAAAAAAAATAGAAGGGTAGTCTACTGATTGGAGATACCAATTTGTCAAATGCTCGATTTATTTTTATATATATATCTAGATTTCAACACGGTCGTCTACACCGACGGATCTGAAATGAAATGTGGTGTGGGGTCCGGAGTCTACTCGGAATCACCGAAAATATCAGTTTCATATCGTTTACCAGATTTTGCCAGCGTATTCCAGGCAGAAGTACTGGCTATCTGAGAGGCTTGTACGCTACTGGGGTGTTGAAAATCTGGAGGTCAGGACCACTTGATGGTATACAACAACACTCTTCAAATACTCCTTTCAATATTAGTTTATGGACGTGATGACGGCAGGCACACCGCAGCAATGTTCATCCGATTTTCCTATCAATTCTGGTAAATACCCCCTGGATCTGTCCTGTATTACATGCATAGACATAACGATAATTTGGTTACATGGCTCAAATCGGTCCACTTTCCGAATAACTAACTGAGCCATCTGATCAGCAGTTCCTTTCAGGGAAACAGGTATGCCAAGCAAATGCTCAAAATATTTACCAGTCAATCTAAAGTTTTGACACTCCCAACGGCTACTCAGGGCAACAGTTTACTATTCCAATACAATATCAAATGAGGAGGATTTTCAAAGAGTGACTCTTCGATTTTCTTTGCCATTTTACTTCCATTAATCGCCCACGCTCGGTAAACATTAGCTGGAGAAGCGGATATTTTTTAAACATCGCGGCCAAGGCTATTTGCAGTTGAAATAAATGAAGTACTTGCTTGTCGAATATAGAGCTGTGCTCGATTCCAAGTAGACGTGAGTGTCTGGTCAAGAGGTTTTAATATATTTTCACGATTTTTTGTATAGATGGAGGCATGACGCTAGTCATTTCCATCACATTTTGACGGAAACTGTCAAATAACTCGATGTGGTAAATTTTCCAAATCTGCTGTTTTACATTTGCTCTATGCGTGTTTCTAGATTTCTCTTTACCCAGAATTTGGAATTTTTTGAACAATTTTTGTATACCAGCGCGGGTGTTTTCTACTGCCTTAGCAGCATCCGAAAGGGTTTCTTTCATTTCCTTGTGATGGTAAATAAAATCTTAAAGGAATTGATCCTTTGAAGGTAGCCTAGCTCCTGAAAACTGACAACTAGACGCCTTTTCTGGCAGCCAAATTCCTGTACCTAAAATGAGCAAACTATAAGTAGTTAAAGATAAAAGTGATCAATGAGTGCAACCCCTAAATATTATCCGATCTTTTTGAAATTTGGTATGGCATATATATGGTGTTTTTTCTTAGAGGTATAGAACTTCGTATTGAAAAAAAAACACAAGAAAATCGTTTAAGTGTCCATCAATTTGGCTTAATTGGAATGAAAATTTTATGCAATTAATGTTTAAATATGATTTCGGGCATGTGGCCGCCGCGGCTGGTTCGAATAAAGCCAAGTCCTGAGGTCCAATTTTCAACCACTTCTTCGAGCATTTGAGACCGTATGTCGGCAATAACGCCACGAATGTTGGCTTCCAAGTCCCCTGACGTTTCTGGTTTGTTTGCGTAGACGAGCGACTTCACATATCCCCAAAGAAAATAATCCAGTGGTATCAAATCACACGATCTTGGTGGCCAATTGACAGGTCCATTCCGCGAAATTATGCGCTCATCGAATCTTTCCTTCACTAAATCGATTGTGACGTGCGCTGTGTGGCCTGTAGCGCGCCGTCTTGTTGGAACCACATCTCATCCACATTCATGCCATCCGATTCGGGAACAAAATAGTCGGTTATCATGGCTCTATACCGGTCTCCATTAACGGTAACTGACTCTCCAGCATCATTTCGGAAGAAGTATGGCCCAATGACTCCACCAGACCATAGACCACACCAAATAGTCAGTATTTGTGGTGTAATGGCGTTTCAAGGGTCTCATGTGGATTCTCTTTACTCCAACATCTCTGAACAAAACTTTGCGATGAAAATCAGCATCGCGATCAATCTCATTTTCGGCCGATACACCAAAATCACGACGCACTGCATGGTCTCGCGGCTTTAATTCTTGCACAAGCTGGATCTTGTAAGGTCGTAATCCAAGATCTTTGCGCAAAATATTCCATAAAGTTGATGGACAAACCTCCAATTGCTGTGCACGGTGGCGATTCATTCGGGTCCTCTTCAACACTGCTCTACAGCAACAATTGTTTCTTCTGTGCGCACTGTTCGACGTCTCTGCGGATGTGTACTATCACATAGAGTAAACGTAGTGCAATAGAGTAAACGTAGTGCAAAAACGATCCATGGGTAACCGAATTAATTGCTGTAATGAACGATTGTGTCGACTATAAAATGGATGGAGCTTGCGGTAAACTTCGCAAACTGAACCATTTGCACGATTTGCAAGCTTTGTTTTTTTGTCAACCTGTTCATGATAAAATGGCAAACCAAACTGAACATAAATGACATTAGAGTTGCCCGATTTGACCACAAAATGTCAGTTTTATCTCTATTCGAAAACCAACCTCTAAGAAAAACACCTGATACATATCTTTTATATCACTTAGACTCGGGGCCTAAGCAAAGTCATATGAAAATCTTCACTTTGGAAAAATCAAACACCGTATCGCACACACTTAGACCAGGAAGGTCCGTTGTGGTACCACGTAGATCTGACGACTTTTTCCATAATTAGGTTGCCTAAATGAACCATACCGGTGAAGGTTTTCCACATATATATTAACTAGGTCACATAGACGGCCAGGTGTAGTTTTCTTTTTTTCGGAGAAACACTCCTTCCCGTCCAAGTAGCTTCTGCTGAAGTCACTGCTCCGCACCAAGAAATTAGCTTAATCGCTCAGGATAATTAAAAAAAAATTTGTTCAACAATGAAAACCCAGTGTTTTCTCTATTTTTGGTTCTGCCAGCTGCCGCACAAATGGCGGCTAATTCAAATCTAGCGTGAATTTTAAACCAACATTGAAAATCCAATCAAGTAGAAAAGATATAAAATATTTTAAATTAAAAAAATCGTAATAAAATTCATAATTCATGTTTAGTCCGACTCTGGCCATACGTTTCTGTTTTTTTCCCATGATACGTGTGCCAAAAACAACCATCAAAGCGAAACATTCTTCGAAACGTAATATCACCGCCGTCCCGAATCTGTGGAAAAACAACGTAATCACCCAAATCGATTTGATTAAATAAACAAATCAACATCGATTCCTCAATTAAATACCCTCCCCATGTTTTCCTCAATGAAAAACTGAAATAAATCCCAATCCATAGTACGTAGTAAAACTAAACACGCTCCACATTTCCCGAATTTTCATTCTCAAAACACACGCCATATGTTTTTCTACCATTCATGGTATGCGCATGGAAAACAAATAAAAACAAAGAAAATCGAAACTCCCAATGAAATGCGTTGTATATATTACCCGATTGCATCGGTCATCATCTCATCAGCACCGAAACAGCATACAGCTTCCCACCTGGTATTGGATTGCCTTTGTGTGGCTCTTCGACTCCCGAAAAAAGGTGTAAATCAGCTCCATATGAGCGTCGAGCGCTTTTGATCGATCTGTTCGAGCTAAATTGATAAACAATCAAATTTTTGATTTGCATTTTGTTTATGGGGTGGGTGGCAGACTTACAAAAAAAAAAAATCATAAAACTTTTCAATATACATCTTCATCCCTAAAAATGCCATAAAACTAGAGACTTCCTGCACTAACAACAAAGTATCGCTGGCATTTACGAAATTCTCCGCAGATTAGATTGGAATGACCTAGATTCCACACGTCGTCGGTGCTGTCGGCGTCCGCGGATCTTCTTTTTATTTTTCTCCCACTTGCTTCACTTGCTTAACTTGCCTCACTCAGCCCATAAATCAGCGTAAACCCATCAATGTACGCGCCGAGTAATTAGCTTCCTAACCGAGCTAGAGATTTACAAATTACCGGCTCTATAGTAGCATCTGTCTATCCCGTATCCATATAATTTAGCGCGTGAAATTTGCTTCTTCCTCAAAGAAGAAGATTTCTTGCACACACAGGTTGAGTTACGGATGAAGCCCGTTCATTAAAAAATCTAAGTGCCCCACACTGAGAGACTTCAGGTGTATGTGCAATGAGGATGTTGAGCTGTCTTCCTCATGGTAAACTTTTTTGTGCAGGTGAATTCAATAAAATGACAAGAACTAGGTTAAGACACGTAGAGGTATTTCTTTTTTTTTTTTTTTTTTGTAGGTTTGTGTCGAAATCGACTGTGATTTCGTTATGCAAAAGTTAGGAAATCAAATTATATATTCCTGCCCTATTGGAGAATTTAGATACATTTTTCTGGCGCGGACGGCCTTACGTTAGCGTTCTCGTACATTCGCATGGCTGTGCTGATCCGACTTGTTTATACGCAAAAGTTTGTTTTCATCTCGAGCAGTTTTTCCAACTTTTATTGACGTATTTTATAGACTACTGTGCACTTTGGGATTTACATAAATTGAACGAGTATGATTTTTGGTATTCTGTTTTGGAAAATCAATGGCTACATTGAAAGCTTCTATTAAGCCGCCACATGCAGTTTTGTTGGCTCCCCATTGTTGTGCTGTGTGTTGTGCAATTTTCAATTACTTGGGTTGGGTAGGTATTGTGAATGGAATTAGACGACGTCAAGGCTGGGAAGCTGTTAATGGGTGATGAGGTACTGATTCTCCGGCAAGGTAACGACAGCTTGCAATTACCGATTGTGATAATAATTTGTGTGTTAAGTTACTTAGGGCATTAGGTAGATTTTTAGAGCATTGTCAGAGGATTGTGAGCATGCGAGGTATGCTTGGGTGGGTACAAGTAATTTGAAGAAGGTTGTGTATGAGAAAGTGTTGATTCCATTACTGTATTATGTCAAACGCAAGTTTTAATACACTACAGATACTTCTTATGTGAGTGCCTGCAAAGAGATGACACTTTTGAGACAGCTTCATGCAGTGAAACTACTATATGGCCTTTGAAAGAGCAGAGCTAAGACAATCAATTGTTAAATTACTGTCGATGCTTTTTTTGATTTCTTTTTTTACCTCTTAGAGATGTACCTGGGCCTGACATCGCATATCTAGAGAAAGTCTTAGAATCTACAAGAATTCTATTCGTAATCTCAAGAAAGAATCTTGGCTGTCAATCTATAAACACCATCTAAGATTCCTCGAGACTGACAAAAGTCTTAGCAAAGGATAACTTAAACCCGTCGATATTAAGAAGGACTGATGGTAACTGAGCTGAGACTTCATGCTAATCTTCGTCTATCTTAGTTAATGACGCGCTGATCCTGCAACCTGGGATAACATCAAATTTATCAAAAACAAAGAAAATATATACACCCTGTGCCATTGAGAGCTTCTCACTCTACAAATCACCTGGAAATTAGGTGATCAAGGTGCAGATCTTACAAGATAAAGTTATACCATGGCTGCAGCCGATTAATTGTAATGTCAGAGTAGTTTTCACTGCAAAGACGATCAAACGTTGGCATGCGTTTGCTTAAGATTTCAGGCCCATCAGCCAACTTAATTAATATTCAGCCCCGTCGGAGCGGAAAAATTTCCGATTTTGTACGATTCGGAGGATTTTAGCTTCGAGGTATTCTTCCGAGATGCTGTTCGGAATATTTCTCCGACATTTTGTAACGCATCCCAGCGAATTGCGTTGAAGTGCGTTTAGGTGCATTTGTACAATTTTTGACAGCTAAGTGCAATTCTTTTTCCGATTTCTTTTGACATAAATTCTTCACGGAATTTATTTACGAAATGTATGGAAGGGTTTTTTTCCGATGACAGATACCTCGAATGGAATTTGAACCTCCAACGAACTATGCATAGTGTTGTCCACTCCGACGAATACCTCGCTAGGGCAGATTAAATACCCTGAAGCATACCTTTGAGGTAGTATGGGACTTTTGTCTACCTCGGCTCCTCTATTGGCTCCCACAACATCTCGTCAGAAATAAAAGGAAGAATTTCCCTTGGCAACCGCAATTTCTTCGTGCTAAGAAAGCAATTTAGTAGATAAGACCATTCAAGCCACTTAGAACATCCTATATAAGATCCTGATCTTCCCTGTTTTGTTGCACGTCACTGAAGCATGTACCATATCAAGAGCGAATGAAGAAATTCATGGTCGTTTTAAGCGAAAAAATCGTTGAAAAACCTTTTGTCCCGTTTAAGTTGACTGCCTATGGAGACCAGGAATCTATTAAGACCAATGCGAGGTGTACAGCGACATACTCCCTGTCAAAAACACTCCGCATTGGAC
Source organism: Rhingia rostrata (assembly GCA_949824845.1). Classification (NCBI taxonomy): domain Eukaryota; kingdom Metazoa; phylum Arthropoda; class Insecta; order Diptera; family Syrphidae; genus Rhingia; species Rhingia rostrata. The sequence continues at coordinate 143,853,525 of OX463755.1, read as the reverse complement.
GTTTAATATAGCTAGGGCATTTAAAGCGAATGGACAACAACTTCAACCAAATCTCAGTGGCGGTTAGCTAAGGACCAGGCTAATTGGAGAGCCATGTTGGTTTAGGCCCAAGTTAATTCAAATCAATCGCCTACATCCTCAACGTAGCGTGCATACCTCTAAGGCAGATCAACAGAAACCTCTCTTCATATGGACTATCGGAAAATCTCTTACTACCAAGGGACTTTTCTACATAAAGGAGGGTTTTTAAAAATGTACCAACATCTTACATACTAACTAACGTGGAGCCACAGTCCGGCATGAACCTGGGCCTCAACCTACATGCCAACTGCCTCTATTTACGCACAACAAGTTATTTGAGGTCGGTTTCGTCTTGTACAGTCTGGAGCCCAATATTACACCCTAGCCACTTTCCTTGATAAAGGAGGAGTTTCAATTACGTACAAGCAGATAGCATACTAGAAGCCCTTATCGTAACTGGTGTACGAGGTACTCTTCTGGGGTACACCACAGGGTGCAATAATATGTCCTCTGTCATAGCTTCTGTCAATGAAATAAATCCGAGCGAAAGAACCAAATTCCGAAATTCGGCACTATTTTGTATTTTAAAAGCTAAATAACGCCGAATTTCCATGTTTGGTCTTATTTCACTTTGCATGCATCCAATTTCGCACCCATCCCATATCCAACAGTGAGTACAACCGAGTTTGGGTGTATGTTAACTATGAATATGGGTGGGGAATTTTTCCCGTTGAAACCCCCTGGCTGCACTCACTTATGGATTTAGGGTGTGTGCTAGGTCGGATGTATGAAAAAGCAAGATCCCATCAACAGTTAGCCCAAGCAGGGGGTTGCATAAATATTCTACCTTCATATACATTCCAACTCGCACGCAGTCCAAAACCAACATTGAGCCCAAATACGGTTATTCAAACTTTTCATACACCCAAATTCGCACAGCCTTCTCTCTGAACTTGGCTTTATTTTAGAAGCAATGGTCGGCGTTATTTCATTTTGTCATTGTGAAATAACGCCGAATGCCGAAATAACTCCCACCGCACCGCTTATGTGGACGACAAGCTGATTTAATTGGCAGGAAAGTTTCTTTCCGTGAACAAGTGGGCTACAAGCTTTAGCCTTGGTGTTATCTCTGCAAGTTAGGAATAATGCTTTTCTGGTTGAAAACTGAAGAATCCTACGAGTAGTAGGAATTGTCAAGAAAAGCTTATCTCAAATTCGCCGTTCAGGAGGTCCTGCCATCGTGCAAGAACTACATACGCACACATGAATGGTTTGGAAAAAAGCTCGGCCGTGAGTACTAACGAGCATGTTGCGCCAAAAATTTGTATTATTTTGTATCCTGGAAACCAAGATAAATTAGAAAGTATTTATAAACTCCTATGCCAGTAGAAAATATTCGGCAAAAGATGAGGCCTATATCAAAGATGACATTTCTCCAAATCACAAAGTCTTGGAAAACAATTTCACACCAGCAATAAATTCTCAATCCGCAATCGATATGGTTCACCCTTCACTGCCGTTAAGTAAAACAGGGATTTCAAAAAAAAAAATCGTTTCTGTATGTTGAGGGGGACCTCCGGATCACTCATCATTAAAGACTTTGTGAAGGGTTACATCTCCTTTTTCCAGATGTAACGAAGCACAATAAGTGGCATATAAAAATCCCTTGTATGCTCCATACAATCCATTTTCATGGTCTTCGATTTCAAATTTAATTCAGACTTCAAATAGACAAACTTTATTTACATTTGGTTAAGAATAGACCAATTACAATCGAAACTCCGTCTTGCATTAAATTTATGAAATTTCAGCAATCTCAAAGGTACAAGCAAATGCCTATCAAACGTCTATTCGAATTCACGACACTCCTCTGGCTCGATAAGACATTGCTGCTATATTGGTTCTAATTTTTAGCTCTAATTTTCAATTAAAATTCCTACCAACCCAACCTCAAGGCAACATTTTGTTGAGTATACAAATTACAGTATTCTTTGTTGGCAGCTTCCTCTTTGTATATTGTGCCTCAATGCCATACAAGACTTAATTAAATTCCACAAATGTGCATCCAATTTCATATACCCCACCATGGAGTGTACTTTTCAAAATTCTAATAAATTCCATAAAATCATGTAAATTTCCTGCAAAAAAGGAGCAAACCAAGGGGTAAACATATTCATAAGCAAGGCTCTTCGTAGGAAATATATCCCTACTAAGTTCCTCCACTTTCCCATCTCCGCGCCATCTTAGATAGCTGACCTTTCGAATTTTATATAGAAATTGCAGATGCAGATACTCTTGGATAGCCCTCGTATATAGCCTGATGAATGACCAGAGTTGGCCATGCCTTGGCCATGGACTCTATCCTGTCTTTAATTACACAACGCTGAAGTAGGCCATATTCATTCCTTTTGTTACATCGCGTTGTGTGTTCTAGTCTTCGCTTTCGTTTTTTTTTTAATCCACCCCCTCATTCTACTGCCCGCTTTGTCTATTCTCGTTTAAATTATTAAAAAAAAGGTGTTAGGAAAAAAACTGAATGATAAAAGTTGGGACTGAAGCGCGCGCAAAAGAGGAGGACAAATAAATTTATTTGCATTTTTTTTCCAGTGTGGGATTCCACCTCCACGAAGTACGTGCACAAACATACAGTCGAGCGTCATATAGCCTTTTGACTTTTTCCCAGATCGGATGTAGGGTAATTTACATGTTTCCTTGGTTAGTTGGGTTTTTTTTTTCTGTTTTTCCAAGGGTGGAGGAGGACAACTTGGCATCACTTGTCGCGCGTACCAATTTTGAATTCTCTTACGTAAAAGTGCACCACCATGTACACATAACTTCACGACACGACAAAGTACGTCTCGTCTAGGCTAATAAGTTATCAACCCATCACCATCATCGTCACACTGATTACTTGCAACAAGTTTTCGCCACCAAGGAATAGCATTATGCATGAGTAATGAGGTGTATACTTGAAACTCGTCCACCTAGTAGCACCTAGTAAGACCGAAAGGACCTTCAGTCACAGTGCAGCTTAATGAACTTTTATGCCAGAGATGATTGTTTTTCTTTCGTTATTTTCAAATGCAAATTTCGTACGAATTACAAAAGTTAGGTTAGGAAGAAGGTTTTTTTTTTCTTATTTGAACACGACATAACTTATTGACACAACGGTGTACTCGGTATAATGTAGGTGGAATTTTACCAGTTTCGAGTTTAGCTAGTTCTTAAAGGTGCTGCACGTGGGATAGCATTAATTTGTCAATGTCCCCAGTCGAACTGACGGTGTTGCAACAAAATCCAAGCATTGATAGATCGATGTAATTTTATGGTAATTACATTGTAAAATGAACACGTAGTTGGCTTAATTGGTTGACATTTTGTGCACACGTGTAACACGTGAGCTGTAACATGAAAAGAGGTTGCTGATCCGCATAGCAATGAATGGTGTATTCATGACGGATGTCGTCGGCAGAGGGCTTTAAGGCTTACAATGGGATAATGACAGATAAAGGAAACAGGAAAAGGTGGTTTCCATGCAGCATTACAGCTTTGGATGCAAAAACAAGCAAAAATAAAGATGCCAATGGAATGAGATTTAAAGCTTTTGCCACGAGGCAGATTTTTGTTAATGATGTGGTTATCACTTTGTAAAATCCGATTATAAATATGAAAAAAAAAGGTTTGGAATAAGACGTATCAAATAGGCACCTTAACATGTCAGAAACGGAATCATGAAACGTTTGAGCCAAAGGATTTTGTTGATTTAATTTTATTGCATTCATGGTATATCATCATGACTATTTCCTACTCTTGTCGATTTATATTTGACAAACGACGCGATGTACCTATTTAAACAAGAATACAAGCGAAAATGGCGTTCAATTGGCTGTAATTGGTTTGACCGACAGATGTCATTGTCAATGATTGGCAGTGCATTTTTACGGCAAAATCGCCGAATTTACAAACAAAACATCACTTCGTCTTTAACTGAAACTAAAATTTGATGGACATTTCGTTGAATGCTTGTTTAATTAAAGTCAAGTCAAGAATTGACAAGACTATACTTGCGTTGTTTTCCTTCCTATGTCTTTCTCTTGAACAAAGATTCAACGAAATTCCAATCCATTTTCAGTGTCAGTTAAAGACAAAGTGACGTTTTGTTCGAGTAAAATTATTCATCAAGAAAAACAAAAATATTACTAAACCAAAGGAAAGTAGTAACACATCAGTTGCAGCAACACCTGGACCCTTGATATTCAGACCTATCGAGGTATCCATTAGAAATAATTTTCAATCCGAACTCAGTTGGCTTTCGAGGTATCCGTTGCGGAACAAAGCAAATGGCGGATACAATCGCGTTCGATGAATTCCGCAAGAATTCTTCGTCAAATAACTTCTGAAGAAATTTGTCGTTTAGCTGTCAAAAATTATGTGCGATCAATTTCGTCGGAAGATCTTTTCCAAATTGTATTCGACAATCAGACCTTGTTAGAGAATTCTTTGATTTTGAAAAAATCGAGCATTTTATTTCATTGACAATAAAATTTCGACAAATGCAAATGCCCGTTCAAAGACAATTATTTTCACTTGATAAAATAGATTTTTGTACACGCTTTTTTCCGTTTTCTTCTGATGTTGACGATTGAAAGGCTGATTTCCTAGTCAATACTGAATTGTCAAACAGAAATCAATAAATTTCGAAGAGTGGGTTTTGGTCACAGGTTAAGCAATATATTCCGTGGTCAGCACATATACCCCAAAACATCATCACTGTAAGTGCAAGAGCTCGAAATAAGCCACACACCATCATTTGTGACCAACAACCAAGCAACATACTTGTCAGTCAGGACGTACACTTCAAAATATCACCACAGCAAGCAGAAGTGTCCAAAATGAGCCACGCACCACGATTTGTGACCGAAGTCAACTATATGACTCTCACCTCGTATATTAGAACCTGCTATGACTTAGGGACATTGGACCTTCGTAGACGGATATACTTTAACCGATGCATTGAAGTAACCCCCGCGGAAATAAGTCTAATGGGACTGAACTCCCAACAAAATGGAAATAGCCCCTGAGGGCTTATTGCTTTGTGGAAATGGAAATAAGTCCCGAGGCTGTTAATACCTTTTTGACTGTGGGGCTTATTTCCTTTTCATGCATCCAAACTGCCACACATCCCAAAACCAACAGTAAGCCCAAGTAGGGGGGTTGCAGGAGGGCACATTCAAACTTTGCATACACCAAACTTGAATAGAATTCTAATTTCAAAATGCAATAACACCCGCAGGAATTAATGCTTTTTCGTGACGTGGCTTATTTTCATTTCGAAAAGGAAATAAGCGGAGAGATCATAGTTTGAGAACTTTATTTCAAACAAAAGTGTAGTTGTTGAAAAACATTAATACATCATTACGATGTTATTGGGTTTCTGGCTTATTCACAACATTAAGTTCAATGTTCGATAGGAAGATCTCACCATAGATTTCTGGATCAAACTCAAAATATCCTTAATCAAATCGTTAGGGAATTTGTTAAGGATCAGACTTATTTAAGGAGGCTGTGACAATGGTTGGAAGCCAAGAATCAAAAAGGTTTGCAAAAAAAATGGAACGGTCGTTATGAGTCTTCCCCATGCAAAACAGAACTGCATCGATGAATATTTTTTTAATTCTTTTTTATCTAGCAATTTTTGTATCACGGGTAAAGAATGTTTAGCAGATAAATTTCCTTTGAGAGAGAAGGGCTTAGTTCTTTGAAGACGCCGCAATAAATTTGTTAAGTCAAGAAACGTACTAGATGTTGTTTGTTGGATTTAAGACCGCATCCCATTTGGTTATGTATTTGCTTTCAGTTATGTGCAACTTGATATTGATGCGCATTGGAGGATTTTCTTTGCAAACTCCTATCAATCATCATCCGGGCAAGTTGAAATAACATCATCAGTTTTCGAATCCGCAATCCACCTCGCTAAGGTGGCCAGACCGAGGTTTCTGGATTAGAACTTTGTCTTATTCATCCTTGTCTACCCGATGAGTTTATTACTGACGAAGATAATGAATGTAAAACTGCAATCATTTAGAAACCTCCGTCCATAATTATAATGTTGATCTCATCTGATTCAGACGATAGAACCTCTTTTTTAGAATGCAAACAGGTTACAGGAGTGGAGATCTGGGTTTGCATAAGTTTAAGATATAGTGATCACTATCAATATACTCAGCCCTAGCGAGATATTCGTCAGAGCGGAAAATTCTCCGGTTCTGTACGATTCGGAGGATCTTAGATTCGAGGTATTCTTCCGAAAAGCTATTTCTCCGACCGGTGAATTGCGTTAAAGTGCTTTTTAGGTGCATTTTTCATGCAATTTTTGACAGCAAAGTGCAATTGTTTTCGATTTCCTCCGTCACATATTCTTCGTGGAATTTATTTACGAATTGTAGTGCAGTGATTTTTTTCCGATGGCACATATCTAGAATGGAATTTGAACCTCAGATGAAGTATAAATTGCCGAAAATTGTCCGCTCCGGTGGATACCTCGCTAGGGCAGATTAGCTTTAGACGTTAAGGTTGATGCAGCTGTGTTTATATTTCTAAATCGATAGTTAATATTTGTCCATGAGCGCTTCTGGACATTTTCTAAGCGAAGCTATCGCTTGCAAATCTCAATAAAAAGAAGAATCGTCTATACGCCAAATCGCTCGTCTTTAAATAGAGCCTAGTAAGTTGGATTTTTACTTTTTAGCTTACGAAAAAGGTCAACTCAAGTTGTGTTAATTCTTGTACTTTCATTCACACTTGGTGAATAGGTGAAACCCTGTACTGAAGCAGTAGGTTGTTGGATAGATGGACCTCTTGCAGATGTTCCCCAGTGTTCTCCTCTTAGGATTCCTTGGCGACAAGGCCTTGCGCAGAGCATGGGTATATTTCTTCCTCAGATGCAAAGGCTCTTACTAGGATTACTTGACTTGGACCATCTTGGCTAAATTCAATCATCAAAAGTATGATCTCTTTGAAATTACCTGACAAAGGATCGTATATTGTCTGCTGGAGTTGGGATATGAATTTGTTTTCAGAACATTCTGGCTTTTAGCTTGAAACATTTACTTTGAAGCCTTGGTCCACTATGACATGCTTTTTGTCCAGCTCTGAAGCGATATCATTCCTATCAGCGTGATTTTCACTTCTTTGGACTATGAAGCAAATTTATAAGTCTGACCTCAACACAAAAAAAAAAACCGATATCCTGTGTGAGATCCTAATCATCCCAATCCGACTCTTCGGCGCCAAATTTTGGAGCATATATAGGAAACAAAAATGGCAGTTTTGTCGGCCTTCGGACGATATTTTCGAGCTATTTTTAAGCTAGTCAAAGACTACACATTGTATATACATACATACATACATTTGAAATAATTAGGAAATGTGTCCAATGTCAAGTGCTTCACACAGCCAAGCCTGTTGCTTATTTCAGAGAATTAAACTCACCTGTCACTCTCTTTTTAATGAACAGCAAACCTACTGAAAAATATAAGATAGGCTGTTGGGATCATGTTCTATTTCGGAAAGGAATCAATTGATAAACAGGATATGGCACAGGACAGATCTTCCCAATTCAGCGTTATGATGGTGAAAGCAAATCAATCTGAACAAATGTCATTCTCATCAACTTTCAGAAACATTATTTGAAACATCTGAAATCAGTTTTGTCGATTTTTTTTATGTTAATACATTCAAACCAATCTCAGCAAGTCTTTCGGTGACATCACAATTAGCTTTGATGACAAATGATTGACTCATTGCTTCAAGGCAACGAATGTCTTACACAAAGTCCCTTTCCAAGGAAGCCAAGACATCTTAGAAACCTTTTAATTTTATTTCTGCAGAAATTATACGCTCGGTTTCATTCAAGTTATCTGTTTGTTTTAAGGATTAAAATCTGAAATTGAAAGACAAATTTAAGGACACGCATTATGGTGGAAGTAATACTAATCGGTGGAGCTTAAAATGGATCAACTAATATATGAGTGACACTGATGGAAGTTTTCTGATTGCTCAGAGGAGGAATGTATATAGAAAGGACATTTGATAAAATTTACAAACAAAAATGTATGGTTTATCGAAAATGATGACAGGTTTGGAGAGGTTTTTAAAATTGTCTGTTAGGATATTTGTTCCAATCCGATTGGGTTAGCATTCGTTTTGGGAAATATGATTTAAGGCATAAATATCTGGTGGATGGTGATTCACCAGTGACTCATTTAAAACTGAGTCATTCAGCAATCGGCAATCATCGATCAACTGTCAGCTGAAACATAAGATTGGAGCGACAATGCGGATTTCGGTAATGATGTCCCTGTAGTAAGACCGTATTTTTTTGTACGTGCTGATTTGTTTGCGTATATAACTACAAACACGTCATGTTGGATGTGTTTTCACTCCCATCGGGAAAAGGAACTTAAGTATATCTTGCCGTTTCAATAATAACACTTAAGTACTGACTTTGGGTCGTTTGTACGGAAGAGATGGTAAAAGTCGTTCACTGCATTACCTATCTTTTTTTATTGACTGACCAGGATAATAAGGAAATCTGAAAACTAATCATCCACACCCACTTTACTACCCGTCCGCCTGTAAGGTTGACCTGTTTGAGTTCAACACTTTTCGGCAGGACTTCTAAATATAATCGTAGCGTAACTTTTCTCAGGTGAGGCGAACCTTAAGCGCTCCAGGAGCACCCTTGCTTAATAAGGCAGATGTTTATTGCCTGTTCTTATATAGTTGTAGATTATATCTTCGTGGAAATACGTCTTCTGCAAGTTCGTTCCATTGTTTAGGTCTTTGACTCATCACACTGAAGTGATTGTAGATGTTTTTTTTTTCTATGTAATATTTGGTTTGATACTTTTATATAGTCCGTCACAGCTATCATTTGGACGTCATTAATTTCAAGGATGTATTTTAAATTTTTATTTGATTCCAACTAATTCACTCAACCCGTCAACTCCATTCTAGAATATATAAATATTACGTAGATTCAAAAATAGACATCCCCCCCTGTATTTACAAAGCCCTTCCTACGAATTGAATCACAATCCGGTTGAGATTTAAAAAAAATATTCCGACCTTCATCACATGAATCGATTTGTTTCGCATTTACTTATTTTTTTTAAATTTTATTATGCAGATACAAATAAGGGACGATATCCCTCTGTGGTATCTGAATGTGAAATAAATTGCCATCCCAGAGAGCGTTGCCATAATATAATTATTCTAGGCATGATCCAACAGGATATATGTATGTCATGAATGACGTCGAATACCTAATTTCCGTAGTGACAAGTTTTATGGACCTCTGCCTTCAAAGAATAAGTCATTGGAGTAGCTTATAAAAAAAAATATAAGATAGCAGCAGAAATGACGATTGTCGTCATAGCAAAGTTGTATCACTGTAGAAGTTGACTTGACATGGGTAACATAGATCCAGGGTGGATTTACATGTTGGTAGCTGTTGTGTTCCTTTTTATTTGAAAAAAAAAAAACTGTCCAGAGGATTTATTAGACCGTTTAAATACCTTTTAGATGAATTGTTCTCATTCGTCATTGCTGTGTCTAGTTTTGGTAGCTTCATCGTGGGTGTATTATCTATCCTGACACAACCAGTAAAACAAACTTCAGTGAACTTAAAGTAGCAAGACTTAAAAAGGATACCCAAGGGAATCAAATGAATGGATTCTAGGAAGCAAACAACTTAATGAAATGGGTTCGGAAGATTTAAAAAAAAAAGGGATTCCGACAACGTCTTGCTAGTGATGAAGCCATTAAGTGAAATTTCCAATTTGTGTTTCTGTGAGCTTAGGAAGTTATTGAGTAATAAAGCCTTAACTTGGACCATTAAGGGATAATGTATACGATTCTAAGTCCTACATTTCAAGCACACATTTCTTTAAAAAAAATAAAACTAGCCTAGGAAGCCAATGTTTAACGACAAACCTTACAAGCTGAACATCGACATAGACCCAGGCACACAATAGGGTTCTGATATGGTTAGAACATGAAGTGGCACCAAGATTTGCATTAAGATTTTCAGCCCAGCAGATAAAGTCTAATGTGAGGACTTTATCCGTGCACAAACACAAACCAAGCCAAACCAACTTGAGACAGTGGGCTAGAAACCGATATTACTAGAGAGGCATGTGGTTGATGCTCAGGTTCAACTCAGTCAGCAGCGTTATTTTTTTATAAATTGAACGCGCTGAAATGGTTTTGAATGATTTTACCTGCTACAGTCCGGAACGAATATTGGCCACAACCTACATATTTACTTACTTAAGTGGCGCTACAATTTATAATGAACCTGAGCTTCAACCAAGATGCCTCTCCAATTACCCCGAGTTGCGCACTCAAAGTTGGTTGAGGTTGGTTTCTGCTTGTGCGCGCCACTTGAGGCGAGGTGTTGCTCTACTGCGTCCTACGTCTGGCTGGGAATCAAAGGCTCTGCGAGCCGAAGAATTGGAGCCATTCGTTCTGCATACCATAGCCATCTTAAACGTCCAATTCTAGGGATATGTCGGTGTACAGGTCGAATAATTTTTTTGGTTGAATCTTCGTCTCCATAAACCAGTCAATGCAAACGGGATCGAAGAATTTTCGTCTAAAATCGGCAAGTGATTTCTTCATCCACTTTTGATACGGTCCATGGTTTAGCGTAGAGCAGGACTTGGATCTCCTGGTATAGCCCGAATGAGGGCTTTACCACAGAATCGAAGAAACAGTGGTTGGTCAGAATTAATATCAGAGCCGAGATAGACAAACTCCGGTACCAAAGTGATATCTTCCAATGGTGGCGTTCTGTCCAATTCGTTAATGTTGTATGCCCTTTCGTGTTTTCATCATATACTTAGTCTTAATCTTATTTACTGCTAAACCCAATTTTACAGCTTCCTTTTCTATACTAGCGAACGTGTCTATGACATCACGTTGAGTCCGACCAATAATGTCAATATCGTCGGCGTAGGACAACATGTAGTTGCACCGATTTATGGAAGATTGTGCCTCTGGTATTGGCTCGGGAGTTTTGCACAAGAATTAGATTAAAGAAGCCACATGACAGTGCATCGCTTTGCCTGAATCCTTTTTTGGAATCGAATGTGTCGGTGTGGTCATTTCCGACCCTAATGGAGCAGCAAGAAGTTTGGGCGGTGTACCAAAACTAGACATGGCTCTGAATAGGTCGTCCTTATACATTCTGTCGTATGCGGCCTTGGAATCTATGAGAAGATGGTGGGTATTGGACTTTTTGGGGCTTTTTCCAGTATCTTCCGAAGAATTTGATCAGTTGCGGACTTTCCTGGCCTAAAACCTATCAGCTTGGTATTAAGCCAGGATCGGGCTGATGAGGTTATTGGTAGATAGGATCTAGTGGGCGATGTTGAGAGGACTAATGCCTGTGTAGTTGGCGCAGTTCAGAGGGTCTGCTTCTTTGTGGATGTCTTTATAGTGTTTTTGTATCTTCTTTTTACCAAAACAGACAATTACCAAAAATTGAAAAAAAAAAACAACAAGCGAAAAACAAAATCGTACATGGCTTTACGCCTTTGTAGACTCCATCTTGGGGGAATTGTTCCGTCTGCATGAGCGAAAGGGCACTTTTCCCTGACTCTTCTATTGATGTATTTTAATTTTAGTAAAGGGTCCTTTTTTTCAATTCTCGACAAGTTTTTTTTCAAACCGAGGAGCAAGCCCTAATCATTTACATATCTGTCAAGGAAACCTTCTTTTTGGTTTTCATTAAACCTTTTATTTGCTACGTCCTTCTTTTTGGCCTCCTCCACATGCTTTACTTAAGGGTGACATGCCTTATAGTAAGTTGTTTTTTGTTATGGGTGCCCTAAGTTGATTTTTTTCCCTCCCGACATCTTTCGTAACTGGAAATATAAGACGTTTACACCGTTTACACCGTTTACCCCGTTCTTGTTTTGAAGTCCTCCATAGATTTTGTTTAAAAATGACAAGCCTTAGAGGAAGTCCTAATCGCCTAATCTCTACCAACATATATGTATGTCATCTATGAGACTAGTACAACTTGATGGTACACATCTAAATTCTAGTATCAGAAAATTATTTGACACAACAGTCAGCAACCATTGCCTAGCTTCATCCTTGCAACCATTTATTTGTTGTGCTCTTCGCACGAATAGCACAGCCCTATATATTATAGCCAATCCGACCAGTTGAGTTGAAAGCATATTTTTAATTACCACCATTTTAAAGAGAAGCAATAAACTGTTGCTAGGATTGTTAATCATATCCTGACTATGGAACCCACCCGTTTTAATCAATCATCAGCCATTGTGTAAGTTCTCGATAGAGGTTTCTCGCTTCATTTGAATTTTCGCTTGCCTCCTCCATGTTTTAATCCTTCATCCTACCGCTTATATCAGAAAATATTAAAATACACTAGTGTAGGTGGAAAAGGACTTCTGATTATTTTGAGACGCAAAAAGCTATCTTACATCTATTTGTGATAGATCACTTTTTAATTGGTCATCCCACGCACAAATTACAAAAGACTTAGTTGGTACATATTAATCCTCAATTATTTGGTAGATACAAAAGCCTAATAGGCGGGGATATTAAAAAAATTCGATCAATCAAAAAAACATTTGAATAACCCACATGGTTCTAGTCAGATGTCAACAAAATTAAAATGAGTCGACTGGACCACTGAATCGAATCTTCCAACTAATTCAAGCGGCAAGGATCTCTTCCGAATAAATTCCCGAATAAATCTTTTGTCGGCATTCATCTCTGGTGTACCATAATGGAAATTTCATGGGGATTCATTTATTTTAAAGAGAAACAAAAAAGTTTGAAAAAGTTCTTAAACATTTTTTTTTTTTGCTATCGGTCTCAGGGCGCACAACAAATGTATGGATATTCGCGGAAAAAAAAACAAAGGTAGCCAATGTCAATCACATCCTATTTTTGGATGAGGTAATGATTGAGGTCTTAAGAAAACTTGTTCTCTTTTGTAATCTTGTTCATTTGATTTCGATTTTATTATTTGAGTCAGGTTTTTAATTAGCACAAGTGCGGAAGTTATTGTCAAAAAATGTATCTGTCGGATTATTTATTTACATTTGTATCTCAGCATAACCGAGACATACACTACACAGCATGTTGATGCAGACAAATTTGAATAATTATCTAAGAAACAGAAGAGGTAAGTGTTTCGTGTCAGCAGTAATTTTGTCCGGTACCACGAAATAAGATTGTAGGGGCTACTCATATTGGCGGTGTTTAGCTAAAGTGTGCTATGAGTCGTTGGATTTTGTTGGTTATTCATCAATTGACTGAGCGTCATAGATGAAGTAAGCAAATGGTGTTTGTGGTCATACCTATTAAAGCTGGATGTGCTCATCTAGTAAATTTTATAGGCCGATGTTGATTTTGAATAAAAAACAATTTATTGTCATTTCTTTTTATTATGATAATATTGGCATGGTTCAATTGTGCATGAACAAAATATCGGCCAAATGGCCACGGCGACCTTGGCGGCACACCTCCATCCGATGGTCCAAATTTTCGATGACCCTGAGGCATAATTGAGGTTCTATGCCGTTAATGTGCGGAATTACCGTATGCTTTAGCTATTGAATTATTGCTGGCTTATCGACGTACACCTTTTCTTTAAAAAAAAAAAAACTTAAAGAAAGAAGTCGAACGGTGTCAAATCACATGATATTGGGAGCCAATTGACATCTCCACCACGTGAGATAACACGGCCATTTAATTTGGAGCGCAAAAGAGCCATTGTTCCGTTAGATGTGTGGTGAGTGGCACCGTCCTGTTGAAACCACATATCGTCCACTTCTTCCAATTCAGGCCATAAAAAGTTCGATATCAACTCACGATAGCGAACGCCATTCACAGGAACTGCCTGATCGGCCTCATTTTGGAAAAAAAAAATACGGTCCGATGATGCCGCCAGCCCATAAACCGTACCAAACAGTTACTCTTTGTGGGTGCATTAGTTTTTCGACAATCACTCTTGGATTATCATTCGCCCAAATGCGGCAATTCGGCTTATTGACGAATTCACCGAGGTGAAAATGTGCCTCATCACTGAAGATGATTTTCGTCGAAATTGATCATCTACTGTTGCTATTTCTTGCCACACTATTCTGACTATGAAATAGTCAAGAATCTTTAGTTCTTGAATCAATTGCACCTTCTAAGGTAAATGCAAGTCTTTATGTATAATATTCATCAACGATGAGCGTGAGAGGTGCAACCCGTTACAAATGAAGTGAACAGCTAGGTTTGAGGCTGTGGACATATCTGACATTTATTTTCTTGTCTGCAAGATGTAGGGCAGTGGCTAAGTTATTGACTTGATGGCTTCTTGAAAGTAGTACGACGAACTAATTACAACATCCTGACAAACCTTGGAAATTCCTCACCGAATTGTGATCCATGTACATCGATGTTACTTTTGCATCTAACGTATGCAGGTTATTTGTACAGGTCATCTTTTGACTGTGTGCAGCACCTAAATCTACTTCATTCTGTACTGCACCAATTATTTGAGTGGAAATCGATGGCATTACCTGTGCCCTATCGCATCACATATCCCAGTCATCCCAGTCACCCAAAGAGAGTTTTTGATGTCACTTCATCTATGTCGTCTATAGGTCGTAATGTTCGTTGATGAATAATTTCCCTTCAAAGACCCTAACTGAAAACGGGAACAAAGATGAATTTAGTTGGAAGAATTTTAAACTTAAACTTTCTTTCCACATGGTTGGACTTCTAAAGTATTACTTGTATAGAGCTTTTGTAATATGTATGTGTCCGCTTGTGTTGAAGTAATCGTTTCGATTATTCTGTTACCACCACTTATAGATAAGTCCTCAAGCTTAATGGTTTAATATCTGCTGAGATTTTATAATGTTTTTGAAAACATGTTTGTTAATGTGTAAATTGGATTCCATTGGTCTGATAAGGTTCACTTTCGAAACCATCTTGAGAAGTATAGTTATAGAGCATAAACGTCCAAAAAATGTTTTATAAAAACACCTGGGGTTATGATGTGCTAGAGCTAATGGCCTCTCCGGCATTGTTTGCAGACACGCGTGCTTTTCTAGAAATTGTCCTTGGCCATTAAAAAAAAAAAGCGTGGTTGATGCAGAACTAAACCTCCTCCTACATTTCACGGATGTTTGTGGACCTCTGACTTCATAAACCCCCCTAGAAATAAATCCAGTGGTGTTTAATCAGGGCACTATTTCTGATCACCGAAAACAGAAAGTACACGCTAAAAAAAAAGCCGTATACTGTAATTGTCTTGTTCCGCAGGTTTTATGGCAAGTATGACCGACACCACGTACATCCACATCAAATGAATGTAAACCACTAGCCTCCTTTTTGAAAAAAAAGTATTGCCAAATGACGCTACCAGCCTAAAATTCAGGCTGGAAGGCAACAACACCAGTAGACCAATTTTTTATTACCACTGGGGTACCTCAAGGTACAGTGTTCTCACCCACTTTGTTTCTGCATTACATTAACGACCTTTTTGAAATTTTGAAATAAATTGTTTTGAGTATTTTTCTATGATTACCCTACCCCCACTCCCAAATCGATTTCTGATTTTTTTTCTTTTTTTTTCATTTTAGATGAGCCAAAACTAAACGCTGGCTCCTGGGAAGATCCTTTGCCCGTTTCAACGTCGACCACATCCATTACAACGGCGCAGCTACACAATTCGTCGTTACGTCGACCCGATCCTCTGTGCACACGATCATCGTACAACGGGATCCCAAATCAATTAATACTGCCTCCACATCATCATCATCACAGCAAAAGCTGTGGCAGCCCATCGACTTTAGGTATTGGTGCCTTAAGCGGTGCGGGTGGGGGTGGTGCTGGTGCTAATACTGTTGTTGGCGGCGTTAACAACAGTGGCGGCGCCGAAATTCCAACAAACAACAGCACCAACAGCCTTGTTGGTGTTGGTGGTGGTAAATCCGAGAGTGGATGTAAAAAACGCCTAGAGCACACCCCCTCAGCCCGAACGATAAACAGTTCCGAAGACAGTTGGTGTTCGGAACGATCCGAACAGGATTTGTCCTCAGAAGACGAAGATCAAGAAGAAGACGATCGCAGCGAACGTAGCGTCACATCGGCGACAACACATCAACGCAACAGTCAGCTACGATCCACATTCAATAAGGCCAAACAACATTTGTCATTTGACAAATGGCGTACGAGCGGTGGAAGTGGCGGCTCCAACAACAGCAATTCATCGTCAGCAACTACTCCACAGCAACAACACAATCTGCAGCAACATTCGTCTGCCGATAACATTAGTGCCAAAAGTAGCACAATGCCAACAGCACATCATCATCACCCTGCGCAGGACTTGACAACGCCTGGCGAATCGCCAGGTGGTCGTCTGTCCCGATGGTTCTCGATACGACGAGGATCGTCTCATCAGTACGATGTGGGCGGTCGCGATGGTCGTAATTCGTCGTCGAGTAGTATTGACACAACGGATGCTAGTACCATAGAGAATCACGCATCGCCCAAAATAGCGACAGGCGCACTAAATTCAGCTAAAATGCCAGAACTTCCAGAGGTAAGCTTCAAAAGGCTACGAATGTATTCTTTCTTAGCTGCAACTTGATTTATTTTTTTTTTCTGTTGCAGAATGATGATGATGCCAATCATGGTTTCGATTTGGATTTGATGCTGCAACCCGGCAGTAGAGCGAATGGTACTGCTCGACCCCATAACAGACTGATAACTCCGATGCTTCCGCCTGCGCCTCAAGGTTTGTCTCAGCAACAGCTTAAACGACGCCATATCGTTGCGGCTATTGTTCACAGTGAGAACTCCTATGTTGCAACACTACAACGTCTAGTCAATGTGAGAATTTGTTTCATTCTTTTTATGGTTTCTTTTTAACAAAACAAAATTAGTTTTTCGTTTCGTCAATTGTTTTTGGTTTTTAGTTTTTTTTTTTTTTTAAATTGAATACCAGTAGTACGTGTCCAAATGCTTTTTAAGTGTGTATCTTGTTTTTTTTTTAAATATGGCCAATATACAGGTGGCCCAGGTATTGGGTGCTGCCATTTTTTATGGCTGCGCGTCATCACAGTATGGCATATTGTCAACTTCCGATTTGATGACAAGTGATTGGGTCTGTCAAAAACACCGGCGGCGAATGCGAAATTGCGAATACGTTGAATGTCAATTGACTTGCAAAGTCCAATTGAATACAAATGAGGGTTTGGATATTATATGTCTTTTTTGGCAATATGCTCGAAATTGAATTTCAAGTGGCAACGAAAGTAATCAAAATCAAATTTGAGGGAATAATTGGATAGAAGTGTGTGGGTGCATTCAAATGTGCAAATTCCTTAAATATTGCGAAGAAAATTGTGTCAACGACCCGTTGTGGACTGTGCCAACTACGTCGTGAAATCTTGTTATTAGTTTGTGTCTAAATTGGCAGTTCTCACGCAGGCGAAACGTGATTCAATGGGATTAATTGGACGTACATGTGATTTAATGAGCTTGAAGGAGCTAAGTATCAAAATGCCGAGTTAATGAGATGTATGAACATTACTGTGTTAGGAAAGGGCTCATTATGACTAGTTGCGAGTTAGCGTTTAAGAGCAATGCTATACCTAAAAACTAAAACAGTGAATTATAATATCAACAAAAAAAACTCTTCAAAAAAACATCGACTGCAGAAATTTCTGCTGACAAGAATCAATAAACTCACAGCTGGTGTTTCAAAGTGACATGTCGTTTTGCGATGACATTGCATATATGTAATTTTTCCTTTTTCTCTTATTTTTTTTGAAAATGTTGTGTTCAATTTACACTCACCCCAGAGAAATAAGAATTAACAATTTTGTTACTGCGAAAGAACTGGAACAGACACTGTCCAATGGAGATTCTAGTTGTTTATCATCGATAACCAGTTTGACAGAAGTAATCATGGAATAGATAGCACCAGCAACAGTCCTTTCTTCTTAGTCTTTTTGTGTTTATGAATGTAAGGATAGAGGTTTAAGTGGTAGTTAGTGTGGGAAACTGAATATCGTCGTCCCATCGACAAATATAGAAAGTTACACGCAGCGAATGCTGTTCTCTAATTGGTCAATCGTTTTATGCCTTATCGGAGTAGACTACCGATTTCCCATGTCACCACAGAAAATAGTCACGCGGCGTTAATTCACAGGACCAAAATCCGAAATTATGCCCTTACTTTGACAAATCAATTGTGGCACGAGCTATGTGACATGTTGCGCCGTTTTGTTGAAACCACAGCTCCTGCACATCATGGTTGTTCAATTGATGAACAAAAAAGTCAATAATCATGACCATTGACAGTAACGTTCTGGCCAGCATCGTTTTTAAAGTAGTACGGACCAATTATTCCACCAACCCATAAAGCACACCAAACAGTCAGTTTTTGTGGATCTAACGGTGTCTCAACATATACATGAAGATAATCATCAGTCCAAATACGTCAGTTTTGTTTATTGACCGTTTGATTCAACCGAAAGTGAGCTTATCGCTAAACTAAATTCGCTTATGGAAATTGGGATCAACGCCAATCTTGTTTGGGCCTATTTACCGAATCTACGCCTTGCTAGGTGATCCTGTGGCTTCAGTTCTTGCACGAGTTGGATTTTTTAAGCACGGAATCCAAGATTTGTCGCAAAATCTTTTATAAAGTGAATGGATACTTCCATCAGCCTTTCCGCTAAGCTACGCTCTACAGGAGCAATGACTTCTTCTATACGCACTGTACGACGTCTCTGTGGTTGCTTATTACCATTTAGAGTAAACGTGGTGCGAAAACGTTGAAAATTCCTCATACGTCAGTCTATTCATGTTGAAATGCCAAACCAAACTAAAAATGAATCACTTGACAGCTGACAAAATGGCCGCTGGTTAAAATATTGTTGCAAATTTAATGTTTTATACCTCAAAAGGAACACCATTTATAAATCCGCGTGTATCGATACCTTACCGAAAAAATTAACTAAGCGACATTTTTAAAATTTTACTGGAGGCAAAAGAAATTCCTATGTAGGTTATTATTTGTTTATATTGTAGTGTACTGTAAATTTTATTTTTCTATAGTTTATTTTACATTAATGGTAGAAACCTCAAATTAATACAAAAATGTGGCGCTTGCATAAATTTTAAGGGCAAGTAAAAAAGTAATTTCCTAGACGCTTAGGTCGTGTGTCAATTGAGTTAAATTTTATCCACTGTTTAATTTTTGACTTTTCTGCACCGCACTAATGTCAAAAATTATCCACTGGCTAAAATTTTGACGCAATTGACACACGGCGTTAGTATATGTTATCGATATTATGAACGTAACGCAGATAAATTACATTGGTTTCTGTCAAACTCCTGAGCTATCATCCTGTGACATTTCGTTTTCTGTTGCTAAAAAAATCATTCTTATTTTTATCTAGATCTGTCAAAAGACCGATTTTGATAGTTGCTGTGTTCCATTCGGCAAAACACTTTTTTTCTTAATCTCATAAACTTTGGAAATCTGGAGTTTTCGGTAGATTTACTTCTCATTGCACTAACACTAATACAAATGACAGCTGTCAGTTTGACTAGAGTTATTTTCGTTTTGATTTATTAATATCTATATTCTGAAAAATTGTTATTAATCATTAAAACTGTAGCAGTTCGATTTGAAATAAAAATAAATCAAAAACATCAATACAGTGATACGGTGAAACTTGACAGCTATATAAACATGAACTTCACAAACACGAAATTTACAATACAAAGACGAAAAAATCTGCAATACCTGATAAAAATCCAGATTGACCAATGAAAAACACCATCTTAGATGAAGATTTGATTTTATTGTTCAATTGACCACTTTAGTCACTTGACATTGGATTAAATTACTGACGTAACAAGGTACAAACGTTCGTCTAAGTGCTCAGGCAAGAATGGAATAGCTGATTTTTATTTCAGGAAAACTCCGTTTGTTTATTTAAATATATTTTTTTTATTTTCTGATATAGAAGAATTGTTCTGAATAGAAAAAAGATCATAAAAATATGGTAAAATGAATTTCAAAATATTTGGCATAGTCTGACATTTACCTTAATATTCAGGAATGATTTTGCGTTCCACCTTACCTTACTTAATTATTCAGATGTAATCTGAAATCGGGAACACGGCCCTTCATTCGAAAATCGGCGTTAAGAACCTAAACGAAACTACACATTTTGTTCGTTCATTTTTTTTTTTACAAATTTCTCTGTACGTGAACGATTTTGGAAAGTTTCACATACAGGTTTATTGAAATTTATGATTGAACATGGGTACGCGAACGAAATTTACTCTCCGCTCAATTTTTTCATACATAAATTCATGCATGCAAAAACAAAAACGAAACAAGAAACTCCGCATGCATGCATGTTTAATGAATGTGTAGACCCTATTAGCTATTAGCGTAACAAATTGGTCTAGATTGGTCTAGAATGTGTAGACCCTATTAGCTATTAGCGTAACAAATTGGTCTAGATTGGTCTAGAATGTGTAGACCCTATTAGCTATTAGCATAACAAATTGGTCTAGATTCACCTTCCAGACTAGAAAGTCTTCAGTACACTGGAAAGGATCTCATATACAGGGTGGCTGATAAATATTTGCTACATTAAGAAACTCCAATAATTTTTTTTTTAGTGTATGGGTTTCATTTTATTCATGTTAACGCTCATTCAATTTTATCAAATATTAGTTTTAAAATTAATGGAATCTAAGTGCCCCCCCTCTGCTCGTTAATGCATGTGCGGCATCTTACCAAAAGTTGTTCATTACTACTTGGAGAGTTTAGACAGGTATAGCCGCAATTTTTTTGAAATGGATTGCTTTAGTTTATTCAAATTTGTTGGTGTTGCTTTGTAGACTTCCTGTTTGCAATAACCCCACAACAAAAAGTCAGGTGCAGTTAGGTCAGGCGATCTGGTTGGCCAAAAAAATGTAGAGTTTCTGGATATCAGCTTATTGGGGAATTTTCGTCGCAATTCTGGCATAAAAGACCGGGCTATGTGAGGAGTTGCACCATCTTGCTGAAACCACAAAGAGTTGAAAGAAATTCTCAATCGCCGTAATTCTGGATATAAAAAAAACTTTCTCAACATGCTCAAGTGACGGTCTCCGTTTATTCGAAGTAATAGGGCCCGACAATGCAGCGTGATGAAACTGCACACCACACTTTGACACGAAGTGGATGCAATTCCGCCTTATGAAGTATCTGTGGGTTGGAAGCACTTAATATTCGACAATTTTGTTTGTTTATGTTGCCGTTTAAGTCGAAATGGGCCTCGTCAGACATAAAAAGACAGTTCAACATGTTTGCGTCCTCTTCCACCATTTGAAGCACCTTCTGCGAAATTCCAAGCGAAACGGCAAGTCTGCTGCGTTCAGTTTGTTGGCCATTTGAATATTATATGGGAGTAAGTCCAAATCATTGTGCATAATTGGCTGCAATGACTGTCTGGTGGATAGTACGATAAGTTTGGTGCCAAAAATTGATAACGGTTTTTAGTTGAGGGGTCAAAAACAAGCATTTTTTTTCTATGGGAATGGGGGATGGAACGGGGTCTATCGCCCTCCGTTTAGGAGTTACGGGCAATCTAAAAAAAGACTTAAAATGAAAAAACAAAATTAAAATTGAAAAACAACGGCAACACTAACAATGAAGTATTATTCCGTTTTTGAAACCAAGAAACCAGTTCATTAATCCTTTCTTTATATGGCAGCAGCGCGATTTTTCCCTCTGTCCGAACTGAAGGGTTTCGATGGTAAGGTCTTCTTTCGACTATCCCATATGACAGCAGCGCGATTTTTTCCTCTGTCCGAACTGAAGGGTTTCGATGGTAAGGTCTTCTTTCGACTATCCCATGCTCGGCAAAATGTTTAACAAGTCTCATTATGGTCCATCTGCTCGGAGGATTGCCGCCAAACGAGCGCCCATACTCTCTTTAAACCGACAATCCAAATTCTCCTCTCAGTGTCCCAGCTATCCATTTTGGTTAAATCTAAAAATCAACCTGCAAAATAACAAAAAATTAACCAGATTTATTAAATTAAAAAGAAGCGGCTTTCATCAGCCACACTATATGATATTTAGCAGATAGTTAGATAGTTTAGATAGTTACATCAGGATTCGTAATTTTTGGAAATGGGGTAATAGAACTGATATTTGAGTCATGGGGGTATACTTTTGGATTTGTCCATCCAAGTTTGATTGATGATTTGGTGAACCCACTCTATCAAACTGTAACGTTGGTTGTAAAATAGTTCAGCTGTCTTCAACTGACTGCAGTGAATTATTGGTAAAGTTCATGCAACTTCATAAGTGGCCCATACACACGACCCACTCATACCCAATAAAATCACCATCCCTTCAGCTATGCTGTCTAAAAGATTCATCGAATGCTGACAAAGTGATAAATAGCGTTTTAAAAAATTAACAAAATACACCAAACCAGCATTTGGACATATACAAACCATTTAACAACAATTATTATATAATTTTATAACAAAAAAAATCAAGAAAAATTAATTTTAAGAAAAGTATCATTGCATCGTCATGATTTTATTAATTTTTTTTTCAATTTCTTGCGCATCATACCGCCATTTGAATTTTATACTTTTATACTTTTCCATTTTCATTGCTCATTATTTCCCATTTTCATTTTGCATCGGCATAATGTTATTATCCTTTTTATTCAATTTTACTTTTGCGTATAAAACACATTTTACTATAACCGATGGACACTATCATCTCCACCGTCCGGATGTCAAATCTCCTTAAGAGCTTTTAAAATCGATTCTTTTGAAATTCATTGTAAAAAATGAGATCCTATTCAAGGGAAAAACGGATTTTTTTTCCAATTCTCCGAATAGCACAAAAACGTTGGGTCCTTTTGATTTTCTGGAACAAAGCCAATTTGTTGAAAAGATTTTATTCACAATTGAAGGCTGCCCGCGTGTAATAATGTTGACCTTCGGTATATCCTTCGAATCCTGGTGAAATGTGTTTTAAAGCAATACTGTTAGTTATAACCATTTAAATAGCATTTAATTGATTTCTTTCGTTTCAATTTGATTTCTTCCATGCATTCTCCACCCTCATAAAAAAAACTGTTCATAAAAAAAATGTTCGTGTAAATGGTAGCCGTAACCACCACCACCACCACAACCCAAACCAACCTATTAATTAATACTAGCTAGAAAAATGTTAACCTCCAGAGTGTAGAGAAAGTGTAAATATAAGTCCATTTGTAAATACACACACACTAACATCCATCAACCTAAACCTCCTCCCAACAAGGACCTCAGACTAATGAAATTAATTTTTTTTTTGGTTTTTTTTTTCTCGTTATATAGGATTACAAAAAACCCCTCGAAGAAAGCAGTCCACCAGTTTTGAGTAGTTCGAAAATCTCCACCCTTTTCCATCGTCTGCCCGACATCCTGCAGTCGCACAAAGTGTTTCGCATTGCGCTGGCCGAATGCGTACGCAATTGGGATCGTGACGAGAAGATCGGCGATGTTTTTGTGTGCGCATTTAGTAAGCCGCAAATTTTGGAGGTCTACAGTGGATTCATCAATAATTTCTCATCGGCCATGGAGCTGGCCAAAATGGAGGAGAAGCGCAAATCTGCTCTAGCCGATTTCTTTAAAGTGAAACAGATTAGTGCCCATGATCGATTGTCGTTTTTCGGATTGATGGTGAAGCCGGTCCAGAGGTTTCCACAGTTTATATTGTTTCTGCAGGATTTGCTCAAGTATACGCCACAGGGACATCATGATCGAATGTCATTGCAGTTGGCCTTAAGCCAACTGGAGCTGTTGGCCGAGATGTTGAACGAGAGGAAGCGAGAGGCGGAACAGTATCAGGGATTCAAGGAAATGTTGGGGCATATTAGCGGAACATTTAATACACGATCGTTGACATCGAGTGATAGTAGCCGACCGCGATATCTACTGAGGGAGGACAACGTCACACATATGGAGTTTAATCAGGCCGGATTCGTTGTGAAGACGAAACAGCGACGTTTGCTGCTGTTGAACGATAAGGTTATTTGTGTGTCAGTGGCACCGAAGCAGTCACATGATTTCGGGGCCACGGAGAAGCTGTCGTTTAAGTGGATGTACCCCGTGACCGATGTGGAGATTGCTGTTAATAGTACGTCGGGGACGCTGTCTAGGATTTTGACCGCAGGTGAGTTGGTTTTTTTTTTGTATTTGAAGGTACATTCATTGTTTTATGATGTCTTAATGGAAACAGTCTTATAAAGCTGGCTATATATTCGCCAAAGAGTTGTTTATTAAATTCCACGTACGGCCTTGACTCCAAAAATCACCTCATGATGCCCATGCACAAACTCAGTCAAATAGAAAGTGATAGGTTTGTTCAAGCAAGTTTTGCACCAATATTTGGAGTCGAGATTTATGTTGCTAAAAATTTTGCTTATGGCTGGTAAAGCTACAAATACGACGTAGAGTTGGGTCTTGAAATAGGCGTAGAGCTTGACATTTTCTTTGATCATCAACAACCATCAATCCAAACTCAATTAAGGACTTGAACTCTGTTGATTACTGTAGCATTATATAGAGTTTTGGTATAGGTACTTCCGAACTTTGAAAGTTGATAGCGGCCATATTCTTGAAGCTACATCTATCGAATTGGCTGTTTGTCAAATCATTATAGACGGACATAGCTTTCACGAACACACGCATACACACGAATACACGCTCAAGTACGAAATTCAACTGACCCAGAAGCTGAAGGTAGAGGACCATAGACAACGACGTCTGTTCATTGCATTGGTTTTAGGGCCGTTGGCAATTGACCCCTTTTTTCTTCGAAAATCATCTTCAGCTATGAGGCGCATTTACCAATCGCCAAGAGATCCAAGAGCTTCCAATGCATTCCGAAAAAGTCACTCTGGTTTGAACTTTGGGCTGGCGGCAACTGGTCCTGGCTTAGTGGCGCGATGGTTGCCAATTGCCGCGAAGAAAGTCTCACCATAGCGAAACCTTAATGATTTTTAACTGGTCCTCTTCATGCGATAATCCGACAAATTATCCAAGGTATTATCACTTGTCAACACAAGCTTATCTCAACTTAGCCGTTCGGATTCGGCATAAAACAGGGAGTCCCCCATCGTGCAAGAAGTACACACGTACACATGAATGGTTGTGAAAAAAATCTATGCCCTGGGTATTAAGGAGCCAAACATTTGTATTTTGAAGTGGAACTTCGTTGGAATGTTTGGATTTACCCTGAGGAGTAAATCCAAACTTTCATGAAACGAAATGTAGACCCCAAAAGTCATAGGTAGGGGAAGGCTCACGTGATGGGACAACGGCAGGCAAACAACAAGTGAAAACTCGTTTCAGCAAAAGAGAGCGAGTGAATCCAAAGCATCAGAAACATCAGAAAATTGAATTCGGTAGGGGGACAATCGCGGAGAGAAACAATTTCGTGGCGGAGACGAACAACAACATGATAGAGCGTAAGCGGTGGACGCGACATTTGTTATGCCTCATGTGTGAGGTACCCATCACTACTTCAGTTTATTTTGTTCTTTTGATGAAGAAAGACTTCTGTTATTATAGAAACGGCGATGCGTGAAGTTTAACATAAACTTCGTAGGCCCTTTTTTTACCGCCGAAATCGATCCATATATCTCTGATAATGACGTTGGCCAGGCCATCACCGTCAACGGTAACCACTATAGGTTATAGATGATTACCTTCCTATTTTTCCCTGAATTGGATAATAAGGGCACCAACGAAATGTGGTTTCAACACGATGCCACCACAGCTCACGCCGAATTGAAAATTCTAGTGATTCGAGAAACTAGAATCCGTGATCATGCGATTTGAACCGTTACAATTTCTTGTGGGACTTTCTGAAGTCCGATTCTATGCGAATAAGCCACAAACCACTGCTTCCATCAAAGCCATCATAACCCCTGCCATCGTCCAAATGGGAAATCGTACATTTCGGATGCCCGCAACTGGACTCCACAAAGCATGATTGAGTGTTCTAATATATTGTCGTCATGTTAGAACAAAATAAGCTCCTAGACAGCATGCCACCAGAATGTTTACTACAGCAACTAACTCCTTCTTTGATTTCCCATCCTAACCCATCGCTATTCGAAATCAAGAAACACTTATGTGCTGACTCGATTACCCATTCCGCTACTGGCACAATCCGTGCAAGAAATATTCCCTCCAATTGCTAATGAATTCAAATTTCCTACGCACTTGTACCTGCCCCATTGAAAATCACTTCTCACAACAAGTTCACATGTAACATGATCATTTGCATGCATGCTCACTTTTCTCATCATAATTCAGAATTGATAATCAAACAGAAAAAACAAACGTTGAAGCACAACTCAGACACACAGCCCCGCAAATAAATCAACTCCAAGCAGGCAGATCATTACCCTCCACAGATTATAGAAATAACAGGCCCATTGAGGTAGGTTAAGGCTTTCGCACACACTACACTACCCGCGTCGACATAAATAAATCCCCGACTTGCAGTGGATTACTTATGTGCACGCAATTGCACTTGGTCTGCTTGAGTGAGCTGCACTATGCCCTAAGGGTTGGGTGGCGGTTTTAAATTCCTGTAATTTGCTACTCAGCTGAAGTGCTTGTTATCTTGGTGACTTTTAAAGACAACACTGGCATGGCTTCAAGGGGTTGAGACAACTGGACAACCGGCGTACTAATCTGATTAAAGTAATTGTTTTCCATTCAATTGTCAGGTGCAACTTCGGTACTACAGTCTGTCTTAGGTGACTTACGTGTTACATGGCTAAATGGGTCACATGACAATGCAAATGTGTTCTGATACCGTATTATTTATTCTGAACAGACTTAGTCTAATCAACGTAAATTAAAACGTTAAGCAAGATACAATTAGTATCTTGATTTACGACTCGTGAATGAAAATCGCGCACATCTTATATGCAGACGCGTAGACACAATGAACCGTATCCAGGTTCTTAATGAGATGTTTATTAGCTATTCATGGAACGCAGTTTACTTCCATCGCACCTTGCTCGGTGAAGCCGTTAATGCAGCCGAGTCTGACTATTTTATGCCAAACGGGCTGGAAATGATTCATTTTGGGTTTTGTTTACCAGTGTATTGGCATGAGGATGAGATTTTATAGGCGACATGTCTTAATTCGGTAGTTCTCATGAGGCATGATGATTTTTTTTTTGTGAATGAAAGAATGCTTTAAGCCTAAAGGCTGAGAACATCGCCGCTGTCCTTGAAAGTGTGCAAGATAATCCGAAGCAGGCGATTCATCACCATGCACTAGAGGTAGACTTTTGCAGGCTTGAATTTGGCGAATTTCGCGTCGGGGCTTGGGTTAATATCCAATTTACCCAACAGCCCAAAGGTAATAACCATAGGTAACGGAGTTTTTTTGGGCTTCGGAGTGTCTGGAAGTGAATCCCCATTTTGACCGAAAAATCATGTTTATCGAGAGGCAAATTTCCGGCTGAATGGCCGTTGAGTCCACGAATTATGTCGAAATATCAACACCGTATGCTAGTAACTAGTTGCACAGATTACGGAAGATTGTCCGGACTCCGGGATTCGGAGTGTCTGGAAGTGAATCCCCATTTTGGCCGAAAAATCATGTTTATGTAGAGGCAAATTTCCGGTTGAATGGCCGTTGAGTCCTCGAATTCTGTCGAAATATCGACACCGTATGCTAGTAACTAGTTGCACAGACTACGGAAGATCGTCCCTCAACAATGATGGCTCTGGATTTGGGAAAAACCTGTCAGGAATTATAAAATTTTGAAGAAGGCAAACGAAAGAGTATCACCTCGTGTACATTTTTTTTATTTTGTTGGTATCGAATGTTGCGGTGAGTTTGTCGTCTGATGGAGTAGCGAGAATTCTCCATCGTCATGCTGCACAGACTGACTACTTTCGGCGGTATACTAAAACTAGACATGGCTCTGAACAGTTCGTCGTTATCGATGTTGTCGTATGTGACTTTGAAGTCGATGATAGGTAATGGGTATCGATTTGGACTTCTTGAGTTTTTTTAGGATCTGGCAAAGTGTGAAGATACTATCAGTTGTGGACTTTCAGGTTGTTTTTAAACGATAGGAGCTCGTAGGCGATGTTGAGGAGATTTATGCTTTGTATTTGGCGTAGTTAATAGGAGCTGCATAGAGGAAGAGAAAATAGAGAGAATACTATATCTATTTTGAACCTGCCCGGCCCTATAAAACAAAAGGAAGCTCCATCTTACTATTTTCAAAATCTCATTGATTTGATAAAAACTAAAATGAAAAGCATCCTCCGCATGAAATACCCAGAATGGTTTTCTCACGGATAGTTAGGAGAGTGGAAAATATCCACGTAGTATCACAATGGACCAAAATGGTCTAAGTGTGCTGGCGAACGCTGGCAGCCACTCTAACGTAACCTAAGTCTAGACATTCCTTTGCACAGATCACCTCTTTAAATGCTTTCACTGTCAATTTGTGTTTCGATAATC
Source organism: Rhingia rostrata (assembly GCA_949824845.1). Taxonomy (NCBI): domain Eukaryota; kingdom Metazoa; phylum Arthropoda; class Insecta; order Diptera; family Syrphidae; genus Rhingia; species Rhingia rostrata. The sequence continues at coordinate 143,824,868 of OX463755.1, read as the reverse complement.
CGAGGATGGTTATGTCGATGCCGATGTAAATAGAAACCATCGACAGTAGCGCAATTTTCTGGACTCCTGGCACAGCTCAGAAGGCCTCTTTTTGTGCCCCTGATACACGATTTTGAAGTTCCATCCATCGGGCAAACTTTTTAATTTGGTCAAAGGGTTAGGTAGAGTGAGTTACCTCCACTGTCGTGTGGACGAAGCTTTTCCGCACGACATGTGTCTCTCCGACCACCGAATCCTGCAGGAATGCCAATCACATTTCCCACCCTACCATACGATACCAAACATAAATCCATACATGAATACCACCACCCTTTACTCACAACTTTACTCACGCCTTAATCCCAATCAGAATGGTAATCCTAACCACATAACTATGTCTTATCACCATGCACCCTGCTACTGAGCAACTACACACCCCAGCATCATGTTCCTATCACGCAGATCAGCTATAAATAATTCATAATGTTGCTGGAAATCACGAAAACCTCTGCCAAATGCCACTTGTTATTTAAGTCGCAACTAAATCGTTTTATTATTCACACGATACCCTCAATCCAGCAACTCCCCCTTCCTGCTTCGGTTCAGATTTTAATTTATTTTCTTAAACAACAAAATGTTGGTGCCTTCCATTTGAATATTAGACGACACGCAACCGTATAAGAAAGAAAAAAAAATAAAACAAACCCACCTTGCAGAGGCCAGAAAGGAAACGAAACGAAAGTTAATCAAAGTCTTTGGCATCTCTCCGTTAGTTCTGGCCGTGCACCATCACCATATCACTTTCCATGCGTCTTTTTGTCTGTTCCGCTTGTTCGGGTTATAATGCGTACTCCACCTTGCTCACACGGCTAATGATGCTCGCACGTACTCAGAGTACCGCTCTTAGTCGGCTTAGGTTACTTGATTTATAAATGCGAATGAAATTCGATAAAATTCCATTAATTCCGTATTTCCTTTCTCTTTGCCTTGGGCAACACAGGTCTTAATCGAGGAGGAAGTCTTAAATCGAATAGCAGCTCATGCAACAATGATTTGCCAGCCACAATACTAACAAACGGCGCCGACAACCTATGCAATGAGATGAGTACACTGATGTACGACTATGAGGTGATCTCACGGATACACGATCTCGTTGGCAGTCTGAAGAGCAACTACAAAGAGCTTAACTCGAATACGACCAGAAATCTGCTGAACACAATCCAAGGATCTATTCAGCGCAAGGATGAAGAAATGGCTTGGGTGGATTCGTGCTGTTTGCAATTGATTGCGCGCAATAAATCTGGCAAGGAGGAGACGTTCACATTCCAGACACAAAATCCGGCGGTAAAGAAGGAATGGATCACTGAACTGAGACTGGCCCAGTTGGCATTGGATACGAATAACTCACCGGCATGGGAACTGCCCGACCAGCACCAAGACCAAAAACCATCCTCGACAAAGATGCCACTTTTTGTTAAGGCAATGCCTGTCTTCAAGTCACAGCATCAAACGGAGGTGAGTACCAAACTAGCAGTTACCCCTAAGCAGGCTTTCATGATATTTTTTCTTTTTGTAGGTTCGCTGTGGATGCTATTACAGCATCGCCAACGACACAAAAGTGGGAACAGCTCGTCGGCGTTTCAAGCAACAGAACTACCTTTGGGTATGCACCAGTGACGGGACAAGCAGTCATATAGCCGTACTCTCTCAACATCACCAGCAGGCTGGTAATCTCAAGGATGTTGGCTCCTTTGACTTGGTTGAAACTCAAGTGAGCAGCATGGAGTTTGTTAAGGGTCTGGAGAACTGCAAGACCAAGGAGGAACATAACAGCTTGTTGGGCGATCTAATTTGGATGGGTACCGACAGCCGTCGTATACTCATCTATTCGGCTCTGAATCCCGAACAAGAGGAGCAATTGGGATGCTGTATCGTACCGGCGGTGGTTGTTAAGATCCTCTATCACTTTGATTCGGTATTTGTTGCGTTGTCCAATGCCACGATGCTCATCTACAGGCGAGCATTCGATGGTGTTTGGCTTTTGAAGGAACCCCAAGTGGTGCAGTTGAATGATAGTGTGCTTTCCGTGTCGAGTATTCTTCCGATCAACATGAACATCTATGCTAGCTGCGCGAATCGTGTGTATGTTTTGAATGCTCTGACTGGAGACACTCAAAAGAGCTTTGAAGTTCAACACGGCGCTACGCAGCAGGTGAACTTGATGGCACATTCCGGAATTGGCTTGTGGATTTCACTGAAAAACTCCTCGGTACTTTGTCTCTACCATACCGAGACATTTAAGCACCTACAGGACATCAATATAGCTGCTAGTGTTTTGCGAAGCAAGGGTTCCAAGAAGGACAGTGTTAACAACAACTCGATCTATGTCACAGCTCTGATGGCGTGTAAAGGCCTCCTCTGGGTGGGAACAAATGTTGGCATTGCCGTCACAATTCCTCTGCCGCGGTTAGAGGGCGTTCCAATTATTAGTGGTGGCGTCAGTATGTCGTGCCATGCGCATTTCGGTCCAATCACTTTCCTCTTGCCATTAGTAGCCAAACCTCACTCAAACTACAAACCACCTCTGCCCGCCGTTGTACCGATCGAGCCGGCTCAACCCAATATGGGCGATGATTTAATTCTGCCCGCCATAGATGCCGACAAGAAGGACTGCGATTTGGATGACTCTGCGGTGATACTCCGGCGAGACATGAAGGACGACTCATTGAACAGCAGCTTGGACCATGACTCTCCATGCCGAGGTAAGCTGGACAAACAACACTCACTAGATCAATCATTTTCGGCGAAATTCCGCGCCCAACTAGCCAATAGTCCAGCGCTAAGTCGAAAACGATTCCGTGACACCCTTACAGATGTGTCACGGATGTCAAAAACTCTCCCACGAGGCTTAGGCTCTGCAAACTTCTTCAACACATCGGTCCATTCGAATACATCATCGATTCATCACACCGATCATGGCTACTGCGATGTCTACGGACTGTATGGCAAGTTGATATTCGTCAAGGAGGATTACGACGCAGAGGAGGGTACCCAAGGTAACCTCATGGATATGATGTATGAAGGAATGCGCCGCTCGGACCCTGAACTCGCCGCTATTCCCGGAAAAGTGAGCACACTCGACCGTCGCCTTCGCATGAAAGCCAGTCGACCGAGATCCCTCGATCTCTCCAACTGGTCTGTGGATTCGAAATCCTCCAGCCTCTACACATCATCAGGCAGTGAGGAGAGCATGGGCATTCGCCTATTCGGCGGACGAAGTGTATCGCGCAACAGCAGTAGTGCTAGTCACAAAACCTCCGGCAATGGCAGTGATTTGGGTAACATCTCCGAAAATGGAACCATCACTGTTGATGTACATCATAGTACACCGAAAAGTGATGATGGTTTCAAAGTTCCACTAAGTGTTGCCGATTCAGCAGCGAAGAGCACGAGAACGACCGCTCAACAACAACCGTCGGCAGCGAGTGCTGCCACGCTAAAGCGAAAGAATAAAGCCACCGCCAAGAATGCGGCAATGAATGTCGACGGTCCAAGGACGATTATCACGCTGATGGGTGGACGCGGTTATTGGCGTCATGTTTGGTATAACAATTCATCACCGAAGAATACTCCCGTTAGTAGTGGCACCAGTTCGAGTACAGTATCCCGTGTGGCGAACTCGAATGATGCACACATCGTTGTGTGGGAGAAGAAGTTATAATCAAGGGCTGGGCCAAATCTCTTTGGCCAGCGTTTGGGTTTGCGGAGAATGAGGGTGAGATTCAAATGAAGGAAAGGAAGGTTTTTCTGTTTTCCTTAAACATTTTTTTTTTTGGTTCGTCTTGGTTGGTGGATAAGAGCTTGGATTTGCCTTAGGGGGATGTGTGGAACGTATTTTTTGAGGAATGGTGGGAGATATTGACGTTGTTTAATGATGGAAGAGTCATCAAAGGTTTTTATGAGTTTTGTTGGAGATTTGTTTGTTTCAATTTTTAAAAGGGAGTGATATTTTTATAGTGAGGTCTTAAGCCTTTTCCAAGTTGAGAGGGTATGTGGAAATCGCTGTGAAAACATTGTCGGTGCTTAAGGCGTTCATGGAAGTCTCTCCGAGGGAATACATTCTATCAAATGAATTGATATGCAAGTTCCAATTACAAACTTTGTATGGAAGTGGGCGGTTTCGTGCTTCAATGATGGCGTCCATCTTTTTATTCAAATTGTTACGTATTTTCAACCAACCATGTATACCTTTTTGATGTGGATCTTGGGGTTCTAATGGGGTTGCTTGAGACCGTCTTGATACCAATAACGGTACTAATCAAAGCCATATTTGGTACAACTTTGCAATTTTCACCATAACCAATCTTCTCACCTTTCAATCAAGTGGTCTTTTATCAAAATCGGTCACCGCATTAGCATTGAATCCACAATTTAATAAAAAATCCGGGTTCTGTGTACTTTAAACTGCAAAGCGATATGTGCCCCTATTTTCATTGTAAATATTTTTTCTGACTACATAGGGGCTTGCCTTTACAACTCTAGCTGAACAGATAGCTTATAAAGATATCTATTCACAAGGTCTAACAATTTTGTGCATTTGAACGCCTAATTTTCATCTTTAAGAAGCCCCTCTTTAATTTTTCTTAATATTTTTAATTACGTTCCACAAGTTCCACATCGGCCTTTTTCTTTCCAACCAACGCGGAACCCCATCTTTGTACAAGCTCCTTGGAGTATCCAGGTCTGTAGATATCCATTTTGATAAAAACAAACCACAATATTGTTTAAAAAACAAAAAAAAACTTCACATACGTTATATAAAAAAATTTAAATATATAAAGAAATTTAATTATATAAAGAAATTATTTTTTACTTTTTCACCAATATAAGCTTTTTTGTAAATATTGTAAAATTGCGAGACGTTTTCTTTTTAGTCGATAACTGTACCGTGTTTCTCATTTATATTTTATTTTATATATAAAAATTCATTTAATCCTTATAAACACACCACACAACACATTTTTGTATAAGAAACCAATGGATATATATATTTAAATATTTAAATCTAACAAAAATCACACGAGTTTTGTTTAAAGCAAAAAAAAAAAAATAATAATAATATTTTTATAAGCATACAATGAGGAAGAAATTTGTATTTTCTATTTAGTCCATAATTAACAATTACATTAAAATCTATGAAAGAAATTTGTTAACCACACACAGAGCAACACAAAATGAAAAATAAAACACATTGAATATTTTTTATGATGAAAAATAAACAAGAATATCTATTTTTAATTATAAGTGAAGGAATCATAATTATCCTTAATTTGTTATATGCATATATATATGTTTTCTTTTTAATTATTATGACATACTCGAATAAAGAGGGTTTATTTTAGTTCTTACTTTGTATATCTTAATCTAAGATTAAGCTTACATTTTTATTGTTGTTAAGCCTTTACATATTTTTTTTATTATTATTATTTTTTAAATGTTTTCTTTATTAATTTCCATAAATGTCTACAAGCATTTATAGAGCGAAAAACAAAACGGAATTGAATTTAAATATTTAATTTGAATCTATAAATAAAAAAATAAAAACACCGACACACAAAAATAATGCATTGATGGTGAAATATTATCTACATACATATATATTATATATGTTGTAAAAAAAAAACACACTGTAATAATCTATGTACACAATTAATACAGAAAATTAAATATTTTGTTTGGTAAATAATTTAAAAAAATGCAAAAAAAAACCGTTATTGTTGTAAATTACAGAGAAATTCAAATCACACATCATTTAATATATGAATCTATAAAAAGAATAATAAAAATAAATAAAAAGAAAACATTATTGCAAAAAAGAAAAAAAAAGGAAAAAAAAATCTTAAATATAATAATATGATAATATGGTATATTATTGCTAAATATAATTATTATTATGAATAACAAAAATTCAAAAATAAACAAAAGTAAACAAAATAAATTTGAATGTTCTATTTATTTCGGGAGATGCCAGTATCTGATGGATTGGTTTGTATATTATTTTAGATTCCGGTCTGCTTTTTATATTCTTTACTATAGGGATCGAAGATCTAGAGAGGTGGCACTATATTCGAACTATATTCGAAAGTTTTACAAAAGTGTAAAACGTCAAAGCCAAGGATACAAGGCTGGAACAGAATGCTGTCGAGTTGAGCAAGGAAATATCGTAGTTGAGACACAGTCGATGCTGAGGATATGGAAGAACCACTCCTGCAGACTGTTAAGTGGCGATGACGAACAACATTCCGCTGTCAGGCAGAACGAACAATTCAATATTGGCAACGACAGCGAAAACTGCCAGCCATTCGACCTGAGTGAAGTGAGGATAGCAATATCTAAACTGGAGCTTAATAAGGCTGCCGGAAATGACGGCCTTCCCGCCGAGCTTTATAAAGCCAGCGGAGATGAATTGGTAAGTAACATCCACAAACTCATAAGCCGAATCTGGTCGGAAGAAAGTATGCCTGAAGAATGGAACCTCAGCATCGTTTGCCCGATCCACAAAAAAGGAGACCCTCTAAACTGCGCCAACTACAGAGGCATAAGTCATCGCATACAAAATTCTATCTGCCGTAATATGTGAACGCCTGAAACCGTTTAACAACAAACTGATCGGCCCTTATCAGTGTGGTTTTAGGCCAGGAAAGTCCACAACCGATCAAATCTTCACACTTCGACAAATCCTGAAAAAAAAACAAGAAGTCCAAATCGATATTCACCACCTATTCATCGATTTCAAAGCCGCATACGACAGCATTTATAGAGAAGAACTATAAAGAGCCATGTCTAGTTTTGGTATAGCGCCCAAACTCCCCCGTTTGTGTATGATGACGATGGAGAATTCTCGCTGCTCCATCAGAGTCGGAAACGACCTAACCGACAAATTCGATACCAAAAAAAGGATTTAGGCAAGGCGATGCGCTGTCATGTGACTTCTTCAATCTGATTCTTGAGAGGATTGTGCAATACTCACGAGCCAACACCAGAGGCACAATTTTCCAAAAATCTGTACAACTACTAGCATACGCCGATGATATTGACATCATTGGTAGGAAGCGGCAAATATTGGTTTAGCAGTAAATGAGGGCAAGACGAAGTATATGCTGTCAACACGAAAGGACACACAACATCGACGAATTGGACAGAACGTCACCATTGACAGATATAACTTTGAGGTAATACGGGACTTTATCTATCTCGGCTCCGCTATTAACTCTATTAACTCTGACAACAATATCTCATCAGAAATTAAACGAAGAATTACTCTTGCCAACCGCAGTTTCTTCGGGTTTTGAGGACAATTCAGTAGTAAAGCCCTCACTCGAACTACTAAGGAGATCTTATATAAGACCCTGATCATCCCACGCTGAAGCATGGACCGTCTCAAAAGCGGATGAAGAAATCCTTGGTCGATTTGAGAGGAAAATTCTTCGAAAAATCTTCGGTCCCGTTTGCGTTGAAGGGCTATGGAGACGAAGATTCAACCAAGAACTATACCAGCTGTACAGCGACTTGCCCCTGGTAAAAAAAACTCCGCATTGGACGTTTACGATGGCTAGGACATGTAAAACGAATTGACACCAATACTCCGGCTCGAAGAGTCTTCGATTCCCAGCCAGACGTCGGACGCAGTAGAGAAAGACCTCGCCTTAAGTGGCGCGCACAAGTAGAAACCGACCTCAACCAACTTGGAGTGCGCAACTGGAGGCAGTTAGCGAAGGACCGGGCTAAGTGGAGAGGCATGTTGGTTGAGGCCCAAGTTTATTCCGGACTGTAGCGCCACGTAAGTAAGTAAGCTTATGAACTTACAAATTTAGATGTACACAGCTGTTGAAGTTGAAATGTCAAATTTTTGTATTAAAGTTTAAAAGAAAGAGAAAGAGCGAATGAATTTCACAAGTGAGCAAAAGTGAACGAAAACTATTATGGTCGTACAATATGCATTGCATGTGTTCGCACAGTTACAGAAGTGGTCGTCCGGAAGCAACTTCTATTATAGTTCAGCCTTAAGTATTAAGTTATCTCTAGGCAAAGTTGCCTAAATTACATCGGCCGTAGTTATTAGATTTCTTTAGGTGGTGTCTCAGAGGTTACCTATTTAGGCATTTCAAATATTTTTGTTGCTTCTAGGCAACGTTGCCTGAATTTCGTATATGTAATCAATTTTCCATTGCTGACTAAAGGCTGCGGACGACCACTTCTGTAACTGTGCGAACACATGCAATTTGTATTGTACGACCATAACAGCTTTTCGCTTCGATTCGTTCAGTTTTCGTTCACTTGCTATTTCGCTTTCTTTTGTTCTTTCATACAAAAATTTGACATTTCACAGCTGTGGAGATTTAAATTTATATGTTCATAAGCATTTTGCAAAATGACTTCCTTTCTGATAATCGCTTCGATTCACAGAAGTCTATTATTGGCAACTTGATTAATTGACAGTACTGAAAAAAAAACTTAACGTACAATTTTGACATTAGCTTCCGATTGTTTCCGACTATTATAGTTCAGAGTTAACTACTAGGAGAAGGTTATGCCAAAAGAATTGGTAGGATTTAAAAATCCAGTATAAAAAAACTGAGATTCTTGAACTTTCTGCCGTTTTTTTTCGTGTGGTTGCTTCGGTGTTTTGTTTTTATTTTGTTTATAATTATTATGTAACAACGTAAACAAAAAAAAAAGTCTTTAGAAGCTGTTTATTTTAGTAAAGCACATCTTAATGAATAGTCTCCGTGATGTACAAAAGTAATCCTCCTATCAGAAAATGCTATAAATTTTACGATTGGCCCCTAATGTCAGTTCTGTTTTGACATTTTTGTAGTAAACACATGCGGAATACACGTTAATAAACAATGTTACGCTACACTGCTCCAGAACGCGGAATATTGGTGACTATTTATTTGAGCAATAATCGGTCGGTGACTTTGGCACAACGTGAACTTCGTCGCAGATTTCCTAGCCGTCCAACGCCTACTGGTGAAACACTGCGACGTTTAGCCGCAGACCCCGGAGTAGCCGTTCTACAGAGAATATTGCTGCTGTACCCGAAGATGTCATGGAAGCGCCGTCGACATCGACCAGACGACGTGCCACGCAAATGGGTATCAGTCGATGGTCTTTACAGCGAACTTTGGTACAAGATTTGAAGATGTTTCAGTACAAAGTCCAGACGGTGCATCAGCTGTTAGCTGCTGACCGCCAATCGCGTCTAACATACGCTCAAGCCATCCTTAATCACCACCAAGAGGAAGATGATTTTTCATCAAAAATAATCATGAGTGATGAGGCCCATTTCCATCTTAGCGGGTACGTAAATAAGCAAAATTTACGCTTCTGGGGCACTGAAAATCCGCGTGTAACCCATGAAGAGCCATTACACCCGCTCAAAGTCACTGTATGGTGTGCTGTTTTCCCTGGAGGAGTCATCGGACCTTTTTTCTTCGATGACGTCGCAGGCCAAACGGTGAATGGTGAGTGCTACAGAGCAATGATCAACGAGTTCTTTTTGCCGCAACTTGATGAATTGGGATTGGAAAACATGTGGTTCCAACAGGACGGTGCAACGGCACACACTGCACGTGCCACAACCGATATGCTGAAGGATGCATTTCCCGGGCGCCTTATCTCCCGTTCTGGCGATTTGCACTGGCCAGCAGGATCGCCTGATTTGACCGCTCCAGACTTCTTTTTGTGTGGCTTTTTGAAGTCGCGGGTTTATGTCAACAAGCCTCAGACTCTTGCAGCTCTTAAAGACAATATCCGTCAAGAATGTGAGGACCTATCGCCGAAAGTTTTGGCCAAAGTGATGGAAAATGCCATAAAAAGGGCTCAAATGACAATCAACTGTGGCGGCGGCCATTTACATGACATCATATTCTCGACTTGATGTAAAAAAAATTAAAACACCAAATAAAAATAATCCACAAGAAGAATCAAAGTTTTTCTTTTTTTTTTAAATTACAGCCAAAAAACATCGGAAGGTTATTTTTGCGCCACCTTGTATTTGACAATGTAATTGAAGTATTTTGCAATTGATTTGAGGATTCAACAATGTTAAAAGAATGTTGGAGCAACAAAGCCCTCATCCCCGAGCAAACGCCGGCTGGACTTTCGTCTTTTAGGCTTATAATATGGGTCTTCATAGCATCCTACATACTTCTCGGAACTTGTTTATTTCCTTTATTTGCTCAGACATTTTTGTTGGCATGTACAAATTGAGGCTTCTCTAGGCCTTTGTAACTCTTTGACAAATAACACAGAGAGTAGGTAGATGCCTAAATTCATGAATGTCAGATCCATCGCCATGCATCTAAAAAAGGAATAATTTTATCTTTAAATAATTATATTGTAATATAGTGGTAATATAATAATCCTCACATTGCATCCAATATCTTAAAGCAGCCACCATTTAGGGATCAGTAGAAATCTCGTATTTTTTGGATTGTTTGAATGTATAATATTCACTACGCATAAATCATTAACAAACGAAATTTATCTTGAGTCCGTTTTTATACCCTATCCCATAGGGGCTTATAAAAAGTTTGTAACATACATATGAATCGACTCAGAATCGCTAGCTGAGTCGGTTAAGCCATGTCTGTCTGTCCGTCCGTCCGTCTGTAGGTAACCGGTTTTTGGGCCTTAAATTTTGAGCTAGTATAATGAAATTTGGTACATGTGGTCCTTGTACGTGCTTTTCGAATAAGTGTATAATTTTTTTTTAATCCGCCGACTGCAACGCCCTCTTTTTAGTAAAACCTTATTTTTTTAACAAAATATCTAGACAATCGTAATATCTTTATTTTATCTTAACAAAGTTTTTTGCAACGTCCACTTTTTGGGGGCGTTTTTAGTGAAAAACGTTTTTTGGTAAAATTTTAAAAATTTCGAAAAAAAATTGATGCAAAATAATTGGTTTTGGTCAACACTTCTTCCATATATCATTTTTATCCACGCCCACTTTTTGGACGCGTCTGCATTCAAAAACCATTTGTATACCCTATGCCATACCATATGCAGGAGAAAAACGTTGTTTTTGGTCGAACCATACAAGTTTTTAATAAACTGTCTGAACAATATGTTGCTACATTTTCAATTTTAAAATTTCTTTGCCATAAAATCCACATTTAAGGGATATTAATTTAAAAGATGGGATGGGATTGGGTATAAAACGATCCACACAGTAGATTGTAGCCTTCTTATATGTTTTTAGTTTAGTTTCACTTCATTGAATATCAATGCACAAAAACTTGCAATAAATTTCCAGATGGAAATACATGAATATGTCAAAATAAAAATGAAACCAAAATTCCTTAGGCAGCCTCTAGGCAACCTCTAGGCTGGGTTCGTTCGCGCTTAAATTAAGCGAGCTTTAGGCAACTATGCCTTAATGTGAAAATCGATAATAGATGCCAATTTTTCACTTAGACAGTACTTAAAGGTTGACTAAAGTTAGGCTACCTCTCAAATGCTTTTATAGATAAGGTTGTAAACAATTATCAATAGTTTTTCAAAAAATCACTCATGTCGCACTAAATTTTTCAACTGTGCGCAAGGAGGGGTAGATCTGCCGAAAATTCCAGATGTGAAAAATTGATCTAAGATAGAATAAATGTTTTGTTTGCCCAATGGAACAAAACAACTGTAAAAATCAGCCTCTGGTCAGATTTAGTTAAAAAAAAAGTTTTTTTTTTTTTGTAAAAATCGACCTCTGGTTAGATCTCGAACAACATTTTTGTTCACCTGTGGAAAGTACCATAAGGCCGTGTGTCATTTGAGTTAAATTGGGGGCCAAATTTGACATTCTATCAGTGGTAAATATAATTTGCTGTGTCGATTGGAAAAGTGGGATACAATTTTAATACTCTTCTTAATAATTTCCCAAAAAAAAATTCCCTTCTTTATATTTTCTTGTTGTTTCAGAAAGAGATCATCACAAACTCAATTTCTTTACACTACTAAGCTGGTTTAGTACTCTGTACAGTTAATCCAGGTACTAGCTCTATTACTCGGTACCAACGAAAAGTAAGTACTTTTGCATCTCTACACATCAACAGTACGGCAGCTAAAATCACCGAGCAGGTTACAATTTTGAACAAATAAGTCAAATATTAACCACGCGATGGTTTAACGCAATGGAACAGGGCCTAATAAAAATACCTATTGTTACTTGTTAGCCGAAGGTTACAACCAATCAATATGCATGTAAAACAATGATGTTGGCTTTCCTTAAACTGTTTATTTTATTTACTTTGTATTAATAGGTGAGTAACCTAACCTATTATTATTCCGTTATATTATCATTTTTTAATGTCATGCTCTTTCGGTTTTAGCATGTTGCACTCAAGCGAATAAAAAAATTATGTTCTCCTTTCCTTTTTTTGTTATATTATATTTTATTTTACTTATTATGTAATTTGTCCTTCTTCTCAAATATAGTTACTACTCCAAAATGACCATTCCAAATATTTTTTTAATGCCTTTCCCTTGGTCTTCTTATATTTTGGGAGACATCGATAGAATTTACTTCTTTGGTTTGGATATGAAATACAAAAAATATAATTAATTTATTGCACAAAATATTTAAATAAATCATTTTAGACCAAATTTTATAAATAATACTGCAAGATGGATTGTAATAGAAAAGTATGTTTCAAATCTAAAAAATGGATCGTTTCATGTTGTTAAAATAAATGTCTCAGTGTTTCGAATTTGAAAACATAAAGGTTTTCCTTCAAAAAAATGTTTTTTTAATATTTTGTTTAATTTTTTGTTCAATCAATTATAACATATAAAAGTAAGAAAACAAAAAACATGTTGCATAGATTATTTGTTGCACGACATGTAGCACTACACATAAATATATGTAAAGTTCTTATAAAGTGCCGGAAATATAATATTAATTTATATATATACATTTTCGTTATTAAAAACAAAATACAATTATAACAAGATTAATATTTTTTAAAGATTGTGTTAAATTTGTATATTTAGTTTAAACTCTGTTGTTTTATTGTTACATGTTGATTTTGCGAGGGTCATTTTGTGTGATTAAATTTTATTTGATAATGTCTTTTGTTTTTTTTTTTTATATTTTGTTTGAATTATTTTAAATAACATTTTGAGCGAATTATACAGAGGTTTGTTTCCTATTTTGTTGCATATACTATTATTATTAGAATGCATTTTCATTCACCTGAATGAACAGATTGTGTATTAGACAGTCGAAAATTAATATCTTTTTATAAGCCTATAGGTATAACGGGTGGATAATGTTGCATGTGAACCACACCTAAGCGTCAAGGTTTTTTCAGCATTTCATTTGACATTTCTCAATTTGAATAATGGAAAGATACACAATACACACAGCGCAATGCAACGCGTTAAAGTTATTCAGGCTTATTATGAAAATGGGCGTTCAAATCAAAATGCATATCGTCCACTTCGTGATTTTTTCGGCCGATTTAATCGCCCAAATGTGCAAAAAATGGCAACTGCGGATGGTCCATTTTCGAAGAAAATCATCTTCAGTGATGAGGCACATTTTCACCTCAGTGGATTCGTCAACAAGCAGAATTGCCGCATTTGGGCGAATTATAATCCAAAAATGATTGTAGAAAAACCAATGCACCCACAAATAGTGATTGTTTGGTGCGGCTTATGGGCTGGCGGCATCATCGGGCCGTATTTTTTTCCAAAATGCGGCCGGTCAGGCCGTTACTGTGACTGGTGTTCGCTATCGTGAGATGGTTAAGAACTTTTTGTGACTCGAATTGGAAGATATGGATGTGGACGATATGTGATTTCAACAGGACGGTGCCACTTGCCACACAGTTAACGATACAATGGCTCTCTTGCGCGACAAATTCAATGGCCGTGTTATCTCACGTGGTGGCGATTTCAATTGGCCCCCAAGATCATGTGATATAACACCGTTTGACTTCTTTTTTTAGGGTTATTTGAAAGAAAAGTTATACGTTGATAAACCAGCAACAATGCAAAACCTAAAGCATGAGATAATTCGCCACATTAACCGCATGGAACCTCAGTTATGCGAAAATTTTGATCATAGGATGGAGGGGTGCCGTCAAGGTCTCGGCCGCCATTTGGCCGATAGTTTGTTCCATACATAATTTAACCATACCAATATTACCATAATAAAAAGAAATGACAATAATTTCTTAAACATTTTCCGATTTATTCATAATCACCATCGGCTCTTAAAATTTAACCACACCTTATTATTATATTTTTATAGACTCCAACAAAAGAAATAATAGTTTCTAATAAATTATCGTTTCTCCTTAAAGAAAATATTTCTCCATTTCAACATGGATTTGTACCTGGGAAATCAACTACATCAAATTTAGCTATTTTGTGTAATAAAGTGACCTAAGACTTTGAAAATGGAAACCAATGTGATATAGTTTATACGGACTTCTCTAAGGCATTTGATAGAGTAAATCACTGTATTCTATTAATGAAATTATAACAAATTGGATTGCATGCTTCTTTTTTAAAATGGATTGATTCCTACCTTTCAAAACGAACCCAGTTGGTTCGCATAAATAATATATTTTTGAATCCTATTCTTGTCTCATCTTTTTACTTTTTATAAATAATATCCTCAATATCATTTCCAATTCTCACTGCCTTATGTACGCAGATGATTTAAAAAAATTTATGCGCATCAGATCTATATATTGAAGATTGCAAACTCCTTCAAAATGATTTAAACAAACTGGAGGATTGGTGTGTATCAAACCAATTATTTCTGAATGTTTCCAAATGTCAGTGTTTAACTTTCTTTTAATGATCCATATACGTTGAAATCGCTTTTTACATCTTTTGTTAGATCCATTCTTGAATACTGTTGTGTAATTTGGAACCCGTTTTACAAAGTTCACTCTTTGCGAATTGAAAGCATCCAAAAACGCTTTACTAGAATAGCAATTTATCGCCTTCACTGGAATATTCGAATTCCTTCATATAGGTCAAGATGCTTACTTATTGGTTTACAAACACTTGAAGTACGCCGTTAATACTACTCAATTGTATTTATAAGAGACATATTATTATTCCAAGTCAATTGTCCTTATTTGTTATCTCTCATTTACTTAAGAGTTCCATTTATTGCTTTACGGGCACTTAATTTATTTAGTGAAACTTTTCACCGAATAAATTATGGAAGAAATGAACCTATTTCCCGTTGTCTAAGAGAAGCAAATTCAATATTTGATTCCATTGATTTTTTTAGCAATCTAAGTAGAGAAGCTTTTAAACATCATTTGCTATTTATTTTAATCCAACTTGGTGGTTAATCTATGTATGTTTTTCTGTAATCTATATGATTGTATATATATATAAATGTATAATCTAATTGATGAAATAAATAAATAAATAAATAATTTAAACATAATTAAGAAAAATTCATCAAAAACATAAATTTTCAAACAAAAATAAAATAAAACATTCAATAATATACCAAAGTAAACAAATATATTTAAAACAAATCATTTAGTATAATATTTTTTTATTTAATTATTTTAAGGTTTGTATAGTTGTTACGTTCTTTTTGTTAGATGATAATTCTTTCTTTATTAATTATAATATATAATGTGGTTTTATGTAATTGTGTCATGAGTCATTTTAAGTGAGTTGAAATAATAAACCACAATTAGCTGTTTTATTTTTGTGATTTAGATTTTTTGATATTTTATGAATTTAATTTCTTGATGTACTTAATATATTAACAGAACTTTTTTTTTTTGTTTAATTGAATTTTACTTTGATAGAAAATTGATCTGTACGAAATAAATTGTAATTTTAAATGTTCCTAAACAAATTTGATTTAATCTGACTTTTTTTTATGTAAAATGTTATTTTTATATTATTTTGTGTTGTTTTTAATTTTAAATAATTTTTCAACAAAGATGCATTAATAATGTATCTTCATTCTTAAACTACGTTTTGAGTGGAATTCTTTTATATTTTCTTTTCTGTTTTGATATAAATATACATTTTCAACAGATTTGTTTGACTTAAATCTAACTTGTGCTTCTATTTATAGATTAATGTCTATTTTATATTTTCTTGATAATTAATCTTAAACTACGTTTTGAGTGAAATAATGGTGTGTGTTTGAAAATATATGTACATATTTTTTCACATACTTTAAAATTGGATTTTATTGGATTTTATTTTCTGTTTCTGCTTTAATAATTATAATGTCAAGTTGTTTCTTTTTTTTTAATTCTTAATTCTTTGGTAATGTGTCTCAAACTACGTTTTGAGTGAAATAAGGGTCTACTATTTTCTGTTTTGATATATACAATGTTAACAGGGTATCCTTTTTGTTCTTACATTTTTTTACTATACAATTGTTTTTTTTTTACTCTACAAAATTATAAGAATCAATTTTACAATTATAATTTACAATTTAGTTTATTGGGAAGTGGAATACACAAATTTTGTAGAAATTTTGTACATAAAAGCTTGAAAAACGGCTTGAAGAAAATTGGTCTAGGTATTTAGGCAGGAAAAGTTATTACGGACAGATGTAATGACAAGCCAATGGGCGAGGTCGAAATTTTTATAAAATTAAAAAAAAAACTTCTGCGATAATGTTTTAAATCGCCTAGAATTATGGTCGAAAACCACCTTTTTAAAGCTGCAGTTCGAATACAGTGCTGTCTGGGTAGCGTGAACACTGGGCTAGGTGAACACCTGGCTCGCATGAACACCAATTGTTTTATACAAAGCACTCTATAGCGTGAACAGCAAAATCCTCGATAGCATGAACAACAAATTTATGCTTCCATTTTAAACATCGTAGTTTGACACACACGTACAAATACATTTTTGCATCGCATACTCCGTTTTTGTTCATAGAGTCTGTACTGATTGCTGTCTGTACTTTTTGTCAGTGCAATTCGTTTTTCGGCATATCAAGTTTATTTATTTATCAGTGCAAAAATGTTAACTAAACAACCAAAGTTCTTATCGTTGAAAGAAAAATGTGATGTTATCGAGAAACTAGAAAGGGGTGTAGCCCCATCAATTTTATCCCGGGAATACAGTGTTGCTTAATCTACAATTTCGGCCATAAGAAAAGATAAGGCTAAACTCTTTAAAGTGGTGGCCACTAGCCAAACCAGTTCGCTCAAAAGAAAAACATTAAAACAGGGTGAGTATCCTCATATGGAACGGGTGCTGTATAAATGATTTTTAAAGCAGCGTCGAAAGAATCTACCTGTTGGTGGTGAGATGCTCAAAGAAAAAGCAAAACTCTTGCATGAAAAACTAAAAGAGGAAGGAGCCCTTAATGCTAGTTCTGGTTGGCTAGATGAATTTAAATCACTTTTTGGTGTTCGGCTTCTTAAAATCTGTGGAGAGAAACTTTCATCCGATCACAGCGCAGTTGCACCATTCAAAAATGATTTCGAGAAGACTATCCATGAACTTCAGCTATCTCAGAACCAAATTTATAACGCTGATGAGTCGGGTTTGTTTTGGAAGTTGTTGCCTGAAAAAACGTATGTGTCTAGAGAAGAAAACACTGCTCCAGGTAGAAAAGTGGAAAAAGCCAGAATTACATTCTTAGCATGCACAAACGCTACTGGTCTTCACAAAATTAAGCCGTTGATCATTGGAAAATCTAAGAAACCTCGTTGCTTCAAAAATGTTGACATTCCTGTTGATTACCGTAGCTCCAAGAACGCATGGATGACAACCGATATTTTTAAAGATTGGTTTCATAATTTATTTGTCCCTCAGGTAAGACGCATGATGAAAAGTTATTAGTGTACATAAATAGGCTCATACATTTTTTAACAGGTGCAAGATTTCTTACGAAAAGAAGGTTTGCCGATAAAAGCTGTTTTACTACTCAACAACGCACCATGTCATCCTTCGGAGGCCTTTTTAAAACAGATGATGGCTCTATTTTCACTATGTACATGCCACCAAACGTGACACCATTGATTCAGCCAATGGATCAAAATGCAATTCGTATTTCAAAGCTCTAATATAGAAAAAGTCTTCTTCGATTAGCTGTTAAAAAAAGAAGATGTTTTTAATTTCTTAAAGTCGTTGACTATAAAAGACGCAATTTCTTTATTTGCAATAGCATGGAGTCAGTTAAAACTAGATGTTATTGAAAAATGTTGGCGCAATATTCTACCACAGATTTGTACATATCACATCGAAACACAAAGTTCAGATGAAGATACCCCTCTTAATTTATTAAGAGACAAGTTAAGGCATCAGCAATTGGAAGAAATCAATGAATTGCAAAACTTGCTACAAATTATTATCCCAGAGGTTTGTTTCATATGATTAAGAAATTAAATCATAGATATCAATTGATTTATGTAAATTAGGCAACACCGACTGTTACGGATATCAACGCATGGAACGCAATTGAAGATACAATAGAGCCAAATGAAGATGAAGATGAAAGCGAACTTGTAACATCTGATGAAGATGAAATTGACGAAACTGAAAATCAAACCAAAATAACTGCATCAGAAGCTATTCAGATTTTTGATAAGGGGATAGAGTGGGCTGAAGAAAATACTTCTGACTATTCAGATATTTTTGTTTTAAAAAAAAATGCGTGAAAAAGCTGTGCAGAAGGCGCTGGCAAATAAAAAAAAAACAGACATGCATTAAAGATTATTTTAAATAAAAGAAACTACAATTAAACTGTTGTCGAAGTATGTTTTTCTTGCTGGGTAAAATATTGGATAGTGTGAACAACCTGGTTAGTATGGACAGCTTGTGCAATAAATAGTTCACGCTACCCAGACAGTACTGTAATTTGAAATATTTCAAGTCTAACAACATTTATCAATCTTACACGATAGTGTTAGTTAATCCATAAACACATGTCGTGTAATACCAAGCCGCATATATTTGCAGCTTTTCCTACGTTTAGGGCGGACTGTCGTGTACTAGCTACATATATGCAACCAACTTCCATGGTTCATATGGAATATTTCCACATATTTCCTTTGCAATCATATGCAACCAAATGTTGGTTGAAAATAAAATTTAACTCAAATGAAACACGTCTTTTGTCTGAGTCCCATGTATATACAACATTATACATGCGGGAGGTAATAATAGGTTTTTTTTTTTAATGTCTGGGTTACTATAATAATCTGTATCTACAAAGTTAATTGAGAAAGGTAGTGGACTTCCATCAGATCCAGTATAGCTTTTCTGCAGTCCAGTTGTTCCAGAAATAAAGCTATTGCAGGAAGTTGAAATTTAACTTCAGACGTGTTAGTTCGGCAATATTAGAAGAAGTAGATGCTGTCCCGAGACCAACTTGTAATTTTTTGAGCCGGCTTTTCCATTATGTTATGTAAATCAAAAAGGTAACAATTAGGCTAACAAATACGGTACAGGATTAATAGCGTTTGGTTGTGCTCCTTGGAATTTATCGTTTCGGTTTTTGAGTGTGCCTTAACTTCAGACATTCAAGCATCCGATGCCGACCCTCACAAGTGTTTCGTTCTGTTGTGAAATCAATTCTATGATTTCCGATTGACAGCTATCTCCGAATTTGGATATTATTTGCTAGCCAAGAATTAATCCATGGCAGTATATTTCCATAATGCTCGTGTCTGAAATTGTCAGGTGGAATAATTATTGGAAAAATTATGTTTTTGAAATTTTTATTTTTATTATATCATGACTGTCAGGAGTTCATATACCCGCAAATAAAAGATTAAATTAGATAAAGGTGTTTTATTTAAATGATTATGACTGTTTCTCTAAAATGTTAACAAAAATATGTTTGTAAAATTTTAAGTCTCACCTAAATTTTGTTTGAATCCGACACATCAACTCGCTGAATCCATT
Organism: Rhingia rostrata; assembly: GCA_949824845.1. Taxonomy (NCBI): domain Eukaryota; kingdom Metazoa; phylum Arthropoda; class Insecta; order Diptera; family Syrphidae; genus Rhingia; species Rhingia rostrata. The sequence continues at coordinate 143,804,963 of OX463755.1, read as the reverse complement.
CAATGAAACCTCTATCATGGAGCCTGTGCAGCAATAGTTCCTGATAATCGTTTTTATTGAGAATATCTGGTTGTACTCTAATTTTATGTTTTATTTGGCTTTTAGTTTTTCCTGTATAATTTTTATTTCGTTGTTTCAGTTTTTATTTTTTTCTTAGATTTAGAATATTTAAATATATTAAAACAAATTTAATTTGGTTTTATCTTTGATGCGAATTTTATTTAAGCAATTTTGTTAAGGTGAAAATAATAATCTTAATTTTTTTTGTTACAAAATAAAATATTTAATTTTGTTTAAAGAAAATACACACAAGTAATGTCTTTTAGAATTAGTATGGAAGTGTGTGTTTATCTTGGAGAATGTATACAGGCATATCGCGAATAAATTTTCCGGGGAAACTTTACCCATTCAGCAATCTGACTTACATTGCTGACAAGGAAAACAGTTCTCTGGACTTTTTTTCACAGTAGGCCTGATAATGTTTTTGAAGAATTAATTAAATTGTTACTTTAAGACAACATGAAATATTCTTTTAATATTTTTATTATGTTTATTAAAATGCAATGCAGTGAACAAAATATGGCATAGCTATACTTTTTTAAGGGATATTAAAATTTTTAAGCAAATGTGTGTATTTCGGCATGTATAGATTCATAGGCAGACAGATAAGTTTAATATCACAGCGAAACGTGAATTTGAAAAAAAAAACACACATATATTTCAAACAAATATACATAATATATATATGTTAGTGTTGTCAACACTGCAAGTCAATGCATTCCAAAAAAAGTATTCATGGCAATATTTTGTTGCTTCATTTTAATTAACTCGTAGTTTAATGGAAATGGACAACAAGGGTGTAGATAAAATTAATAAAAAGCTACCGGCATTTCCACATAAACATGCATATTCATGAAATATCGATTAATCAAGAATGTCTTCAAATACCCAAACCGGCATATCCTTGTTTTTTTTTTCAATTCAAGAGTTTGTTACTTCCCTTACTGAAGACTTTAAACCGCAATGTAAAAAAATCCTACAAACAAATTCAATAGATAATCAAAATTCTCAACTTATCTTGTAAAACAGTTTTAATTTTCTGCAGAAAATATAAAATAGTTGTTGACAACCATGTATTGGAGTAGCTTACCATTAAGGTTGTACATAGCTTTCACTTGCAATAGAAGGTGTTTTCAAAAAACTGATGAATAGTATATTTGTATAATATAGTGCACTATTATTTTCTTTTTAATTGATAATTATTACTGGATAAAATAGTTATCTCTGAAAAAAATAAATAAAACAAAAAAGGACAGGGATGGTTCCAGCTTCCTTCATTGATCCAAGAAACACTGCAACAGTTAGTGCCTGTTCACAATTCCATTTAAGATATTTAATAAAGTGTGAGATTGTGAATTACAGGGTGATCCATAAATATAATGTGAATTTTAAATAATGTGAATCTTTGCAAATAAATTTACCCAGCAGTATAAAAAAAAACCTTTTTAAAGGAAGTCAATATTAAGTTTATTTGTCAAATTATGTTTTCAAATATTTTTCATTTCCCTCACAAAATACAAACGAGTGGTGGGTGCACGACTGGTTCGTACGGGACGTTCACTTTCACCAGTTTTCGAGAAAAATTGAGGTTATGTATAATTTTTATATGGCAAGGACGGGATTCCAAAAACCACTACCAACAACAATATCTCTCTTTGTAAGAGAAGGTAAAAAAATGTATTTACCAAAATAAATATCACTATTATTTTTAAAATTTTAAATAAGATATTCCAATTGCGTACTTGCTCTATATGCCATAAGGCAATTATTAAGTTCCTAGATCAAATCAATCCACAAACACTTTTTATATTCATGCAACATGCAGGTCGAGAAACTAAACTTTTTCATTAAGCTATGTCTCCACTTGGCGATATACAATTGACAGAATATGTAATCAAAATAATTGGTGGGTACTAAGTACCTGTTATTAATTAGGAATTAATAGAAGGAACAATTATGCTGTACAACTCAATTTAAAACAATTCCTGACAACAAATTGATGAAAACCAATTACGGATGAGTTGCACAGTCGAGCGAAATGGCGTTCACCGTCTCAAAAATCTGTATCTCGTATGTTTTAAATGATAAAAACTTGAAAAGTTTTACATATATACATACATAAAGGGTGATCCATTTCGAGGTTCCCTACTTTTTTAAAGAAAAAAAACACAGAAAATTCAAATTTAATGGAGAATGTTTATTATCATTTGAAAGAACATTCTTTGGCATTTATTTTTTGAAGATTATGTCTATCAAATGTTGGCAGTTGCTACGTCGCAGATGGTCCATCCGTTGAGTCCAATTTTCGATCACTCGTTCGAGCATTTCGACTGGTAACTGGCGAATGACACGCGTGATGTTTTCCTCCAAGGCCTGAATCGAAGCGGGTTTGTCGGCATAAGCTTTTGACTTTACATATCCCCACAGGAAAAAGTCTATCACACGATCTTGGTGGCCAATCGACCGGCCCAAAACGTGAAATTATGTGCTCACCGAAATGTTCTCTCAGTAAGTCCATTGATTGATGCGATGTGTGGGAAGTGGCGCCGTCTCGCTGAAACCAAATGTCGCCGAGATCACGAGCTTCAATTTCAGGCATCAAATAGTCGGTTATCATGGCACGATAACGGTCGCCATTGACGGTTATGTTCGCACCGGCATAATTTTTAAAGAAATATGGACCGATGATTCCACCGGCCCACAAACCACACCAAACCGTTGTTTTTTCTGGATGAAGTGGCAGTTCCTCAATCTCTTCAGGTTGCTCTTCGTCCCAAATGCGGCAATTTTGTTTGTTTACATACCCATTGAGCCTGAAATGGGCCTCATCGCTAAACAAAATTTGCCTCGAAAACGTCGGATCTTCTTGGAACTTTTCGAGAGCGGCTTCAGTTTTTGCACAAGCTGTATTTTGTACGCTTTCAATTTAAGATCTTGACGTAAAATGCGCCAAGTCGTTCCATACGTCAGTTCGAGTTGCTGCGAACGGCGCCGAATCGACTCTCTACGGTCTTCGTGTACACTCTCAGCTACGGCCGCTATATTTTCTTCACAGCGTGCTGGACGTGGTCTATTCGGTCGAATATTATCCAATAATGAATGCTGGGTCTCAAAATGGGTGATGGTGTTGTGAATAGTACGCTCAGTAGGCCGATTATGTTGACCATAAGTTGAGCGAAGTGCACGAAACACATTCCTCACAGAACGTGAATTTTCAAAATAAAGTTGAACAATTTGTAAACGTTGTTCACGCGTAAGTCTTTCCATTATGAAATGCCAAACAATACTAAACAAAAATAACATGACAGCATGACAAAAAAGGCTATTGAAAAAAGTATCTCTACTTGGATCACCCGTTATATACATACTTTTAAATGAAATCAGTTTTAGGTGATAACGACCGAAAAAGAAGAGAAGAGAGGTAAGACATGTTGGTTGTTGTAAGTATTTATAAAGAGTCTCAATTGTTTTTTTTTGTAATTGCCAAAAATTTCAAGTGATAGTGACTGAAAATATTCAGTTAATCAACAATTAATGAGTAATTAAGTTTTCATGAAAGATTTTAGGGTACAGTAAAATAAAAGTTTATAATAAGGCATAGAAAATATTTAAAGACATTTGAATAATATATAAAGGTACTCGAATAAGTAAAATATGGTGATTACTTACTTTCAGGCAGAACTGCCATGCCCACTTTTACAAAAACGTTTTTTTTTTTAATCTAATGGTACAAAATTCTAAAAAACTGTCTGAACAAGATATTTAAATAAAACGATTATCTCTATTACGTTCACATAAAGTTTTTTTTGACGCCCACTTTTCGGGGCGGTTTAAGTAAAAATATTTTTGAATGATCGAAATCACAACAAAAACTCAAGTGTCTTCATCAGATTCCAGAAAGAATGTTTTTGTTCAAATTTTAAAGTAATTCGAAAATCATTTCGAAGCTAAGCTACCTTTCTAATGGCAATATAAACATTTCGTAAATAGATAATTTTCATACACGCCTACTTTTTGGGATAGTTTTCCAAAAAAAAAAAACAATTTGTATGCGCTCCCCACAGCATATGTAATATGGAAACTGTTTTTTGTCGAACCATAAATAGTTTTGATAGACTGTCTAAGCTTCATATTGAGACATCGCCAGGCCCACATTTTGGACATTTTTAATTAAATGATAAAATGGGATTAGGTGCTCAACGATTCGGACATCGGAAAAAAGGAGCAAACAAATAATTATTTATCCCACTGGAATTCAGACTAACGACGGGACATTGGCAGACAGCACGTAAAATGTCCGTTTGGATATAAGAAAAAAATTAAAATTAATATCCGTTAAATGTGGGTTTTATAGCAATGAAATATTAAAATTGAAATTGTAGCAACATATTGTTAAGAGAATTTATTAAAATCTTATATGGTTCGACCAAAGACAACGTTTTTCTCCTGCATATGGTATGGTGTATGGTTTTTGTATGAAAACACCTCCAAAAAGTGGCCGTGGGTAAAAACAATATAAGGAAGAAATGTTTATATTAACAAAACAAATTATTTTGCATACAATTTTTTTTTTAAATGTTTAAAATGTTGCCGAAAAATGTTTTTTTTACGGAAAACACCTCCCAAAAATTGGACGTGGCTAAAAACTTTGTAAAGACGAAATATAGACATAAGGATTTCAAAAGTTTTTACATTACAATTATTTCACTATGTTACAAACTATGTATCAAAACTAATATACCCGTATGGGATAGGGTATAAACATCCCAGAAATGGGCTGACTAAAACAAAATATATATACAGGGTGTCCGCCGGGAAGGTACACTACTTTGAAAAGAGAATGGATCATATATTGATAAATGTTTTATTTAGGACATTGGACATCACAGTACTTCGCACATGAATGCAACGAACTACAGACATGTAACAGCACTGGCGACTGAGGCCATCGGCTGGGACAGATCAAGACATTAATACAACAGAGAGAGACAGATAGATACAAATAAGGAAAGACATATAACATACACCTACGTGGCACAGAGGAGGAGACATAGATTAATATTGTCTCATATTATCGCACAGGTGGCCTCAGATAAGCTGGCCATTTTCGTAGAAAACAAATGCTGCCGAAGCTGGGGCTTGAACCCGCAACGTTTGGCTTAGCAGTCAACTACGCATTCCTCTGAGCCATGGCCACCTGCACGTTTTATTTAATGTCGGCAATTGTGTATGGAAGACAATATCAGGTAAATGTCTGCCTCTGTTAGTCTCACAAATGCGAGCCCTTTTGAGCACATTTTTCATTACATTCTCACACATTTCACGCGTTATTTTATTATTTTCATCATGAATTTCAGCACGTTGTTTCTCCCAAAAATTTCACGTAACTTTCTCGTCGTCACAGTAATTAATGATTGATTTTGATAAAATGTTTTAACGATTAAAAAACGTTGGTTTATCGAATATTTTTCCATAATAAATTTGCCACGTGTCTACTTCACGACTGTCAAATATAAACTGTCAAAACTAATGTTTACCAAAATGGCGGGAAAACAAAATAGTATACCTTCCCGGCGGACAACCGGTAAATAGTTATAAAACACTATTATAATTATATTTTTTGTAAATACTTGAAGCTCAGAGTGAAAGATTTCTACTAAACGCTTTTGAAAAGTCTGTGCGACAATTCAGTCAAATCAATATTCTGAATCACTGCACTCCCTTATAAATAAAAAATTATTATAACAAAACTGAATTATATGGATAGTTAATTATCGATTTGTATCAATATAATTCGGGGAACCCTACTTTCGTAAAAAACATTTATGAGATGGCGTTGTATGGAGCTGTCCCACAGTGACGTTGATGCGACAGAAAATAACGGTTAACCCTTGTTGAAAAGGCAAAAAGGCCGCCTTGATGACTTCCACGGGGATCTCAATAAAGTACTCTCCGATTATAAAAAATGATTGGTTTATTTCACAAAGATGTACTTATATTAAAATTCCTATTTAATAGAAGAAAACAATTATATCTTAAAGAAAATATGAAAATAGTAGTAATTAATTATAACATACTTTTTGGTATGGAAACCACAAGGATATTTAAACAGTTTTTTTTTAATTTATCAATTTAGATACCGCGCCAAACTTTGGTAATTCAGAATATGAAAATGGCGTTGGCTTAGAGACGCTACCTGACGTTTTTAAGATTCGTTAAATCTGATTGACAATTCAACTTCATGTTTAGTTATTAATTTAAGATTTAGTAAGTGGCGTTAACAACCCTTATTGCCTAAAACCAAATAACAGATGAGAAGCCTACAATCCCCTGGGTGGATTCTTCCCGAGGTATTGATCCACGAACCTGGTATATCAAATTTTAAATAAATCCACACAGCCGTTTAGCCTCCGGATATGCGGGTAAAATGACAGAATGACAGACGGACAAACTCTCCATCATCGTAATTTTACGAAACTTAATATTAAAAAAGCGAGTAAAAATCTCAACTGTAAATTGCGTAAAATTATGTATCGAAATATAGTTTTCAATAATTTTGACTGATTTTTTTTTTAATTTTATTAAATTCATTTCCTAGTTAGTAATATATACAGGAAAGGATTGTTTTATTTTATTTTTTAACATAAACGTTAGTGAACATAATTAGATATTTCACGGATTTGTATTAGAAATAACCAGTTTCTTTACTTTTTAGTTGGAGTCTCAAAGTGACAGAATAGTACGTTCTTATTTTTCCCTTTCAACTATATAGATGATTCCAAGTTACAGATTTTTACGAATAAAAGAACTTTAATCCAAATAATCGATTTTGTTGATAGGCTTCGTTAAAATTATTGTCACTAGGTGGCAGCATTACTCTATGTTTGTGTCTGTGATAATCATCTAGTAGAGAAAATATGTACTACAACTGGTTGATAGGCTTCGTTAAAATTATTGTCACTAGGTGGCAGCATTACTCTATGTTTGTGTCTGTGATAATCACCTAGTAGTGAAAATATGTACTACAGCTGGTTAAAGATAAGCCTTTGATAAGTTTACGAAAACGTTTGAAAGTTGCCATATTATAAAAAAAAATCCGTTCAGAAATAATATATACATATTTAGAAATAACTTATAAATTGAATGTTATAAATCTCCATGAATTATGTAGCCCCAATTTTATTAATCTTTTATTTATTTAATCACTTTAAAGGAATTCATTTGACAATTGGGTTATGATTTCTCACCTCATTACTAGCCCGGGGCTTAGATTAAGGAGTTAAACTTATTAAGCCCTCCAGGTTGGGGGTTGTGCTTTGCGTTTACTACCCGACTATAGAAAAAAAATCATGTTACGAAGCAACCAATAGCCTCGGAAAGGACTGATTTTATTGTTGACGACACGGCTAAACGAAAAAAAGGACAATGACGTTCGTATCTGCATCTGGAATGGAGAACATTAAACAGGAGAGGTGAAAGCGAACAACAAGCGGAAGCCCTAAATTGCTACAAAGCAGACATTACTGCCATCCAGGAAATACGATGGGGTGGGCCGGGCAAAAAGAGGATGAAAAACTGTGACATCTACTACGGACCGTGTTATAGGGAGCAGAAACAGCGACTATTCGGATGCGGATTTGTTATTAGTGCCAGACTTAGGCAAGAAGTCTTATGTTTCCAAGACATTAGCGAACGCATTGTAACGATCCGCATCAAGGCCAAATTCGCCAACATTAGCCTTATATGCGCTCACGCCCCAACGGAGGAAAAAGATGATATAGCTAAGGACTGCTTCTATGAGCTCCTTTACAAAACCTATGAGCGACTACCGAAGTACGATGTTAAAATCATGCTGGGAGATTTTAACGCAAAGGTAGGAAAAGAAGACATCTTTAGCAGTATTGTCGGAAAGCATAGCCTACACGACAAGACGTCTAGTAACGGACTTAGGCTAATTTATTTCGCTACGGAACGAAATGCCACTATAGCCAGCACACGGTTTCCTCACCTCGATATCCATAAGGGGACATGGCGGTCTCCAGATCAACGAACGGTCAATCAAATTGATCACATAGCGATAGACAAGAGGCACGCATCCAGTATTTAGGTTGTCCGAACATTCCGAGGAGCTAACATCGACTCGGACCACTACCTTGTTGCAGCCAAGGTTAGTATGCGGATAACCACCACGCCACAACAATCCAGAAATACTGTTAAAAAAAATTAATTTTGAAAGACTGCAATCGCAAGAGTCCGCCAAGAACTTCGCGCAACGCGCTTCCCTAAACCTCTCGATTAACACCATACCACCAGCATCGAATGTCGAAGAACAATGGCTACGATGCCAACAAGCCATTAGATCAGCCGCATCTGATGTGCTAGGTTTCTCGCGCCCACCAGCAAGAAACCCCTGGTTTGATGAGGAATGCCGACAGATGATCGCAGACAAGAACAGGCCTACAAGGCTAAGCTGCAAGTTAAGATGAGAGCTACCATTTAGCTCTATAGGCAGAGAAGAAGGGAAGAAACCGGCTTTTTAGAAAGAAGAAAAAAGAGCAAGAAAAGCGCGCGATCGAGGATATAGAGAGGTGCCACTCCAGGAAAGATGTTCGCAAGTTTTACCAATCCTGTCGAGAACAAGGAAATATCGTAGTTGAGACACAGTCCATGCTGATGATATGGAGTACTACTTCTGCAGACTGTTAAACGGCGATGACGAACAACATTCCGCTGTCAGGCAGGACGAACCATTCAATATTGTCAACGAAAAACTGCCAACCACCCGACCTGAGTGAAGTGAGGATAGCAATATCTAAACAGTGTGGTTTTAGACCAGGAAAGTCCACAACCGATCAAATTTTCACACTTCAGCAGATCCTGGAAAAAACCCAAGAAGTCCAAATCGATACCCACCACCTATTCATCGATTTCAAAGCCGCATACGACAGCATTTATAGAGACGAACTATACAGAGCCATGTCTAGTTTTGGTATTCCGCCCAAACTCGTCCACTGTCGTGTGACTTCTTCAATCTGATTCTTGAGAGGATTGTGCAAAACTCAGGAGCCAACACCAGAGCCACAATTTTACAAAAATCTGTACAACTACTAGCATACGCTGGATATTGACATCATTGGTAGGACCCAACGAGATGTCATAGCCACGTTTGCTAGTATAGAGAAGGAAGCGGCAAAAATGGGTTTAGCAGTAAATAAGGGCAAGACGAAGTCAACACGAAAACACACGCAACATTGACGAATTGGACAGAACGTTACCATTGACAGATATAACTTTGAGGTAGTACGGGACTTTATCTATCTCGGCTCCGCTATTAGCTCTGACAACAACATCTCGTCAGAAATAAAACGAAGAATTACTCCTGCCAACCGCTGTTTCTTCGGGCTAAGACGGCAATTCAGTAGTAAAGCCCACACTCAAACTACTAAGGAGATCTTATATAAGACACTGATCATCCCAGTCCTGCTCTACGGCGCTGAAGCATGGATGAAGAAATCCTTGGTCGATTTGAGAGGAAAATTCTTCGAAAAATCATCGGTCCCGTTTGCGTTGACGGGCTATGGAGACGAAGATTCAACCAAGAGCTATACGAGCTGTATAGCGACATGCCCCTGGTAAAAAAAAACTCCGCATTGGACGTTTAAGATGGCTAGGACATGTAGAACGAGTGGACACCAATACTACGGCTCGCAGAGTCTTCGATTCCCAGCCAGACGTCGTACGCAGTAGAGGAAGACCTCGCCTTAAGTGGCGCGCACATGTAGAAACCGACCTCAACCAACTTCGAGTGCGCAACTGGAGGCAGTTAGCTAAGGACCGGGCTAATTGAAGAGGGATGTTGGTTAAGGCCCAGGTTCATTCCGTACTGTAAGTAAGTAAGTAAGTAAACTTATTACTTCTTGAATGGTGAAAGTTTTGTGAGCGGATGTGTAACTTTCAAGTGGTGGCGGGTTCTAATTGCACGCATGAAATTACACTGAAAAGTGACCTTGTACGATAATGGCAGAATGCACTAGGGTAGTGTAAAATTAACACTCAGCGCAGTTGTCGACGTACTCCTAAGCAACGTTTTTCGAACAATCAGCTTGCGATTAAGTTAAGTAAGTTGTGGGAAAGTAAGGCTGATATTCCTTAATCTAAGCTCCGGGTAAAGTGCTACAATTCAAGTCTTTTCATGCAACGTCGAATGGAATAGCTTTAACGACAAAACTGGAAACATCCCGACCTAGTATGTAATCGTAACAGTAAACATCAAAACGAAAGTAAACATCAAATGAGTTTTTCAGCTGATCTATTTTAGCTGACTAAGGCCGGTAATCGACATGCCAACTACGAAAGTTCTACCATATCACCGACTTGAGTTACTCTTGCATGTTTGTCAGACTTTCACAAGAGATTGCAATGAAAGAACGTAGTTTTAGTACTTTCTTGAAAACACCCAAACTAACCACTAGGCCATTGCAGCCGGAGGGAGCAGCATTAATTCGTCATTCCGCATACCATGTTTAGGCGGTATATCAATATTAACGCCGTATAGTTCCTTTCTAAATGCTTTCGTAGGCGTCTTTGAAATCACTAAATAGGTAATGGGCATCAATTTGACTTCGTGGGTTTTTTTCGCCACTTTCCTGGTATAAAACCACCATAACAAGGGCCAATATGGTTGCTGGTGAACCGTTTTAAGCATTCACATTTGACGCAGATAGGATATTATAGCCGATGTTTATTAGATACCCATAGGACACAGGGCCATCAGAATCCACTACAGGAATAAGCGCAGCCATTGACTTCTCGGCTCTTCCACCACCATCTTCGTTCAAGGGGCCCGCCCTAAGCTAAGATTAACCTGAGATTTCTAAATGAGCTGTTGTTGTTTACTTTGCCTATCCTATAGGTGTAACTGTAGACTGGGAAAGTTTTTTGATATGCTACCTTATTTCCCACCAACACTGAATATCTGCTGACAAATCCCCTATCCAAACCAGAGACGCGTCTAATGGGATAGCAACTTCACACAGTAAAGATGACATTTCTCTTACATAAATAGCGACTAACAGACATGACACTCATTTTAGCGCTAGCTCTAAAAACGAAGACCTAGAACAGGTTATAGAATAAATAACCGCAGTATACAGCATTTCTATGAAAAAAAAACAGTCCACTGTTCTGCAAATCGAAATAAAAAAAAAAACAATTGAATCCATGCAATTGGGTCAGATGAATCATGCAACTTCATGTAACTTGATAACCAAATTAGCGGCGTCTGAACTAAGATACATTTTTAGAGCTAAGAGATATCTTACACCAGCCAGCTTCTAATTCTCTATACAGCCTAATCATAACCAGACCTTGAATAATGCTCCCATGTTTTGAAATCGGCCCGGAACATACATTGCACTTAGTGGTTTCTATCCAAAGAACTACGGAAGCAAGCAAGCAATGATAACAAAATAAGCGGATAGGGGATCCAAAGGTGAATTATACACCGTTCCCTTTACGGACAAACAAATTTTAACCGAGTATGTCGTATCAATAGAATGGATTTACTTTTTTCTTGACATTGAACAAAGCCATAGGCTTGGGGATTGAAACCTCGTTTCACGCATTGGCTGTATATCTCGGTTATAAGACCGTTACTTCTCTATGAAGTAATAGAATGGTGGACAGCGTTAGAGGCAGCTATAAACAGCAAAAAACTAACCAACGTGCATATAACTGTGTGTACGTCTATCGATGGTGCACTTCCTACTACACCCTCAGTGGCACTAGACATTCTTTTTCAATCACTACCCTTCGATATTTCGACCAGAAAATAGCAACTAACTCAGCCATACGTCTTAAAGCCATCCAACAGTGGTCAAATACAGGTGATAAATGTTTTATTCAATGTCGGCAATTATATATGGAATACAACATCAGGTATATGTACGCCTCTGTTAGTCTCACTAACGCGAGCCCTCATGAGCAGATTTTTCATTCCATTCTCACACATTTCACGCGGTATTTTATTAATTTCATCACGAATATATTGTTTGAGTTGCTCAAGCGTTTTTGGTTTGTTTGCATAAACCTTGATTTTCAGATATCCCCACAAAAATAAGTCCGGAGCAGTCAAATCAGGCTACCGTGGAGGCCAATCAACATTACCATTTCTTGATATAACATGTTGTGGAAAGAGGTCTCGCAGTAATTCCATTGTAATGGCTGCATTCGATGTGGCACCGTCTTGTTGATACCACATGTTTATCAAGCGCAAAGCATGCAGTTGTGGCGTTAAAAAGTTTGCAATTAAATCACGATATCGCTCTCCATTCACAGTTACCATTACGTCGTTTTCATTTTCAAAGAAGTACGGTCCAATGATTCCTCCTGACCAAACTGCACACCAGACTGTAACTTTAATGGATGCAAGGGTGACTGATAAATAACTTGAGGGTTTTCATTGCCCAGAACCGACTATTCTGTTTATTCACATATCCATTTAACTGAAAATGTGCCTCGTCACTCATTATGATTTTTTCATGAAAATCGGGGTTGTCATGGGCTAGCTGTAACATCCTTTTGGCATATGTACAGCTGCGTAAATGGTCTTGTGGAAGAAGCTCTTATGTCAACTGAATCTTAACTGGAAAGAAATGCAAATTCTTGTGGAAAATTGTGGCCAAAGTTGTTCTCTGAAGACCAAGCTCCTGAGCACGGCATCGAATTGAGGTGATGGATTGTTTTGAACACTTCCTTGAGCAGCAGTAATGTTTTCAGCCGATCTTGCAGTACGTCGTGGTCCATGCTTGAGCCTATCACATACAGACCCTCTTTCTTCGAAATCATTCACTACACGATAAATAGTTTGTTTTGTAGGCACGTTGTTTCTCACAAAAATTTCACGTCACTTTCTCGTCGTCACAGTAATCGATGATTGATTTTGATAAAATGTTTTAACGATGAAAAAACGTTGGTTTATCGAATATTTTTCCACAACAAATTTGCCACGTGTCTACTTCACGACTGCCTCATATGAACTGTCAAGATTAATGTTTACCAAAATGGCGGCAAAACAAAGTATTATACCTTCCCGGCGGACACCCTGTATGTCTACACACTGTTCACTTAAAAAATTCTAAACGAACATACATTTATTCCTGAAAATACCGATTACACCTTTACCAGGTTAGACTTTAATAAGAGTTCCCAAGTCACAATCCAAGACAGATCGTCATGAGAAAGTAACGAAACTTCCTTCCTGATCATTGCTGCGTGTTCCAAGTTGAGTTCGACGAAGCCCAATCTTGACTGGAGAAGAATGTAGTATCTTCCAAGGATATTAACTTCTTCTCGGACAGCGAAGCGGCAATCTGGGATCAGTCTTAACAAATTCAAAGAAAACCCTAGATTACCGCTCATCTCAAAAGATGTCAGAGCAGTTTAACATTTACATGCTGGGTGCATTATCATAGTGATATTTTAGGGAAATGTAAGGCTGATGAACTCGCCAGACATGGGTACTGAATTACCAGTCGTACCCGACCAAACTGACCAAAGTAGAATTTAAGAAGATCCAAATGACTGATTTAGCTCGCTAGACCATTCATTAGCGCCACTGAACACTGATTAATAGGTATGCACTTAACCGACTTCTTAACCTATCAAACAAAAGGAAGCTTCATCTTGGAGCTTAATTCTTTCAAAATCTCAGCAATTTGACAAAAGCAGAAATGAGAAGTCTCTTTAATTTCATTAACAGCTCAGAAGGGTTTTTTCACAGGTAAAAACGAGAATGCACAATATATACCTGGTATCATAATGGGCCAAAAACGGTTCTAAATGTACTGGCGAGTTCGCTGGCAGCCACTCTAACCTAACCTACTACCGAAACCCAATAAATATTCTCGAAAACCTACGAATAAAAACACAATCACATTTTTTATATAACATGCAATTTTATTATATTTTTTTTGTCATTTTTTCTCAAATTTCATGTAATGTTTTATTCGGGCAGTGATTTAACATCATCATTACAATTTTGTTTATTAATCAAATAAAAAAATTCCATATCTTAATTAAAATGTACAAATTTTGTGTTTATTGGATTTAATAAAATCAACTTTACTTTAATTTCATTTTATATATTTTTTTTATTCATTTCTTAATTTCGCATTTTTTATGAAGTTTTTTTTTTTATATAATTTGAAGTGTTACGTGCATTCTTTATAACAGTTTAATCATGTTTATCGATAGGATTGAGTTGTTCTGTTTGGATTTTTAAAGATTCGTTTATTTTTTTCTGTCTCTTGTCAAATCGAAAAGAAATAAATATAACTAACTTATCTAAAAAATTGTGCTAATAAATCATTTAAGAATATTTATTTAACAAATAACAATGCAAAATGGATTATACTAGTAAAAGTGTTTTTTTTTTAGATAAAATACGGATTTACTACTCTTTAAAATTATAGAGAATACAAAATAAAGACTGCTTTCTGTTTTTTTGCTGTTGTTGTTGGAAAATATCTCAAATCGCTTGAAAATTGAAAACACAAAGATTTTCCTTCAGAACGTTGATGTTTGTTATATTTTTACTGTCGCTGTTTAACTTTTTTCAGGCGCTATTTTTATTGTTTTTCTTTTTTTAAATCACTGAAACTCATAAATGGTTCTATATTTTTGTTTTATTTGTATGAATAGTATTTGGTTTGTATTTATTTTGGGGGAATTTGTAGTACATACAATCATTGCCTTCATAATTTGTTTTTTTTTTATTTTTTTGTTTGGGTGATTTCTTTTTTGTTGTTTTCATTTAAATTACATTACCTTACGAATTAGTATTTCATACACTAAATTAAATTCATTTTAGAATATCTCAGTAAGTCTGTTAATTATTAACTAACGTTCCATTCATCATACATTATCATAAAATTTATTTCTTATATCTATCATTTTCATAATTAATTTTTTCATAATTTTTTTCTTTTGCTTTATGTTCACCTTTAACGGTTACATTTATATATATTTTCATTGTTTAACTAAACGTCTTCTTTAGTCATTATTTTTTTTTTGTTATCATTTCTAAATACGATTTTTTTTTGAAAATAAAATTTCTGTACAATCAAAAATTAAAATGCTACTTAATTTAAGAAAAATTATTTACATTCACTAAGTCCCGTTCTTTGTAATAAAAAAAGAAAAACAAAAAATATTTCCATATTTTTTTTTAGTTGATATAGGTAGTGTTTTCTTTTTGTTTTATTTAATTTTTAAAATTAACTATTTGTTCGTTATTTCATTTTGAATAAGGTTTCTTTTTTTTTTGTTTTTATTAAAAATTGTATGTTTTTAGGTGTTTACGCACATTACTCTTTTAAAGTCATAATATTTTTTTTATTCCTTAACAACATGATCTATATAAAAGTTTGCTTTTAATTTGTTTAAAACCTGTTTTATGTTTATTAATTTTTTGTTGTTATATATACTTTTTTTTAATTTGATACTCTAAAAGTTTTGGTGTATAAATTTAAAAATTCCTCTTGTATGTTTTGTTTTGCTATGTGTTTCATTTTGCCTCTTTTTTGTTAATTGGTAAACAAAAATTATAATAAGACGTTAAAGGGAAACTGTTTGTTTTTAGTTTTAATGTGTTAGTATTATTTTTAATGTTTTTTTTTGAAAAAAAAAATTATTTTTTTTATTTTTAATTTGTTGAAGTGTTTATTATTTAGTGTACTTATTTTAAGATATCTAGCTATGGTTTTTTTATTACTATAGTATATTATTAATCTTTTGCCTGTTAATGTGTGGGTCTGTTTATTTTTTTTTTAAATTTAATTTAAGCTCAATATCCATATTCTTGTAAGAAGTAGTTTTTTTTGTTGATTATTATTTATTATTCTATTTTGTTTCTGTTTGTTTATTGGGTATAGTTTTTCTGTTCATTTATTGTTTGCATGTGATTTGGTTATTTATTTTGTGTTACTGATTTTCGAAATTATATTTAGCGAATTTATGCAATAGAAATTTTGCCAAAAAAACGGTTTCTATTAGTTTTAGCTTTGTGTCAAAATACCAGGTGAATTTTGTTTTGTTATAAAGAATAAAATAAAAAAATATTCAACAATATAAAAATATAAATACAAAATTAGAAATGTATTTACAATTATTTATAGTTTTATTTATATTTATCGTATATTTACTTTTTACAATTTTTTTTTTTAAACACATTCTGTGTAAAAAAAAACGGAAAAGTTTGAATAAAATTTAGAATTTCACTAAACTTAAATGTAAATTGAAAGTTTGAAGAGTCCTTTCGTGTGTGGTAAATTGTTCTTTTGAGAGTAAATAAAAAAGTAAATAAATAAAAAAAAATTAGCTCAGAATGGCCAGTCTAGGGGTGCCGCAAATGCGCAAATGATAGCATACGAACTCAGCGAGTGAATAGTGATCTACATAGAATCAACTTGCGAGCTGAATGATTTGAAATATATAAGACACTTTGTAAGAATGAGATTTGTTTTAAGTCAAGCAAATATAGGTTTAACGGAAATATTATATTGAGTAATTTAGTAGAGTTTTTTTTTGTAATAATTTAATTTTAATAGATTTTTTTCTATCTACAAATGCTGTTAACAATAATTATCTAAAGCACCATACAGGACATGCGGCAGCGTTTAATATAAGTCGATAATTGCCCACAACATTTAAATGCTAAACAATTTTTTTTAATTGACTTTTTTTGAACGGCACTTGTTTTAAACTTATGATAATTCATATACAAATTTTCGACGGGTTAACCTTAGGTATAAGTAGTTTCGTAAAAGTTGTTACTTAATAATTTTGGGAGAACAGTGAAGAGTTGCAATGTGGAAGCTTACACTCAGATTATTTGTGTGTTATTTGATTTTTTTTATAAAAAATAATTACAAATGAAGTATTTCAGTAAAACATACTAGAATGTTACCATGTCTACTCCATTTCAAAACCGTTTTCATTTATTTCTATTGATACTCATTGCAGATCCCGATTTTTCCATTTCAAAACCGTTTTAATTTTTTTATTGATACTCATTGCAGATCCTGATTTTTCTACCTGTTAATATGGTTCTGAATGGTATGCCATTATAGCTGCGCAAGTTGTATGTAAGCAAAATGACAATGGTACCAACTGTTTTTTTTAACTATATAAGATATTTAATGTGAAAATGGCAGGATAGTCTTATAAATAAATGGTTGCAAGTGATCACTTTTTGAAAATTAGACAACAAAAACTTTTTACAAAATAAACAAATGAGATGATTTATTTCTTATAATACAAAAGTAACTTAATTTAATAATACAACTTCAATTAAAATTTTTAAGTGAATTTGGCTTGCTCAAAAATGAACTTCGTCGATTTCATGAATATATATAGCTTTCTAGGGTCAAGATATAACAAGAACCTGAAATTTTTTGACCCGAACATGTTTATTAATTTTTTTTTAACTGTACTACACTTTGCGCAGAATTTCACGAGCACAAAAATTCTGACCAAGTGTCGAAATGAGTCTTTTACAATTGCAATGTGCAATGGTTCACATTTTTTCATTCCTACGGTAAGGCAAAATTTTTGAAATAGGCCTCGCAACTCGATTTTGGGTCAAAGTCAACATTTAGCATTACCAAAGCTATGAGCACGCGATTTGCAAAGTCGAAAATGTTGCAAATATTTCGAAGCAATCAAATTTAACGATTTTCAGTTGGTAAAAATATAGAAAACCATTCACTTTTATTTTGTTTATTGATGTTAAGACTTAACTAAAAATTCATTTAATAATATAAGAATCAAAACTTATTATGTGGAACTTTAGGTTCTAGATTCTATTCGATTCGACCATACAGTATTTTTTTTTTGTCAAAAAATTGTGAACGTTTTGCCACAAACAGCAGTATTTTATTTTTAGTAAAATTGTAGCCGTTTTGCTGGAGAAGCGGTAACGTACCAACAGACTGATGGATCGCTTTGACAGACAGAATCACGGGAACCACTTTTTCGGTCCCCTTCCAATAAAATTTTAGAATCAATCAAAATATCGTGCTGGAAATTTTTCATGAAAATAATACTGTCGTCTTTTAAAAAAAGCAAGACAAAATTGGCTGTATAGTTCGCCTCTGTTAAGAATGTTATTCCACTTTATTAAAATGCTGATATAAGTGGACTAGCCTATTCCGTTATGGGCAATAAGCAGCTCTATTTTACCATTTGAGAGCGTTTTAATGTTTTGAACTGATTTTGCATAATTGGAACACTCATTATTGTTTTTCTTCTTAATGTTCTAATTATTATATAAACGACAAATATGAAGTAATAAAATGCGTCGGTTTTTTATAATGTTAAGATTTCATGATTTTGTAGCTCGATACAGAGATCAAAATGTGAAGTGTGCCTTTAAACTCTAGCGCAAGAACTTATTAAACCTTCAAATATTCACATTTGACTGCAAACCACACATTTTGAGTTAAGAAACTAATCGATATTTTATTTTTAGTTTAAATACAGCTTTTAAGCGAAATCGCCTACTGAGCCCTAAATTTTTCATCTCATAACAAACCAACGTTTTAGCATTTTCTGCAAAATGAATAAAGCTTTCCTTAAAACGTAAAAACGCAAGTTTTCCGATGTAGCATGACAATTTAATGAATGTAACATGAAATTTGTTTGAACATATGATAAAAGTTATAGTTTCAACCTTTGTATAGACTTCTAAATACAATATTCGTATTTACCAGGGGCATAAATATAACAATAGGTCTAGTTGCTCAGAAATAATTAAACGCCTAAATCTGAATTGCATTTTATTTCAAGTTTCATATAATTTCCAACATTTCAATAAAAGGCATCTATTTAGTACACAAAAATATAACATGCTCAAAAATCTGCAAACGATTAGAGATATGCTGTTAAATCATGTGGGTGCTTGAAATTAATTTTGGGACAAATTGCAAATCGTGTGAATATCTGTATTTGAAGGTTTGCGAGTACACTAAAGTGCATTTTTTTGCTGGCTATGTGCTTAAATTTTCATGACGTCATTTTCTATAAAATTTGCAACTTTTGCAAAACGTGTGATCGTAGCTTATCAACGTTCTACGCAAAATTAAACGAGCAAGTACACGCCAAAAACTTCAACTAGTGTGTTCGAAGTAAGTGTAATGTAAGATTTTGACTTTTGATTTATATTCACACGCATCTAAAATCATTTTTCCTGGTCATTTCGCTTGTGGGAAGGAATGATTAAAAAAAAGAACTATGAATGAATTAAAAAAAATACCTACGAACAAAATTAACTGGGACCATAATAACACTGGTCAACACTGGTTTTGGTCCCAATAATTTGTATTTTTTTTATTGAGGACCTTGTATTGATTGCTTATATAGCAAACATTTTAATTTCCTACGGGAGGTTTTCTAGGTTATAAATCAGGGTAAATTATTTTTATAACGTTAACGACACGAAAATTTACACAGCAGAAGTAACAGTCGTCGAAGTGATTTTTTGTTCTTTCCATTGCATAGGCACTACGAACCTTATACTGTCTTCTTTGACCATTAACCCACTGCCTCAAGTGTTCAGTATATTTTCCAAACAATTTTGTGTATCCACGGTTTTTATAAATATACAATTTCCGACTTAAAATAATAAAAATAAGCACCTTTAATCAAATCTGTTATAGGTTTTCTGAACTTCATAATTTTGTGTTTTCACCACAGATGTACTAAAACACATTTGGATCGTTGATACAACTTCTTCACGATGAAGACATGCTATTAATTTGAATGTATTTATAAAAACGTACTGATAAGACTACAATCTGTGAACACAAAAGTACCCCTAAAAGCTATTATTCAAAACTGAGGGTAAATCCAAAACTACACGTAGGAAAATAAAATTTAATTTTTTCCAATGCCCACCTAATAAAAATGTATTAACCGTGTCTCGGCACCATTTTGATTTTATTTATTTGTTGACCAGTGCAATTCACAATAGAAATCTTTAACTACACAGTGTACTGTTGCATGTACATAAAAAACACACGCAATCGGTATGTTTGCACATGCAGTTCAAAAACATCCATCAAAAATTTGTCAAATTCTACTAAAATTTTGCCGAAAATCATTTTTTTTATAAAACGCCCAAAAAAAGTGAATGGCTAAAAAGTTAATATACATAGATAAAATATAGACAATGACAGTGCTTTCACATCGAACCAAAAACTGAGTTTTTGCAAAAATACTTGAAAACTGGAGTTTTTCTAACATTTCCAGTTCTCCAAAACTAGTTGGTTATGCCGTAATCGTTTCGAAAACACACCGCAGACGTCATCTCTTTGAATTTTTTTGGAACTACGCTCTATTACATGTGTTCCACGCGTCCCACAAAACAGCTGATGAACTCGCTGTCAAAACAAATGATTTTTTTTCATTTTATTTCAACTGTGGCTCTGTATTGTAAAACTATAATATGATTGAAATTTGAAAAATAAAAGAAAGAAAAAGTGTGTGGAAGAACAGGAGTACCTGGGCATTTGTTTGCGTTTTTTTTTGTAGCGGCGCGCTTTAGAATCGAAAATTGTTGTCAGAATCGTTATATTTGTTTCCCTTTCAGTTTCAAATGCTGATATTAATTTCAACATATTTAAATTCATTTTGTTCAGTTCATATAATCACACACATACATCTTGCAGCTAGTAACACAGCTGATTGAAATGTAAAACGAAATCTGATCAGAGTTCGGTCTCGGTCTGAAAGCAAAAGCGGTTTTCGAAAACTTTTTGCCGAAAACTCAGTTTTCGATTCGGTGTGTAAGCACTAATAGGCTACGTTCACATCGTGGACAATAACCGGGACTAAAGCAACATTTTGTGTAAATCCTCATCGGTGTAACATATCGAACATGGACTAAATTGTTAAGGACAATCCACTTATTTAGGTGACCTGGCCTATAACAATTTTAACTGGTTAACCTACCTTGCACATAGATGTCACCATAAATTCCACTGACATGTTATAGTAACTGCAATAATAGGGAGGAATTTTCTAAATTGCCCTTTAGTTCGTATTTTGTCCACGATGTAAACGTAGGTATTGGTGTTGATCTTTGGAAAACACCATTCACATTAGCGCAAAAAGATGTCTAATGATGTATAGACGCCGCTATTTCTGCACTTGGTCCAGTACAGTGTAAACAGAAAAGTCTGAGACTTAAATATTTGGTACCAGCCCAAATATAGTCCACGGTGTAAGCGTAGCCATAGTCTTAATATATTTATCAGAAATATTTTTTTGAAATTTCTTATGACTTGATCAGAAAAAAAGTCTATTTGAAAAGTGGGCGTGGCAGTGGGCGAATTTTATAATATTTTTTTTAACTTGTTCTGCTTCATCAGTCAAAGAGTCAATATACCATACTTCCAATATTGTCAGAACAAAATTCATTGTTAGGATTTTCATATGACATTTTGTCACTTATAATTTGTTCGTAGGAAGACCAGAAAATATTGTAAGATTTGAAAATCGTCTGAAAGTTAGAAAAAAAGTAAAATATTTCTACTATTAAGACGTCAATTTTAAAGTCTGAACAGCAGGCAGTAATGATCAGCAGCACAACTACGAATCCACAAAGCATCTTGGCATTCAACATCCTGGATCGACATACTTTCAGAGAGGTTAACATCTCCTCTGGCTCTCGTCGAAGCCAAATCCAGAGACCGGCTGCCCTAGCTAGGAATAGTGCAAATGAAGGACGTTGTTCGCTTTAGTGAGCCTGTGATAGCCAAAGTTTAAAAGAAACTACTGAGTGGTTTCACTCCCGCAGTAACCTCATCATCCAATATTAAAACAAGCAATCTATACCGATAAATCTAAAATGGAAATATTAGTAGACTCTGGGGATCCGACAGAATTGGGTTAAGCACATCCATTCGTTTTGCGAACTCTTGCACTGTTACCCAAGCAGAGATCCTAGCCATATTCGAAGCTGCCGAATCATCAAGAGTATTGGACGTATCACAAGAGGCTATCTCCATTTACGTAGATAGTCAAGCAGCCATAAAAGCTCTGGCATCCAACACAACAAAATCGGCAAAAAAATTCCCAACATAAATTTCCAGGGGCTGTTTCCCGCAAGAGTTGGAATCGTTTTTACACCAAACACACCCAATACCATAAAATCACGAGTAGTTGGATGCTGCCGCTTTCACGAAAAACCAGACGAGCTAAGCAGACTAGGATCGTCCTTATGCGATAGCAGGGTTACCTCCACTTGCTTCTAAAAAACAGGCAATAACTAGATACACGCAAAGCGAAATAAAATCTAGGTGGCAAGACTTTAACACATGCAAACACACCAAGGACCTTTGTCCGGAAGTAGCAGGAGCAAATCAAACAAGCTTATTACTCTGAACAGAGCTTCCATTTCTGTAGCGGTGAGAGTGGTAACAGGTCACAACCTGTTGGGTAAGCACTCCCATAGAATCGGACTAGCTGACTCATAACAACTATGCAGGAAATGCGGCAATCCAGAAGTCGAGGAGGATATCTTACAACTACTCTGTCACTGTCCCGCGATCTGCAACAACCGCAACAAACTCCTTGGTAGCTTCTACTGCGAGGACCTAACGGAGCTTGCATCAGTGTATAATTATTATATATAAAATGGTCTCGTCATATTTAACGTCTTGTGAAGATTTTTTTTTAGCTTAGCCTATATTACTAACCCGGCGAAAGGGAAAGTTTCAAAAATATTGTCTATGAAACAATCAAGTGCTTTGAAATTCTAATAAAAATGTCCCTACGGCTATTACGTGCCAACAAATAGAACAAACGATCTACTAAATAGATCTCGCAATAATATCCCAAGAATTACGGCTACAGTCACGGGGCACTGGCCAATTGGAGACCACGCGGCCAAACTAGGGATGCCATACAAACCTCAATGAGGGAACGCAAATGAGAGAGAAACCCTTTCCCATTTCATCTGCAAATGTCCGGCACTAGCAGAGCCAGATTGCGTGCGTCAGACCAACCATTTTTACAACCTTAGCGACATCTCAGGTAAAAGGATACACGATCTCATCCGTTTTCTAAACCTGACCGGCTGGATCTTGAGTCCGCCTGTATCACATCCACTACAGCAATGATAAAAAAGGTCACACGAGTCGTGGTAACAAAAAGGCACATACGTGCTACTGGGTTAATGTTGAACCACCACTTCTACCTATCAAAATGATTTTCGAGCCAAAAATAATAACCTCACAGATACAAATGAAGTGCGAAGATTTGTTTAAGACCCTGTATTGGCAGTTAATGCCAGAAATTATTTTTTTTATCAAATAAGTGGCGCCTTTTACTTTTACGTGTTTTAAATTGTTGGTGCAGATTAGATACGATTATGCCCGAAACACTCGTGCATTGGTTCTGCATGCAGTGCGGCGAGCAGTGCAGCAAGCAAGACACACGTGCAGAATATTTAGTTTGACATACATGCAGTGCAGTGGCTCCTTTCATAACATTCATCTTACTGTGGTGATATTTGTTGATTCCCCGGACGTCATGGTAGCGTTTGTCATTGCTGGATATGTGATCAATGATCATAAAGCCTGACATTTAAATACTAAAGGACGAAGCACTTTTGGGGAATATTTATGCAAATCATATCACAGTCTGTCGGTGTTGACAACAACAGCACTGTTCGAGCGGTAATTGGTGATCCAAAGTGCGTCTAAAATCATTGAACCAATGTTTTTTGGAGGATGAAACTATTTTTGTATTACAGAGGGCATAGCCAAACGGTTGCAAGTAATTCCCTTTGAGAAAGCTCTCAAAGATGTGGAAGTTCATTTGAAAAAGCATGAAGGTGCTAGTTCCAAGTTGATATGGACCGCATTTACACGTTTCGCAAGTTCAATGCGCAGCCAAGGTACAAAAAATAGTTGTTTTAAAAAATTTAAAAATATTTTATAAGACAATCGATTGGCCATTATGTATCTGCGGTTGGATATAACTGTCTCCAAAGGGATTCAACCAAAGAAAGCCGCAGTCAAATTGAATACAAAACAATTGAGATCTAAGTGGTAGATGTACAATGACGTTTCTCATTGGTTTGGCTGAAGCATATGTCCCGCAGTTATCGGACCCATCCAATCAACGAAGGGGACACATGTAGGTCACTTATCTATCTTCGAATAATTCACACTGTGCATGATGACTATGAATTGCCGGGGATGAATAATGAATTGCCGGGGCCGTTGAGGATTTGGTCAAAACAATGGATAACTCATTTCTCATCACATCCGAAAGTGTTAAGTTTTTCCCAAAATGAGCCCCACCCGTAGGAAATGAAACTTCGATCAGTGGTTTGTTACACTTTAAAAAAATTGGTGTTGCCTGCGTCCTGGAATTAAGGCTTTACTATAATAGAAGATGATTACGGACGACCACTTCCGTAACGGTTCGAACACATGCAATTTGAATTGTACGACCATAATAGCTTTTCGCTTCGATTCGTTCACTTTTGCTCAATTGCGAATTCTTTCGCTCCTTCTCTTCCTTTTGTTCGTTAATACACAAATTTGAAATTTCACTTCACAGCTGTGTACATTTAAATTTGTAAGTTCATAAGCAATGCATTTTTTTTGGCAAAATGACCGAATTCCACTCTGACAATCGCTTCCATTCACAAATATCTATTATGGGCAACTTGAGTAATTGGCAGTACTGAAGAAAACTTAACGTAGAATTTTGACATAAGCTTCCGATTGCTTTCGACTATTATAAATAGTTAAGCCTTGAGGCACACATAGGGGCTTTCGTAATAGGGGCATTCTGAAGTAATTTCGCAAAGTAAATTTTTTGGCCGAGCCGAAAAAATGTCCTTCGTTCATTGTCAATACTTTTTATTTCTTTGTTTTTTTTTATGCGGAGTAAACGTCATAATTCAATGATGCCAAATATAATAAAATTACGTTTTTTTCTTATGTGTTGTGGTGCTCTTGAATTTTTGCAGTGGATTTAGAAATAGAGACTACTTTCAGAACTTCAATGCTTGGAGATTTTACATGTGTTCGCTCCCATTGAAAACTGTGTCCTAACTTTATTGCAAGGAGAATTCTGCACGATCGTTTCAGGCATTAGAAATAGAGACAACTTGCAGAACTGCAACGGATGCAGATTTTACATGTGTTCGCTCCCATTGTAAACTGTGTGTTCTAACTATTCTGCAAGGAGAAAATTCTACACGTGTGTTTCAGGCATTGGAAGCATACTAAAAATTATTTGTAATTGCCAGCTTATATTTTACAAATTCACAATGGTAGAATGATCGATATAAAACATTGTAGTCTCCAATAACCAAAAATTGGCGGTAAAAAATTATTGTTCTTAAGACAATTTTTTTATATTCCATTATACCCTAGCCAATCACTTTATCGAATCGGGTTATAAGTGTTTTGCAAATCCAAAAATTATATCTAAAAAAATTCAAAATTTACAATTTATATTAATGCGGCAGCGTTTCTCGTTTATACTTTCTGACTAACAAGTCTTTTACGAAAATTAATTAGTTAGTTTACTAAAAAAAAAAACAACATTTCTAAGATAAATCAATTAAATATGCAAGACCAATCTCTAAACTGGCATATGAACAAAAAGTCTGAAATGAGTGTTTGAAGTGAATAAGAAATGTTTTCAGCTAGTTTTCTTTAAAAAAAAACTCATGCAACTGGCCATTCAAAAAAAAAATTATTATTTACCTAATAATTGATAATATACATTACATCTTTCTCTCTTTCGAAATAATTTCTCTTTTATATACTGATTTGTTTTAAAAATCGTTTTTGATTTAGACGACGACGGTGTCTCTCGTCTGTCTCAATTATACTTAGCGATAATATCTGAAACAATAAAAAAAGAAAATTAAAAAAGGAATTTTATTTCTTTTTCTATTTTTTTGTTTGTTTTGTATAATGAAATTGAATTACAAAAATACATAAATAAAAAACAAATTATTAAGTTTAAAATAACAAAAAAAAAATGTAAATAAAATATTAAGTGAAATCATCTAGCACAGTAAATATTCTCCACAACGTGTCTGAGGTTTCATAAGAGAAAACACAACTTTGTACAAAGACTTTTTTCCTTATTTTTTTGCACTTAAATAATATTTATTCAAATACCCTTCAACAAGCTATCAACTTTCTATAAAAAAAAAACAAAATTGTTAAAATAAATAAAATTAAAAACGTAATAGATAAAAAATGATTTTTTTTTGCGCACAAAAAATCACCTGATATGATGATTGAATCTGAAAAAAGATTTCATTAAATTATTCAATTAATTCGTTATGTCTTTTTTTTTGTTAATGAGACTGTGGAAAAGGAGGTTTTTTTAAAACTTTTTTTTGTTATGACTTTGAGAAGTTTTTATGAAAATGATTTTATTCTGAATTTTTTTTGTTGATTCGATTATGTTATAAAAAGTGAGATTTTCTTGTATTATTTTATATATCTACAGTTGTTTTTATGTTTTTTTTTAAAGATGACAATGGTGATGTTATTTTTATTAATTGAATATTTAACGTTGTTTCATGGTAATTGTGTTGGGGTCGGTTTTTGTTTTTGTATGGAGACTTGTTTTTAGTGTTAAAGTAATAAACCACGTTTTGTTATTTTTTGGGGAAAAGTTTGCACTTTATTTATTTATAAGGTTTTTTTTTTTTAAAGATATTTTTGTTTGTGATTTTGCTTTCTGTGTTAATGTCTTTTGTGTTGTTTTTCCTTTTTAAATATTTTGTTTTGATAATTTTTCTTAAACTACTTTTTTGAGTGAATTATGCTGGAGGTTTTTCTTTTCTGTTTTAATATATACAACGTTTACAGAATTTGTTTTGTTTTTTTTTTATTTTTATTTTACTACACAACTGTTGTTTGTTTGATCTGTACAAAATTATTCTTTTAAACATTTAATTTTAATTTGATTATTTACAATTATTTTGTTTTTGTTTTTTTTTTTATAGAAAAATGCAATTTTTTTAAATATATTTTTGAACATTTCTTTTTTTTTGTTTATTTTATCTATTTAAATATATTCTGCTGATAATTTATCTTAAACTAAGTTTTGAGTGAAATAATGCGCAGTTTTTTTTTCTGTTTCTATATATACAACGTTGACAGAATTTGTTTTCATTTTAATACAAACCTGTTTTTTTATTGATCTGTACAAAATTAATCAAAAACGTTTAAGTTTACTTTAATTATTTACATTTGTTTATTGTTACAAAGAAAAATGAAATTTCTATATTTTTGGATATTTATTGTGATTTTGTTTTCTTGTGTTTATGTCTTTGTGTTGTTGTTCTTTTTAATTGTTTATTTTGATAATTAATCTTAAATTACGTTTTGAGTGAAATAGTACTTAGTTCTTTTCTATTTTGATATATACAACGTTGACAGGTTTTTCCCTTCCTTTTACTACACAACTCTTTTTTATTATGTACAAAATTAATGGAAAACATTTAGTATTAATTTCATAACAATTTAAAATTGTTTTTTTATATAGAAATATGCATTATTTTTAAATTTTTGTATGGTTTACTAAGTTTTGTTAACAACGCACTTAAAATACGTGTTTCTGTATAATAGTGTGGAATCATATCGATTATGCTATTTCAGTTTGGAGATTTAATTGTGGCGCACAATGTTGGACTGGTGTTGGGGTTTATTTCAATAACAAATTAACCAGGCCTAACGTGAAAAAATGTTCCCGGGAATTTTTCCCTTGTCAGCAATGTAAATCAGTTGCTGAATTGAAAAAGTCTCCCGGGAAAATTTATTCGCGATAGGCCTGAATAAGAAAATAAAAATGCAATGGTGGACCAAAATATAGTATGGGATGGATTTTCTTCTAGATACACAGTTTGCTGAATTTAAATAAAAATGAAGTGCCCGTTGCAATAAATTTTTTTTCATGTGGTGATAGTTAATGTGTTAAATTACTAATTGCAAATTGCATTTGCGTTTAGATCATCCTACACAGGCCGACTATTTTTATTACGACTCACGCTTATCACAAACCACCTTATCCGTTCCAAACCATTGCTCTTCACTAAAATGCTATTCCAGTCCATAGAAAAATACTTTTAACTGCGGACTTAACTTTAAGATTCGTTTCAATTTGGGGGCTCCGCGAGAGCGAATTGGAGAATGGTGAGATTATTCTCTATTGCACAAACCACCTTATCCGTTCCAAACCATTGGTCTTCACTAAAATGCTATTCCAGTCCATAGAAAAATACTTTTAACTGCGGACTTACCTTTAAGATTCGTTTCAATTTGGGGGCTCCGCGAGAGCGAATTGGAGAATGGTGAGATTATTCTCTATTGCACAAACCACCTTATCCGTTCCAAACCATTGGTCTTCACTAAAATGCTATTCCAGTCCATAGAAAAATACTTTTAACTGCCGACTTAACTTTAAGATTGGTTACTATTTGGGCGCTCCACTATAGCGAATGAGAGAATGGTGAGATCATTCTCTACTGCATCGATCATATGGATGGGAATTGAAGACTCTGCGGGGTGGACCATTGTTGCACCATCGATCTACATGTCTTAGCTATTTTAAGTCTCTAATGACTCTAATGCCTCAATTTTCGAAGGCTTCTACTCTCGAAGCAGTAAGACATTTCTTTCATTCGCATTTTTAACAGTTTCTTGGAATACAATGTATAATGCTAGAGTCTAGATTAAAAGGAATGCAGTGGTTCTTGCTTGCTTTATATTTTAAGTTTTTTTTAATACAAGTGCTTTAATAAATTCAGGCTGACAATGTAATAAATCTTGAACTCTACATGATAAGCAAAACTTACAAATAGTGATTATTTTCGCATCAAGTACACTTCAGTGATTTGTGTGGTAGTGGCTTACTTCTCATACAGCTAAGCCACTCATACAGCTATTTGAAATCAGCCTCTAAGATCAAGAAAGATAATCGTGCCTATATTAGTTATTCTGCTATCCGAGGCAATCTTGTAGCAACTTGGCAAGCGGCTGGCGGCAATTCTATCCTATTCTAATCTAAGGGTTTGTTAAAAGTGAACCTGAGGACCTAACAGCCGCTCTAACCTATTCTAACCTAAGTACAAGATGCAGAATGCTATAATATTATATATTGAAGAAAATGTAAGGCAAAATGCCTTTGTAGACAGGCCAAGGCAAAAAACCGTATGACCGCACCAAATGCGTTGCGTATTGACACAAACATGCCCTGCCCTCATTAATCTGTATTGAGGGGACATCGGCTCAGACTTCAATGACATCGAAGGCTGTTTTGGGAGAACACTTCCCAGACACTTTTTTTTTTGTATGTCAACAGTTTAAAGACTGTTGGGACTGGGACTAAGGACCAGAACAAAAATTATCGTAAGATTCGCATCTTAGCACGAGCTGATGTGGCCCGTCTTGTTAGTAGAACCATATGTTATGTAAGACTCGAGCACTCCACAAAGTCCATTCAGAAATTGGCATCATACGCTGTAATGCTGATTAATAATGTTACCTTGAGCAAAAAATATTCAAACGACAAGGAACACTCAATGGCGAGATGTACAAAGAGCGCCATATTTTGTGTCGGTAAGTAAACATTGAATAACTTTGACATTTATCAACCGATTGCCTCTAGTGCACATGTTTTCGAGTCGTCAATTTAATATCTACAATCAAACGCTTTATGATTAAAAAATGCGCCGTTATTTGAAAATAGTCATATCGTCGAAAATATCGTGTCCAAAAAGCACAGTCTAACAACAGTATTCGTGGTCTGGTGTTGAATTTCGTTGAGCACGGGAAAGTGAGATATTTCCCGAAAATATCGTGTCCAAAAAGCACCGTCAGATGAATTTCGTTGAGCACAGGACAATGAGAGACTTCAAGGCACACCGATTTCCAACGCCCAGGACGTTCCAATAAACTGGTTGAAGTGGTAAAAGAGTATGATACGTCGTATCGTCACTGCGCTCAGCATTTTGGCATTAGTGGAACCATCTTGTGGAGCATTTTGAATATGACCGTTCACGTCATTTAAAATATAAGTAGTTGGTCGAATGACTGACACTGAACCAGTTTTTCGAAATATAATTTTGATGATCGAAAAGGACCATTTCACACTCTCTGCGGTGTCCAACAAGTAACTGTTTTGCCGGCGTTCGCGCTAAAGTCATCATTGGGCCATTGTTCTCCATCGGTTGATGTTGGCTCACTATCTCTGCTCACATATGTGTGAAAAAAGTCTGGATGATTACTAGTTTCAACAAGACGGTGCACCATGTGACACTGTAAATCGTTAAATGCAGTTTCTGCAACGAAAGTTTCCTGCACGTGGTACGACATTGACGGGTCACTCAGATTAACATATCTGAGCTCTCCGGATCTCTTTTTGTGTGGTTATATGAAAAGCAAAGTGTACGCCAGCACGCCGTGGACTATTTACGATCTCAAGGCAAATATTTGTTTCGAAATCATCGCTATACATCTCGAGATGCTAGGAAAAGTGATGGAAAATGGAGCAAAAATGAAAAATTTTAAAAGACATGTCGATGTATTATTTAAGACAAGTCGATATAAATTGTAAAGGAAATTACCTCCTGAAAACCATTTTTTTTAATTATTAAAAATTCAAATATCGACATCAAAGATGATGCACCCTATATTTTTGTCGTTCATTTTAGAATTTGTAAAGCGTAACAATGTTCCAAAAGCATAAAAATGGCATGAAAAACTTCCCAAAGTGTGGGGTTCGAAATCGGGGTAAACTCGATTTAGGCTTATATCTGCAGAGCTTCAATTGGAATAAGTACTCCTTAACCCATTTAAAAAAGTCAGAAATAATCTTATTGTATGTACGCTATACACTGTAAGATTAGTGAAAACAACAATTTATTTCTGAAGTAGATGTAAAAATCGAATCTTTCAAAAAATAAACGGATGTTATTGATTCCATTGAGATTTTTGTAATATTAAGAGTTTTTCTTCGTCTCGTAGAGAAGTTAACTGTTTTTTTCTCAATTGGTTTATTGGTTTTTTGTTGTTATTTACCTATAGACAACATACCACCATATCTATTATATTTATCTAGTCCTATCCAACATTCTAAATACAGGACTCACAGTGCACGCAATTTCAATGTGCGAATAATTAGAATCAGAGGGCAAATGCCAATTCAGACCATTTCATCGATGAAGCCAAACGAAGAGCTCAGATATCCTCCGAGAAGAAGCTGCGAATATTACAATAAAAAGACCTAATGCTGTACGCACAAAATAAGCCCCGCAGAAATAAGTCCCATGGGGCTTAATTCGTAACAAAAAGGAAATAGCCCCAAGTGGCTTATTTCTATATGGAAATGGAAATAAGTCCTGCGGCTGTTAATGCCTTCCGCTTATGGAGTCTATTTCCTTTTCATGCATCAAAATTCGCACACATTCCAGATCCAACAGTAAGCCCAAGCAGGGGGGTTGCAGGTGGGCAGGATGCCGCCCCACTCACATTCAAACTTTGCATACACCAAACATGAATAGAATTCCAAATTCAAATGGCAACAACACCCGCGGTGGTTAATGCTTTTTCGTGGCGGAGCTTATTTCCATTTCAAAATGGGGCTGATATCCATTTTCTATGGGGTCTATTTCCTTTTATTTGAGGTTATTTCGCTGCACCATAGTATGGTAATGTTTATAGGAATCAAAATCGCGTGACAGAAAACGAAGTCTGAAAAGGGAAGGAGGAGTATACCGTTCATAAGAGGACGAGGCAACACGTAACGTTCCAGTTTAAGAAAATCGAAGACATGAAAACCAAGCAATATTATATGCGAAGATGATCCCAGGTAGTGCAACTATAAAAAAGCTAAAGAACAACAAAGCAGGCGAGTCTTAAAATTCGAAGTTAATACTCCCTTCATTGTAAAATTGTGAATACATCAAACTAACATTGAAGGCATGCACCGTGACAAGTTCGACTTGTGCCATGTAGAAGAAGACTGGTTCCAACTTTTCGGTCCCATATAAGATCTAATATTCCACGCACCACTGTTGCTTCTGATCTGGCAGAACGGTCACATATGTATGAGGCGCCAAGGATTATCCAACCTACAGTTAAAGAATCAAGCGATTGTGTATTCCAGGGCGTCTAGCCTAAAAGCAGTAAGTCGATGATCGAAGAAGTTAAAATGCTGTCAGACAAACCATCTAGAAAACGAAGAGAAGTCTACCGTTATAGCGACCACAAGGCTGTTATTTCTGAGTTCAAGAAAAAAAAAACGACGGGGACGTGGCAAAATTTGTAGAAGAACACTGCCTCGTCAAAGAAGTGTTCGAGGAATTTATAGAAAATATTTAATTGAGACCAGGAACGGCAGATAGCGTAGCCCTACAATATAAAAAACATTCATCGACGTATTTACTTCTCAGTTGTAACTTAAGCTTTCAACGAAGATAACCCACCAGAAGAACTTCGATCGGATCCAGATGAATTCCCAAACAGAGTATTGTAATTATGCATCGCAATTTTCTATAGACCTGATATTCTAATGAAAGTAATACAGTGGTGTCTAAAGGAAGGGTCAATAGTAAACCACTGGAAACTACAACTATAGCTTTTTCTTCCCAAGTGAAAAAAAACCTTCAGGAGTCCCCTAGTCCTATCGCCCCATTTGCTTTTAATACACGAAGGGCAAAATCACAGAAAGGGTTATCTATAATAGACTAATAGCGATAGCTGAAGAAAGGGGCGCACTATCAGCCTACCAGTATGGATTCCAAAAATTTCGCTCCACAGACGCCATTAGACTGGTCATCAATATAGCTTCCACACATATCAAGGCAAAAATGGCGATTTGAAACAAGGGAGTACTGATTAGTTATCATCCTAGACATCAGAAATGCTTTTCCGTAGACTGGTCCTGCATATTGAGCTCCAACTTATCCGTGACGAATAGGGAGATCTAAATGCGTCATAAGTGTCGTCATAAGGCCGAATTTATAAATTCTGCCCTTTGTCGCTTTATAAAAGTGACATAAGACCAAATTCCATCATTTGACATTATGACACTTCGATAAAGCGACATTAGGACAATTGAGAAAAGTTACATAAAGCCAAATGGAGCTAAAAATTGTATATAATTGTATCAGGGAAGCAAATATAATAAGCAATTGAAGTGTCAAAAAGCCAAATTGGCCTTTTGACGCTTCAACAAAATGTTTTAATACCAAATGCTAGAATTTGGTCTTGTCTCACTTTTACAAAGCTTCATAAGACCAAATTTATAAATTTGGGTTTATGACGCTGGGGCTTAAGTCACGGCACCGATCTAGATTTTTATATCTCGCAGTTTCTAACAAACCATGGCGGATTCAGGAAGTATCTACACAGATTCAGGCACAACACCTCACATATCTGACCCCAATGGCCGAAAAAAGCAGAAGAAACAGAACATGTAATTGACTAATGCCCACGTTTTCCGGGAATGAATGCAGACCCCCCCAGACGCAAACTCTATAGATACCGAGATTATTCTGTCTTTATATCTAGTATGGTTCATTTCCCACTCTGGTGATTTAAATGACAGCAATTTCCATGATTTCTATAAACAACTTCTCAAGTGAAATTTCAGTTTCATGTGTTCCAACGATGCTTTTCAATGATAGCTTTGACGGGAGCCTAAGATAAAAGAAACGCCGACAAGGAGAGTACAACATGGGAGTGCAAGACGAGTCTAAGGATGTGTCTTAGTACGTAGGCGCATTCCGGAGTTCATTTGTCCGGTGCGAGTCGTGCATGCTTCAAGCATCTTCTGAAAATCTTACATTCCGTGAAACTACCAGCGAGCTTTTGACGTACGAACAAAGTTGCGAGAGTATTACTGACTACGGAGAAATCCATTCAACCTGTCAAGCAGGCCCATCCAGCTGCTGGTGATCAATAAAACCATTGGCCTGCCGGGTGATATGACACAACCTAACCACAGAAATGAAATATCGTAAACGAAACTAGCTGCAGAGATGAAGTGAAAACCGAATAAAAATCTCGAAGTGTTATATTTTTTCGAACAATTTCCATTTTTGAAATTAATTCTTAAATTTTGAACAGCAATATTTATTTTATTTCCTGGCTTATTTTCCAAAGAGCTGCTAGGTGATTTCCAACCCACAAAATTTATTCCTTTTCATATTCTGGAGCATTGTCTAAAATTCCGTGCCGAAAATTGTTTGACACTTTTTCTAAAATATTCTCTGGAGTAATTGGTTTTCGGCCTTAAGATAATAAAAATTCTGCGCCACATTCTGTTTAAGGATTACTAAAACTATTATTTTTCTATTTCAATTGTTTGTCTTATATTTTAAATATTTTCTTTCTGCATTTCCTAGTATTCTAATCATGAAGATTTATGTTAGCAACTGATCAAGTGTTAAGATCGATCGTTTTCGGTTTGTATGAGTTATTGGTTGTTTTCGAATACATAGAAATAGGCAATTTGACCTAAAGACATAACCTAAAAATATTTACATTATTTATGTTTCCTTTGTTGTTGTCCAATGAATTTGCATTTGTTTTGTATTAATTTCATAACACTTAGATTGATCTGTTAGGCGAACCAATTTGGTTCGCAATTAAACTAAAATTACTGTTAACATTGTTTAACGATTCTTTATTCGTAATATAAAGAGTTTTTCTTTGTTTCGTAAAGAAGTTTACCTGTTTTTTCTCAATTGGTTTATTTGTTGTTTTTTTTTGTTTAATTTACCTACAGCTATACACATATTTGTTTTAAAATTTATTTTATACCCATTTGCCACATTTTGTATTTATCTAAAATAATTTTTTGTTTTTTTTTTATTTACCTAGTTTTAAATACAATTTATAATTACACTAGTAAATTTGAAGAGTTTTTTTCTATATAAAATTGACTTTATATTTTATGTATTTTTTTCATGTTACATTTTTGTTAATTTTAATTTTACGTAAAAAAATCATCAGTGTCAGCGACGGGGTATGTTGTTTTGTTTTTTTTTTTGCAAGTCCGTAGATAGAACTCTGTCGGTGTTTTAATTTTTATTTAAATGTAATTTTTCCTTAGTTTTATCGAAACTATTTTTTTTTTTGTGTTGTTACATATACATATATATTTGTATCTATGACTATTTTGTTTCAATTGAATATTTATAAACATTAACTGTGTTGTGCAATTAACAATATCTAGACATTTCATTTTATTCAATTTTGGTTTTGTTTTAATTATTTGCCTAACCTTAAAAATAAATTGCATTTCATTTTTTGTGTTATTTTTTCTTTGTGTTGTTATCGTCGGTTCAATTGAAATTCATCATATGTGTGTATATGTAACGAAATTCATGTTTTAGGTTGTGTGTTGTTTTTTTTTTCAAATATAAATTTTTGGTTTTACAATTTGAAAATATGTAACGTAAATAATCTAAGTGAAATCATCACACATGGGGGGCGGATTAATATACCCCAAACAGTTATTATCAGTGCTTGTATTCAGGATAACGTCCATTCTCCATTAATTGTCCGTCTCCTAGTTGATTTGAATCTATGTGGGCGCGCCTCAATTGAGGCTGGATGACACTGCCGCTGCTCTCCGTTTCGGTCGATGGTGGTGAGGGGTAAAAGTCCCTCTGACTTACACTTAAACCATTTGTCGCCCCCATTGATGATGGCTCGCCGTGGTGGTGGATAACGGTACTCGTTGATGCCGTTGACAATTGTCCGACGCCGGGTTGTTGGGAATCCGACATTGTACCTTGCTGATGGTCCAATACCACGACGGATACTACATCCTCACTCGCCCACCGGGCTAACTGTTGTTGAGCTTGAATAAATTCATCACTAGAAAATAATAATCATAACAGGAACAACGGTACAAGTAAAATTATAAAACGGAAACAAACAAACCAACAACCCAGAAACAATCACAAATAAAATGAACGGAGTAATTAAGAATTTTTTGTTATTTTTTTGGTATGGAATATTTTTTTCATGTTTTTTTAATTATGCAATCAAAAATAAAAGAAAATTAATTTTGAAATGTAGTATGGTTAGCAACTTAGGAAGGCTTGGTTTTTTGTTTAATTTAGTTTTTAGTTTAGCAGTCATCTAAGTAGGAATACCTTAAGTGTTTATGCAACATAGGCGAGATGTTAAATGTTTTTTATGGTTAGTATTGTTGGTATGTGGTTGTTGTGTAATGTTTTTTTTTTGGAGAATGAATTTTGGATTTTTTTAATTTAGTACTAATAATTTTGTTTAATTTTGCCAACAAAATATAATATTTAAGTAATAAGGAGAACCAAGTAAGAATATATCGTATTGTTAAAACTAAATAACAATAAACAAGGAAAAAAAAATTAATATTTTTAATTACCGAGAGACATAATGTTTTTTTTCGCATCTTGACATTAAAGCAATTTTATATAATCGTATAATTATTTTTTTTAATTTATATGTTAGTTATTCTCCGTATTTTTACAAACAACTTTTCGTTAAAATTGTAAAAAACGAAGCACTCAAGTTGGTTCAAAAATTGAAAATATTAGGACTTTAGCCTTTATTATGTTTCTTATATAAATTATATAACAACTATCATACAAAATTAGACAATGTAACCTTAAATTCGATTAAACACTTTATTTGCGTAGGAAAAAAATATTCTGTTCCATGAAAA
The DNA here is from genome assembly GCA_949824845.1 of Rhingia rostrata. Lineage (NCBI taxonomy): Eukaryota > Metazoa > Arthropoda > Insecta > Diptera > Syrphidae > Rhingia > Rhingia rostrata. Next base: position 143,768,132 of record OX463755.1, on the reverse strand, counting down.
TATAATTTTTCAGCTTTAAGTGAATTTTTATAAAATCGGCATGAATCCTGGTAACTGACATCTCTGGTTGTTTTTATATTTAGGCGTGTATTTGGATTTTAGTTGTTTAAGTTTCAGCAATTTATCATTTTTATGCTTGACTTGTCTAATTTTAGGAATGATTTTGTTGGTTTTGCAACTAAAATAGTTAGTGTGTTTCACGAAAACATATTTCTGTTCGTCTGGTTAGTTAATTCCCGTGAATTTGATTTATTACTTCAATCAAATTATTCTGTTTCACGAAAACATAATTAGTTCCACGTTTAAGTCAATTCACTAAAAGTCAATATGGATTCTCCTGATCCTGATACAATGTAATATTTAATTATATTTTAATTAAAGTATGCATTTACCATTTTTTAGTTCTTAGAAATTCTTTGAATAATTTCATGTTTGATTTGTCTAATTCTAAATTTAGCTTTTTTTGTAACAATAAAAATTATTTTGTTTCATGAAAACATATTTCTGCTTCTGTTAGTAAATTCAAATAAAATGTTTCGATCACTTTAATTATTAATTTTACAAAAAAAAAAAATTAACAACGTGGACTTTTCTAATTGGTATAACTGACGAATATTATGTCTTAGTTTTTATTTTCAATGTTTGAGGTATGATGATTCTTAGCATTTTAAATGTTTAGTTTAAAGCAAATTTTCAATGTCATGATTGTTTAAGCCAGTTTTACAGTTTAAGATAAATTGGATCACTCTGTGGTAATTTATTTTAATCGATTAATTTTCATGATGTAATTTTAAGTTCAAAAATATTTTTATATAGTTGAATCATAATGATTGTACCAAAGGCACAATTTTCCAGAAATCGGATCAACTACTAGCATAGAGAAGGAAGTGGCAAAAATGTGTGTAGCAGTAAATGAGGGCAAGACTAAGTATATGCTGTCAACACGAAAGGACACACAACATCGACGAATGGGACAGAACTTCACCATTGACAGATATAACTTCGAGGTAGTACTGGACTTTGTCTACCTCGGCTCCGATATTAACTATGACAACAACATCTCGTTAGAAATTAAACGAAGCCAACCGCTGTTTCTTCGGGTTTTAGAAGGCAATTCAGTACCAAAGCCCTCCCTTGAACTACTAAAGAGATCCTATACAAGACCGTGATCATCCCAGTCCTGCTCTACGGTGCTGAATCCTGCACTTCTCAACAGCGGATGAAGAAACCCTTGGTCGATTTGAGAGGAAAATTGTTTGAAAAATCTTCGGTACCGTTTGCGTTGACGGGCAATGGAGACGAAGATTTAACCAAAATTCGAATATCTATATTTTGTTCATTTAAGGTTTTTTGCCACGCCCACTTTTTGAGGGCGTTTTCAGTCAAACAAATTTTTCGGTCAAATTTTAAAATATTCGAAAAAACGTTATACATAATGTACAGCAACATGCCCATGGTCAAAAAACTCCTCATTGGACATCTAAAATGGCTAGGACATGTAGAACGAATGGACACCAATAAGACGTCGTACACAGTAGAGGAAGACCTCGACTTAAGTGGCGTGCACATTTAGAAACCGAGCTCAACCAACTTGGTGTGCGCAACTTGATTCAGTTAACTCAGGCCGAGCAAATTGGAGAGGAATGTTGGTTGAGGCCCAGGTTCATTTCGGACTGTAGCGCCACTTAAGTATGTAAGTAAGAATTATAATTTGGAAGAACTCAAATGAATTTTTATTGCTGATTCCTATATATTAAAATGATCTCTGATCAAGGCACACAATATTCAAATATGTTGACTCTTTGAAAAACCAAAAAAACAAATGAAGTACAAGTATTTGCAGATCCTTACCCGGTAGTCTTGGATAAGCCGATTAAGTGATTTCTTCAAAAACTCCTTTTATGTCTACCGTGTGACGTTTACGGTTATAAAGTTAAATTTATTTACAATAGGGAGGCAGTGAATTGGTTAAAAATTTAAACATGAAGGAAATTTTTCAAATCTAAATCAAAGCATCCTCAAATTAAAACTAAAATATTCCATTGTGTCATGTTCATAAAAATAATGTTGGTTAATGCACTAAATATTGTAAAATTAAGATTTATTACTTATGAGTAAGCCAGTTAGAGTTAAGTTCAAAGCCGAATACAAAAGTCATGAAGGTATGTCATAGTCAATGCTAAGAAAATGGAAAAGGACCTTCCGTCACCTCCGAAAAATTGTCCTTGGTATTATGATACTTGCAAGCAGGGTGCAAATGCTGAGCCCCGAAAGGTTAGCAAGTCTCCCAAATAAAAGAAGCAGATTTGAAAAAATGTGTAGTAGTTAATAAAAAAGAAATTTAAGAAAATAATAATAACAAATAAACTATTTAACCCGACAGACGTTTTCCTGTCTGTTTTTTTTTAACAAAAGAATTAAATTGCACAGTCGATTAAATCGGAACGTTTATCCAGTTTGTTGAGTGAGTTTTTGAGAACTTTTCGTTTGTTTATCCAATTTGCTGAGCAATTTTTCTCAATTTTCCTTTCCTTAAGAACATACTACAAAGTATTAGAAAACTAAAAATATAAGATGAATGAAATCGGTAAAGTCCTTCTTAAGTTATGGCAGTTGGCACAACAATAAAGGAAACAAATATTAAATCATATGAGAAGGCTATACCCTATCCCAAATCATCCTTAAAATAAATATTCCTAAATTGTCGGAAATATAGAAAATTTCATTTTCACAATATGTTCTTCATATAAACGCCTCCAAAAAGTGGGCGTGGGTAAAAATGATGTATGGAAGAAATGTTTATATTGCCATAACTAATGATTTTGCGTTGAAATGTTTGAAATTTTACCGAAAAACATTTACTGGCCCAAACCTACATTTTTCTAAAAAGCTGGGAGCAGCAACGAATACGTGTACCAAATTTCATCATTCTAACTCAAAATTTAAGACCAAAACTTGGTTACGTAAGAACGAGCGAACAAAAATGGATTAATCGACTCAGCTATCGATTCTGACTCCATATACTTTAAGGTATACTAGCTAAATTATTTCTCTATGTTATAAACTGTGTATCAAAACTAACATACCCCTAGGGCAAAGGTTTAAATTACAAAACGCTTTTAACGAGGACAATAAATGGACAAAATCGTGGCACATCGCACTAAACGAGAGCAAATCGATTCATGTAGAATTTTCGTAAATACAAGCGGACAAACAATTTGCCTGTATTTCTGAATACGGTTCGGATCCCTTTTTCAAAAGAACCTAAATATCGGGTTTTTCAAAAGGGACGCTACAAGAGTTGAGCGACAGGGACAGCAAACGACGCCATATCTCTTGCCGTTTTTTTGACATTTCTATTCAGTGAGGTTTGCCATTTCATGATGGAAAGATATACGATCCAACAACGAGTCGAAATTATTAAAATTTACAACCGAAATTCGGAGTCAGTGGCTTCAACGTTAAGAGCGCTACGTCCAATTTATGGTCGTCATAATCGTCCTATGAGATCAACAATTGAGGGTCTAGTGGAAAAATTTGAATCCACATGCACAGTGCAAAATGTTCCCGTGCCAGTGAGATAAAGAAGTGCCCGTAGTGTCGAGAATATTGCTGCCGCTGAGGCTTCAGTTGAAGAAAGCCCAAATGTGTCTCTCACACGTCGTTCTCAAGCGTTGGGTCTCTGTGACGTAGTTTTGGCGAATTTTGAGAAAAGATCTTGGCTTACATCCTAAAAAGATTAAATTGACGCAAGAACTGAAGCCGCTTGACCACCAGAAGTGTCGTATGTTCGTGAATTGGGCTGAGCAACAACTTGAAAATGATTCGGATTTTTATCGAAAAATCATCTTCAGCGATGAGGCTCATTTCTGGCTGAATGGCTTCGTCAATATACAAAATATGCAATGCAAGGCAGCAATCCACACGAACTCCATGAGTCATCATTGCATCCCGAAACAATTACGGTTTGGTGTGGTTTATGGTCCGGCGGCGTAATTGCCCGTACTTCTTCCGTGACGATCAAGACCGGCACGTTACTGTGAATGGGAATCGCTACCGTTCAATGATAACCGAATATTTTTGGCCCCAATTGGACGATATGGACTTGGAGGATATGTGGTTCCAACAGGATGGCGCCACAAGCCACACAGCGAATGCCAGGATCAATTTATTGGAAACCAAGTTTGGAGAACGTGTTATCTCACGAACTGGTCCAGTCGCTTGGCCGCCTCGGTCGTGCGATTTGGACGCCGTTAGACTATTTCCTGTGGAGCTACGTCAAGTCTATGGTTTATGCCAACAAGCCAGCGACGATTGATGAACTTCGTAGAAATATCGAACGTGAAATTGCAGCAGTATCGGCCGATTTATGCTTGAAAACCGTCGAAAATTGGGTTCAGCGTCTGGACTTCTGCAAGCGTGCCCGTGGTGGCCATGAAAAAAAAAATTTTGTAGCGCTCTTATTGAAAAACCCTTTATATCAGAATTACAATCGATGCAAGATTAAAATGGAAGTCGCAGGTAAAAAAAAGAAATGCGAAAAACTTAAAAGTAAATACAGAGAACTTTACTGGTTTCTCGGAAAATATTTGAAGCTCAACCTTGATAACAAGCTGCTATTATACAAGCAAGTGTAAAAGCCGGTTTGGACATATGGTATACAACTATGGGGTTGTACTAGTGAAACAAGACTAAATATTTTACAAACCTCACATTTTGTTTTCAAAAATATGAAAATCATTCGGTAATGCGCCGTGGAACATAAGGAAGAACAAAGATAAACGCAGAGATCTGGGTATTCCCGCGGGTAATGATGAAACGAAAAATTTTGCTCGAAAACATAAAAAAAAGTTAATAAGGACACGTAAATCAAACGGTCCTCCAAATTCCTGAAGAAACAAATTTATTGCGGCGTCTTCAAAGAACTAAACCCTTGGATTTGGTCCGATATGAACAATCTGCGCTATAAATTGCGGAAAAATCGGGAAAATTAACTGTTAAACATGACAACTCATGACAAAAAATTGCTAGATAAGTTGCATACTTAGTTGCAATACAAATACAAAAAATGGCCTAGAATTATGAGAAGAAAAAAACGCTGGATACGAAGTTTGAAGAAAATCGGTCAAGTCGTTTAGGCTTGAGAGACTTGTACGGACAGACGAACGGACGGAATTCCAAAAAACACTTTTTTGAGTTCTGCTATCATCGTAATTTTAGAATCAATGAAAATCCCGAGGTCAACAATTTTTACGAAAACAATATCTTTCTCTTTATAAGAGAAAGTTAACAAAGGGTGGTGGTTTTAGTTAGTAAAAATCTCACGCTACTGTGGGGTCATCGTGTATTTGGAATTATCCACCAGCCCATAAAAAAACAAAATAGATTTGGGCGGTACTTATTTTGCGGCCCATTTGCTCACTCAATCAAGACGCTTATGACATCGAAGCACTGACTTCTGAACATTTCATCGCAGGTGATGCTATTAGTGCTGTGCCGGAGTCATCTTATTCTCATCTTCCAGATTCAAGATTATCCCGATACCAACTTTTTGCAAAATGCTTAAACAGTTTTGGCAGAATTGGTAGTTATATTATCTCCAGCATTTAAAAGAATTTTTTTAGTGGCAGAAAAAAAGATAATTGATCAATGAAGGTTCCTTCGTGTTGATTGCTGATGAAAGATACCCACCAACTAAGTTGCCCATTAGTAAGGTAATTTCTACACATCCTGGTTCCGATGGATTTATAGGACTGGTGACACTTAAAACGCAATCTTAAATCCTTAAACGACCGATTGTTAAGCTGTGTCCACCGCCAGTTCCTATAGAAAATCAGGAAACGTCAAATCAACGGTCTCAAGACGTCAAAACGGGCGGAATATTAAGAGCCCTAATCAAAGCTGCAACGCTGAATGTCAAAGTGACAAATGTCAAAAGATCTTCTTTATACTTTTTCATGAAATCTCGCACGATTTTTAATCCGAACTTCGGGCCTTCCATTTTCCTCGTTTTTTTAAGATTCTAGAGCGGTGGTTAACCAATAGTGATCGTGATCTCTTGCTGATCAATTTCTTGCAATTTTACAGGACATCTCGTTTCCAGTTATATCCCAGCAGAGTTTTTATTTTATTATGCTGGGAGCCAAGAACCTTAGCTTTTCTTAACATCTGATATCATGGCTTAGAATGTGGCATACATTTTGTATCGTAAAATGAAAAGATTCTTCATAAACTTAAAGCAAATGCTTGAATGACTTAAATATAAAGCAAGTACTACATATTTTCAAGTCTTAAGTTTTTGATTTTATATTTTTAACTTAAAATAAATAAATTTTGTGAAAATAAATAGATACATCCCGATCACTGAATGTTTTGTATACCACTAGTTTCATTTCGTAAATAAATACAAATATTTTTTTATTTTTTTTTTATCTTATTTAGCAAAACAAAATATAAAATCATCTCAAATATGTACATTCTTATGTTTTTAATTACATTTATATATTATTTTGTTTAAATGTTATTCTTATCTATACTAAATAAATTTTAATCAGCTCAATTTTTTGTACGTTCTCCTTATTACTTACACACTACGGCTACTCGAATTGACATTATACTACACGATTAATGATTTCTAGGATATAAACGTAAAATTAAATTAAAAATGCAAAACAATAAAATTTAAAACATAAAATCAAATCTTTCGAATTAGTTACACAATGCCACATCTGACACATTCGTCAAAACGAAATTTTTAACGAAAAACAAGAAAAAAATTAAACTCAACGAAAAACCTCTAAATCTAAATGAAAACCAAAACCAAAATGAGAACAACAGAAAAATCTCTCTAACCGGGATTTTTGGTGACTGAAGGGGACCTACCTCTCACTATCGGGAGTTTCACGATCAATCCGGGCATCTACGGTCCTATCATGGTGATCGGCACTCTCGTAGATGCCCTCATCATCTTGATGCAGATGCGTATGCGACGAGTGATGTGATGAGTGTGGACCATGAGAGGCATGGCCATGGGCGTGCGAATGATGCGTATGATGGCCAAAAGCATGAGGTGAGTGTGATTGATGTGGATGTCTACTAGTTGTTGTTGGATGCCTATACCTTCCATAAACGAAGCGACTCTCCTCGTCGGAGCGTGGCCGACAGCTTCTGCTGTAAGACGGATGTATTGTTGCAGTTTTCTGTGATTGTGCTAATTGTTGATTTGAGCTGCAAAAGCGTACACACATAAGGATTTTCAATTATTAGTCAATGTTCCATGTTATGTCACGTCATATACAACAGACACACATAAAGAGTTTTTGTGTTTTTTTAACAGAAAAAAAAGGAACAATTAAAAGAAAAAAAATGAACAAAACGGATTAAAAAATATGTGAATTCAAGATGACTAACCCTTGCGAGGATTCACTACAAGCAGCGGAACTATCTAATCTATAATGACGATCGGCCTCCGTTTCGGACATTCGATTGTCCTCAGAGCCACTGGGGCTCATATGCCTAACCGAGTGATGCTCTAATTGCCGAATTAGATCTTCTAGGTTTCTTATTCGTAGTGGACCGGTCGCTGGCCCTGCATCGTCATCCTCGGGCAGATGGTGTTGCGATCGATGATGATGCAGTATGGCGCCGGTTTGTGGACCCTCCACCAGCACCGTATGCGGTTGATTTATATCGCAGATGTTCTCCTTGGAACCGGTTTTTGAACCGCTGCGCTTGTACTCGCCATAGCTGAGCTGTGACGTCGAGCAGTCTTGTAGTGTTTTGCGCAGCATCTCTTCGCTGAGGCTGCCACTACCGACGGGTGTATTCCCGGCACCTGTACCACGATGGGAAGCTGCATTTCGTAGAGCTTCCAGGATATCCTCGTGATATCCGTTTAGGCTTTTAAGGGTGCGCTCAACTTCGGACACTGTTGCACCGGATGCCGCTGCCGCCGCTAATGTGCCGTCCTGTTGAGCAATCAGTTCTAGGTTATCCGATTGACCGTCCTCGCCCCATTTGTCTTTTATTTGATCGCCGAGAACGAATCCGTAGCCGTGTTTTTTCAGTATGCCTTTTTCTGGAATTGTCAGGAGGAGCATTTGTTGGAGGAGATTTTTTTTTAATGAAAATTAAATGAGTAGAAAAAATTGTTTATCCTTTTTCAATGCATGAATTTCCATTAAACTGTGTAATGTTTTTATTTTCAATGTAAATGCTTCTATAAAGGAGAACTTGCTAGGAAGCAAAAGCACACGTATTACTTTATTGTATTAGTCTTGGGAAAAACACGCAATGAAAGCCATTAATCTAATTTTAATTTTTTTTTTAAATTTACGCTTGGGATATATAATTTTAAAATTTTAAGCTTTATTTATTCTACGGTAAATTAAAGTCGTTTTCTAGAGTTACCTGAGTGAGCCTGCTCTTCTTCGCTGCTTCCAGTCATTCGTCTGACCTGGGGGATTTTTTGATCTCTGCAAGAAAATTTACATTATTTTGATTATAACTTTTATATTTTTTAGAAAAAACTAAGGCAAGCATTCAAAAAAATTAAAACTCAACCATATAATGAGAACAGATTTTTTTATAGCATTTTTAAGAAAAAGTCAGACGTTTCAAGAGGTGTTGGGAAATAAAGATCGGATTACTGATTATCCAGAATGAACCAGTTAAAAGCTGTAACTCAGTTCTTAGTTTCTTCAGCTATCCGAGCGGACAGTTTTCCGCAACTTTGTTGGATGTTATAATTCCATTCGAGGTATGTGTTAGCGGAACAAAAATCACCTTACTATAATTCGTAAATAAATTCCGCGAAGAATTTGTGTCGGAGGAAATCAGAAAAACAATTGCACTTAGCTGCCAAAAATTGAACGAAAAATGCTCCTGAACGCGCTTTAACGCAATTCGCCGAGATGCTTTGCAAAATATCGGAGAAATGTTCCGAACAGCTGTTCGGAAGATATCTCGAAGCTAAACTCCTTCAAAGCGTACAAAATCGGAGACTTTTCAGCTTCGACGGATACCTCGCTAGGGCTGAATATCGACACTGAGGAGAAGCTATTCAGCTGGGTTTCAAGTGCGTAATTGGTTGTCAAACTCCAGGACTGCCTTCAGTACAATTTGAAATATGTGTGCTGAACACGAACTTGACACAGAAAAGGTGTTGGGGATATGGTGACGGTTGCCTTACTTTTAAAATGTCTAAAAGTTATTGCAATGAGGAGGTGGATTTAGGCAACCGAATACCTACTAAGTGGGAAGTTTTTAGTGTGCTGATGGCAATATTTGGTTCACTGGGACTTCTGGCTTTCTACGTTGTTTGCGCAAAAATAATCGTCCAAGAAAATTATCAATCGGGATGTGAATGGGACGAAGAAATTCATGATGATGAGTTTTCAAAATGGTTACGTGCGTTTCGGTTTTTGCTGGAGGTGCCGGCTATGAAGTGACATAGGTGTTTTGTTTAAGGTGATTTAAACTTTTTTTTCTTGAGTTAGAGAACAATACATTTGTTGACGACATTGAGGATGGATACGCAGCTGTAAGCTGTTCAGGTAGGGACATGATTGATGATGATTGATGTTCTACAAGGATCCAATAACTCGAGTCACATTTATACGGATGGGTCTAAAACAGATTTTGGATTGGGTGGACGCGTTTTCTCCGAGATGCTTAGCTTAAGCACATCCTTTCGCTTGACGCTATTGAAGATGGATACGCAGCTGTAAGCTACCTAAGATGTTCAGATAGCGACCTGATTGATGATGATCTACAAGGATGCAGGAACCAGTAACTCGATTAACATCTATACTGATAAGTCTAAAACAGAATTTGGATTGGGTGGACGCATTTCTCCGAGATGCTTAGCTTAAGCATATCCTTTCGCTTTCCCAAAACGCTTTATAGCGTTTTCCAAGCGGAAATCATGGCATTAAAAAAGGCTTTACCTTGCTGAGAGGATTGTATTATCCACAAAGTATATTAACATATTCAGTGACAGTCAAGCGGCAATCAAATCCATGGAATCCATCTATTTCATTTCGAAATCAGCCCACGAATGCCGATTTTATCTTAATTATATGGCAAGCATTTTACTTTTCCCCCTTTCTAGGTGCTGGGCCACAGAGACATACCAGGGAACTGCAAGGCGGATGAGCTTGATCTACAGGTCACCACACTTGAAGTTTTACCGCCAGTAGATTTGATAGGTTTTTCCTCCAAATTGCAGATGGATAAACAGTACAACATGTCAAATGTCCAGGAAACTCTGGCCAAACCATAATCATAAGCGTTCCATCTGCTTGACAATGCTGAACAGATCAAATCTCAGCAGCATAATCGGTGTTCTTACAGGACAATGTCCTATAGGTGTACACGCAAAAAGACTACGGATCTTTAGCAATGACTTCTGTTGAAGCTGCTTTGACGAAAAAGAGAAGGAAAGTCTTCCTAACCTTCTCTACTCTTGTCCAACTCCGCCTGGACAACTACTTCTTTGATGATCTATATAGTCAGCTCTGAATGGTTCAGTTAGGCGTACAAATATAGGGAAAGTCGAAAGATCCATGTGGTATTACAAAAGACCTTTATAGTCTAAGTATGCACACTTATTGCATACGAGCTTTGATTTATGTACCCCAGCTAGAGCTGTTTTCTGGCAGCTGTTTTCGGTTCTCTTCTGGCTACGCACTTGAAACTCTCTCCGTACTCTTTCCCAGAGTCTACAAACAATTTGTAGCTTATCGTGTTCTTAAGATACTGGTGTTAACTAATGTGAACTACTGGCAATGAGTTCCTACTGGCCAGAATATAGCCGATGAAGCTACAAAGTGGCAGACCTCTACGGTAACAGCCGATGGTTAAGAATACGACCACTTTCGAAGCTCATAAAAAGTTTTGACCCAACGGAAAAATATCCAATTATAAGCACAATATGTTATCATTGATTAATAAATCCTTAGAAACGGTTGAATCAAAGCGGTTCCTCCAGTTATTGAAAACAACTTCAGCTTCAGCCTAAAATCAACTTTCTGATATAATTCGTTGGAAAGATGAGCTAAACAGCCGCAAGTGCGATCTTTCACGGATTTACTTTATCAAATACTTCCATCAATAAATCCTACGGAAGGATGAGCTTTTGGTCAGTGAACTGATGTTGGGACATTGCTTGGGAGATTCTAATACCACCAACATCTACTCCAGACATGGCACCAGGAATTCAACCTGTTTCTCTCGATTAATTGAAAATTTCACCTTAAAAGAGGTTTCTGAAAAATCATTGTTCTAGTTTTTTGCCAATAGGGACGATAGGGTTTCTATGAAGGCTTCTATTAAAATGGGAATAAGATATCAAATAAAACGGGACATATACAAAAAAAAATACAAATTATTGGGGCAACAGGGTCGTTAGTACCCAGGGCAGAGCCAATCATGTGTGCGTGTGTACTTCTTGCATGCAGGCGGGACCTCCTGTTTTATGCCAACTCCGAACGACGAATTTGAGATAAGCTTTTCCTGACAATTGATACTAACTCGGATGATTTGTCAGATCATCAAAAGAGGAGGGACAGTAAAAAATCTTTTAGACGTTCCCACTGTTAGAAATCGAACCCAGAGCTTTTGCGCAGTTCATCGCACTAATCATCGCGCAACTGATCCCGTAAAAAAAACGGGGCATATTACTACTACTTTATGTTTATAATATGTTAGCCGATTAAGGACCGGTTTTTCAGTGCGAGATTATCCTAGTTTTGAGATAGAGCTCGAGTTAACTCGAGAAAGTAGTTTTTCAACGCTGGTTTCAGAGTTAACTTCGAGTTAACCCAGAAAGTTTAGCGAGTTAACCCTGAGATAAAATTATCAATTGTTGTTGACAGTTGATATAATACCAAACAAAAAATGAATTTCCATTCCATTTGTGTGGACATTTTATCAAATTTTTAGAAACTAAATTCTTGTATGAATATTGAAATTCAAATCCCAGCAACTCGAAACTTTTTTAAATATTGAGTTTGACTGTTTTAAGAAGAAAAAGACTTGTATGATCATGACAAAAGCAATTTCATTTGTATCGGAAGAAAAACCTAACGATTCAATACATTTCGATAACGTTTTGACAGCAAAATCGATTAATCCTGAGTCTACCAAATTAAATCATCAAACACGGAGTCAAACTTAATCCTGTACTGAAAAACTACTTCATGAGTAAACTCTGGATTAAATTTTTTTCGGTGTTAGTTAACTCTGGGTTAACTCTCAGTTAAATCAGTACTGAAAAACAGGGCCTGGGACTGATAGGCATTGCGACCATTCACACGACAGTTTTTATACTCTTGGGGGCAGGTCTCACTTTTAAAAGAGGTGTTCTTATTAATTTACTCAATTTGAATTTGGTAAAGCAATCTAATGATTTAACCAATACCCGCTCAGTAGAAAGAGTACAGCATTGTTTTAACAACATAAATTCTTTGACGTTTAAAGTTGCCTACTTAAAAGTTTCGTAATATAAAGAATATTTAATACGAATATGGAAATTTTAATAAAAATTTTTTTTTATTTCAAAATTGAGGTAATAGAGCTCTTTGTTTTTTTTTACACCAGCCATTGTCGAGTTAAGGCTGGATCTGTATTTGACGTTTAAAGTTGCCTACTTAAAAGTTTCGTAATATAAAGAATATTTAGTACGAATATGGAAATTTTAATAATAATTTTCATGTCCATTTTAAGATAAACATTGTAGCAAAGTTATAATTTTTATGTCAAAATTCAGGTAATAGATCTCTTTGTTTTTTTTTTACACCAGCCATTGTCGAGTTAAGGCTGGATCTGTATTTGACGTTTAAAGTTGCCTACTTAAAAGTTTCGTAATATAAAGAATATTTAGTACGAATATGGAAATTTTAATAATAATTTTCATGTCCATTTTAAGATAAACATTGTAGCAAAGTTATAATTTTTATGTCAAAATTCAGGTAATAGATCTCTTTGTTTTTTTTTACACCAGCCATTGTCGAGTTAAGGCTGGATCTGTATTTGACGTTTAAAGTTGCCTACTTAAAAGTTTCGTAATATAAAGAATATTTAGTACGAATATGGAAATTTTAATAATAATTTTCATGTCCATTTTAAGATAAACATTGTAGCAAAGTTATAATTTTTATGTCAAAATTCAGGTAATAGATCTCTTTGTTTTTTTTTACACCAGCCATTGTCGAGTTAAGGCTGGATCTGTATTTGACGTTTAAAGTTGCCTACTTAAAAGTTTCGTAATATAAAGAATATTTAGTACGAATATGGAAATTTTAATAATAATTTTCATGTCCATTTTAAGATAAACATTGTAGCAAAGTTATAATTTTTATTTCAAAATTCAGGTAATAGAGCTCTTTGTTTTTTTTTACACCAGCCATTGTCGAGTTAAGGTTGGATCTGTATCGACACAATACATAAGTAGAGTACGTCTTACCTCAAAAAAAATTGAAAGAAATATAATCAACAATTTAAGACTCACCTAAATCCTGTTTGATTCTGATACATCAACTTGCTGGATCCATCCAATGAAACCTCTTCCACCGAGTGATGATTTGCCGCATTGGCTGCGCCGCCATAAGCCTTGGCAATCGGCTTCTTCGAGTATGGCGGGTCGTACTTCAATGTGGTCGTCTTCCTCCTGATTTATTTCGGGGAGTTTTTTTTTTCATTTGGTTTTTCGTTTTTTTTGCATGATTTTTTAATTTTTTTTTGGTTTATATTTTTTTGTTTGATTTTTAGAATTTTATTGTTTTATATTTTTTTTTTGGTTTTGGTTTTTTGTTTTCGATGAGAAATGTTTTATGGAAATTTAATAAAAGTGAATTTGTTTAGAAGAGTTGAATAATCATACGTTTTTTTTTTGTTTGTTATGTTTGCAGAATAAAACAGAAAATATTGAATTTTGTTTTTTTAAGAAAAATAAGACACAATTAATATCGTATATAAATGGATGTGTAGTGTGTAGAGTGTGTAAATGTTGTAATGTGGGTGATGTGTATTAAATATTATTTATATATATATTTTTTATTTTTATACAATGGAAAACATTTTACTAAGACAACATGAAATTATATTATATTTTGTTTAATATAGATAAATACAACACAGTGAGAAATATGTATATTTTTTTAAAGCACATTATTTTGTTTTCTTGAAGTAAATATACATATTAAATTACGCAATGTATGGATGTGAAGTGACAAAGAGTAGATCATACACATTAGTAGACAGACAAATTTACATTTATACAGCGAAAAGTAAAATAAATAAAAAGATGAATATAACAAAATAAATATACACACACATAGATCACATACCAACATATATCAAAATAAATACACATATTATACAATATTATTGTTACACTGAAAGTCAATCATAAAAATAAAAAAAAAGTATTCGTTGCAATATTCTGTTTATTTTTTTCGTAAGCAAACTTTTAATTCTGTTGAAAAGGACTAACAAATATTAATCTGTTAGTACAGAGAAAAGCAATGAAAAGTTCTTTCCGTTTTTTTCCACATAAAAGCATTTATACACATGTACATCTATCAAGTATCGATTCAAAAAAAAAAGGATCCCTTTTAATACCCAAACTGGCTTATCCTTGTCTTGTTTTTTGACTACACATTGTGTTACTGCCCTCAATGGGAAACATACTCCGCTCTGCAAAAACAAAATGCCTTTGAAAGGAAAGTCAATAGCAAATGAAAATAAATACATGGACGCAAGTGGAAAAAAGTAAAAATATAAAAACACAACCCGAAATGAAGGAGAATTCAATCCCAAGAATTATTCTGACCACAAGGATAATACATGAAACGGAATAAACAAAATGAAAGCAACAATGGCAGAAAGGAATAAAATATGTTAGTGAATGAGGCTGAAATATCCTTTTTGTGTATTATACATATCTGTTTGTTTTTTTTGGGATTCCTTGTTTCCCTGGCTTAGAGCTTTCTCATTTCGGTGGTTTATGGAGGTAAATTAAAATATTTCCCTTTCTATAATGATGACCATGAACTGGATTTCATTTTAATTCTTGCATTTATTTGGTTTAATGTTTTATTTATGATTCGTTTTTTTTTCATTATTAATTTTTTTTTGGATCCTGCGTATTTTGTCAACTTATCCTATCCTTAGTAATGAAAAACTTTGTATGCATCCGTATCAACTTCTGCAAGGAGTATATAGAATTAACAGAAAGGAATTCTCAACCAAAGATGACTTTTATATCCCGACATATCATTTAGTCGGTTTCGACACCCCACAAAACCTCCACCAAAGACTTGAGGTTTCCCCTTAATTTTCAATTTTTTAAGATCATTCTGAACTATAGTTTGAACATTTTTTTTCTTTATATAGCATAGCTCAAGCATAGTGAGATGATGGGTTCGGAGAAGAGTCGGTGATGTAAACCATGTTGACAAGCAGATTGTGTACGTTTTTCCGAAAGAAAAGTGAGGTGGTTAGTAAGGTCAGTCCTGAATGCGATGAGGAACTGTGTTCCTTAAGGAGAATAAATTGGTAGATAAATCTTGGCAAACCAAATTAATGCTGAACGTCTGCAACCTCTGTGACTAAAGCTTGAAAAAACTGCTGTTAATAAGGTACCGCCAGTTTCTTGGAAGAGTAAATTAAAAAAAACCGGTTACTAACAACCTGATCTGCCCTTGTGTGGATTTAGGCCAGGAAAGACCAAAACGGATCAAACTTTCACACTTTGGCAGATCCTGGAAAAAATCCAAGAAGTCCAAATCGATACCCACTACCTATTCATCGACTACAAAGACGCATACGACAGCATTTATAGAGACGACATATACAGAGCCATGTCTAGTTTTTGTATACCACCCAAACTCTTCCGTTTGTGTAGGATGACGATGGAGAATTCTCGCTGCTCCATCAGTATCAGAAACAACCTCACCGACACATTTGATACCAAAAAGAATTTTGGCAGGGCGATGCGCTTCTTCAATTTGATTCTTGAGTGGATTGTGCAAAACTCCCGAGTACCAGAGGCTCACATTTTCAAAAATCGACTCAACGTGATGCCATATCCACGTTGCTAGTATAGAAAAGGAAGCGGAAAAATTGGGTTTAGCAATAAATAAGGGCAAGGCTAAGTGTTTGCTGTCAACACGAAAGAACACACAACATCGATGGATTGGATACGCGTCATCATTGACAGATATAACTTTGAGTCACTTTGTCTATCTAGGTTCCGCTCTGACAAAAACATCTCGTCAGAAATTAAACGAAGAATTACTCTTGTCAACCTCTGTTTCTTCGAGCTAAGAAGGCAATTTAGAAACAAAGCCCCCACTCGAACTACTAAGGAGATCCTATATAAGACCATGATCATCCCAGTCTGCTATACGGCGCTGAAGCATCGGACTTATCAAAAGTGGATGAAGAAATCCTTGGTCGACTCGAGAGGAAAATTCTTCGAAAAATCCCTTTTCGCATTTGCGTTGAGGGGCTATGGAGACTAAGATTCAACCAAGAATTATACGAGCTGTACAGCGACATGCCCCTGGTCAAAAAACTCCGCAGTGGACGATATGTAGAACGAATGGACACCAATACTCTGGCTCGCAGAGTCTCCGATTCCCAGCCAGATGTCGGACGCAGTAAAGGAAGACCTCGCCTTAAGTGGCGAGCAAAAGTAGAAACCGACCTCAACCAACTTGGAGTGCACAACTGGAGGCAGTTAGCTAAGGACCGGGCTGATTGGAGAGGCATGTTGGTTGAAGCCCAGGTTCTGTAGCTGCTTTCTTGTATCGCTGTCCAAAAAAAGAAACATTTCTTGCATGAAGTTACCCTACTTTCAACTTCAAGATACAGATTCAGGAAGATACACGTAGGCTACACATACGCATTCTTGGCATTTAAAGCTGAAATAGGTGATGAGGTGTCTGGTGTTTTCTATAATGTTAAGTAGATTCTTTGACTTTATATGTTCACCATGAATATGTGTCTCCGCTGATATAGATATATTCAAGTTGATCTTTGAACTTTCCGTAGAACGTTTCGGTTGGAGGCTGTTTCTAGACTAGAACACCATACTGGAATTGGTCTAGCGATGGACATGTAAGGAGAGAGATATGTGGTTGCCAATCACATTTCTTGCCGATTGAATCTTTAAATGTGTATAAGGCTACAGTGGTTTTCTTTACGCGCCCTTTGATATTAGCTTTCCAGTTCAGTATCTTATCCAAAACCAGTCTTAGGTACTTGGCTGATTCTGTGACCTTGACACGAACAATTGTTTTGGAGGTTAAATGTATTTCCTGCTGAGAGGGACCAATACGGTATTTGTAAAGTCCTCACTGAGTCTACATCTGGCGGTCCATTTAGAGACTTTAGATAGGTCATTTTTGAATAGATCTAGATTTACAAGTAGCTCGTTGAGCACTAGGTTCTATTACCTGAAAAAAATACAAATGTGAACAAATTTTTGCGGCAACAGCACTCACTAGTAACCATGACCTTGTTTTGTCTCTTGCACGATGGCGGGATTTTTGCTTTTATGCCGATTCCAAACGGCTGAGTTAAGATAATCTTTTCTTGATGATTTTTCAGATCGTTGCTAGATGGGGGCTAGTGTTTTTACGTCTGCCTTCTGCGCAGAAATTCATTGCAACAACCGCTTAAAGCGTTTAAGGTGCTTAATAAACAGCTACGATAAAGTTAGCTGATGAAAAATGTGAAATATATTACAAACTTCCATGAGTCGTGGAAAACAGTATAAGATTCAGGTTCCATAAAAAGGTTTGAAAACATCATTTTGGCACGATAATAATTTTTTAACCCTTGTTACATTTTCTTCATACTTGAAAGTATTTTCCTGAGGCCAAACTATTTTTTTAAATTCAATTTGTTTCTTTTGATCATACAAAAAAGTGGCACTCAATTTTAAGATTACAAATAGCAATAACGTTCATTATAGTTATTACATTATATGCTCGCCGCCATTATAACATGGCAAACGTTTTTTCATTCTTTCTTTATATATTAATAAATGTAAACTGTGACATGTATGTAATTATAAAAAAAATCCTCTTAAATATGTCATATCGATTTATGTTAATTGACTTTCAACGTGGCACCAACAAGCATATTATTACAAGCCAAAGCGTACTTGCAGTGAGATTGTCATGTGAATGATGAATACCTTCTCACACTTACTATTTATTCCTGCAATCAAAAGCTCATGAAAATTTATTAATTTTAAAATATACATAAATATATATGTTAACAGTGCCGATAATATTTTATATTAACACACTCCTTGGATATGAATGAAAGGTATTGTAAAATTTTAAAATGAAAATTCAAAATGAAAAACATGAAATAAAAAGCACGTGTATTGTTTTTGCAAAGCGGTAGAGGGCAGTAATTTCATATTCAGTCTTTCTTTCTACAAAGTCCTTTTGTGCCTCTGAAGTTTGTGGTAATTTTTTTTAATATGATTAATGACAGCATCCTATTTGAACTAGAAAATTATAACAAGCCACAGAAATAAGCTTATCACATTTGAAGATTGCTAATCCGCAAGAAGTTTCTTAATATTCTTATAAGATATCGCAAACATAAATAAGTTGCCAAATTTCCTTTTTTTGTTAAATTATATTTCAGAAGAACGAGGTGATGTTGGACAGTTAAAATACTAACTACAGCTGAACTAATATTTCGCTCAAGGTACAGTCTTTACATTGAACAAAAAACTGAGTTTTCCCAAAAAAAAAAAATCCGAAACAAAATAAATTTTTAATTTAAAAAAAAAAAAAAAAAACAGATTCGTTACGAAGCAATCGGTCATTAACCGTCTCGCAGATGTCATTTGGATGAAGGTGTTCGAAGCGAATACACCATCTGATACATTCCACACTTGTAATTCAAAAGTCCCACAGAACAACTGACAAGTTCAATTTTTTATTGGAAACATTTAAGCTTAATATTCATACAGGGTGCACCATCATTTATATCGGTAGGTAAATATCGAATAATTTTGACATTTATACATCGATTGACTTGCGTAGTCATGTTTTTGAAAAGTCAATTCAGCACAATTTTTTTTCGAATAAAACTTAATTTTTAAATTTATCAGTATTTCTTAAGAACAGATATTCTATTATTAATGATGAAGTCATAGTAGTTTGGTCATTATTTCCGATTGTTATTATGTAATATTATAACAGATAACTGATTGGTCTCTGGAGCAATTTAGCGTCGATCGCAATTTTGGAAAAAAAGAATTTGTCGATTTTGAAAAAAAGGTTTTTATTTTTAGTGGTATATAGCTTGAAATTTACTTTATTCGAAAGACAATCTTCTGGGATTATAATTTAAATATGATTTCTGGCATATGACCGCCACGGCTGGCTAGTAAGTATTCTAATCTGGAGGTCCAATTTTCGATGACTTTTTCCAAGATTTGTGGCCGAATATCGGCACAAATTTACCTCCAAGTGGTAAATCGTTTCGAAATTATCGGCGCATACTACCGACTTCACATATCCAGACAGAAAATAGTCACGCGGTGTTAAATCGCACGATGATCCACAGGACCAAAACTCGAAATTATGCGTTCACCAAACGTTTCCGTCAACAAATCAATTGTGACAAGAGCTGTGTGACATGTTGCGCCGTCTTGGTGAAACCACAGCACCTCCACATCGTGGTTATGCAATTGATGAACGATCAAGTCAGTAATCATAGCTCTATAGCAGTCACCACTTATGGAAATTACGATCAACGGCAATCATGTTTTGAGCTCATTCACCGAATCTACGCCTTGCTAGGTGATCCTGTTGCAATACTTGCACGAGTTGAATTTTGTAGGCACACAAACCAAGATCCTTCCGCAAAATCTTCAACAAAGTGGATGAACACATATCCAACTCCTGTGCACGAAGGCAGATAGACTGATTCGGGTCTTCCTCTACGCTACTCTATACAGCAGCAATGACTTCTTCTGTATGCACTGTACGACGCAACGTCTCCGTGGGTGCGTAGTATCATATAGATTAAACGTGGTGCGAAAACGTTCCATACTTAATCGAATTAATTGCTCTGTTGGACAATAATTTTGAGCGTAAAATAGACGTAGTGCGCGATAAATATTTCGAATAGAACCATGCTTTTCAAAATAAATCTGCACAATTTGGACGCGCTGTTCAGACGTAAGTCTATAAAAAAAAGTGTTGCCAACTTAAAGCTCTATATCTCTTAAAATAAATACCAGTTACATCGATACTTTTTGATGTGGAATATCAGCCAATTGAATTTTTTTTATTATTATTATATTATTATTATTATTTCCATATAAGCGACTTACACAAGATGGTGTGTCAAGTCACACATGCAATGAAACACTTTAGGTATTAAAAGATAAGTTTAGATATTTCAAAAAGAACCGACGCGACCTTAATTGGTCGTGTGACTTAAATTCTTTTTTTGCTTTCAGTGGGCTGGTGGGAATCTCAAAAGACACGATGAGCACGTGTCCAATGTATCAATCGCTCACAGTTCCCTAACTGCCCTAAAAAATTTAATTAAGTGATTCAATGGGGCAAATTTTCACTTTACCCAGAGTTAAGCCGCACAATTAAACCTAGATCAGTTAAGTTATCTCATTCTTCACTGAAATTAGTAATTTTGCTCCACCATTGATGATTGAATTTGGCAGCACTGCTAAAACATACATCTGTCTACCAACATGTCAGTTGCCAGACTTGGTGTCGTGTAAGCTGTGTTTTCCGACAATACTGTTAAAGATGTGGCAGTTTGGCATGAACCCAAGTAGCACTTATGTGCTTTTTTTGTTACCACGACTCGTGTGACCTTTATTATGACTTTTGTTTAGCGTGTGATATAGGTGGTCCCTAGATCAAGTCTGTGAGGTTTAGATAGCGGATAAGATCTTGTATCCTTGGTCTTACGCACGCAATCTGGCTCTTGCTAGTGCCGGATATATGCAGAAGAAATGGGAGATGGTTTCTCTCTTATTTGTGTTCCTGCAACTGCGGCATTAAAGGTTCTATGGAACTCCGAGTTTGTCGAAACTAATTATTTCTGCAACGACAGCTTTTGCGGTCTTCCAGTGAAAAAAAATAAGACATCGAGAGATTCGTAGAACTATCAATACACGAGTTCTGACAAAATTTGCAAGGAAGCTATTGAACTTTATTTCAAAAGATGGAAAACGCTTCCGATAACTTGCAGAACTTTTTCGATAACATCGATTTTTAGTCTTTTAAAATGTCATTATAAATAAACTGCTAGTACCCATGGCCTAGCTTTCTCACATCCCTTCTTGCATGATGGCAGAACCTCCTGTTTTATGCCGACTTGGAACTCAAAGCTTTGCATGCAATTATGCAATAAGGCGATGCTCTTAGATCTGAATAGTGAAGACATTGGCTATGTCCTAGCTCTAAAAATCAAATTTAGTAAGACATCTTAGAGGAATTTGTTTCTCTTCTTCTTCTTTTTAGTCAATCTATAAAATCAAACTATTCAGAGTTTCGGCATCTTTTGAAATAAAGTCTTAATTCTGCTTACTACCCTGATAATCTTTAATCCTTTGACGACGAAGAATTTTCAGCTGGAAATTAAAAAAAAATGTTTGCGGATTTTTAGTCGGAAATACAACATTTGAAGACTTAAGTGTTTTCAAAATTAAAAAAATTGGACATATGTGTCCCATTCGTCGTCATTTTAAATTAGGACTGTACCTTTCACGGGGGTCTGAGAATATTTTGGGACATATAAGTCCCATTCCTCGTCAAGGGGTTAAAGATCCATGGTTTTAATGGCTTTATTTACATCGTGGACTATAACCTGGACTAGTTTCAATTTTGTGAACATGTCGAACAAGAAATAAATTGTTTAGGTCAGGTCTATAATTTAAGTAAGCCCGACTCACATAAATTTAACATTTTATTATACGTTGCGTTTGATGTCAATAAAATCACAAACTGGTATAACACCGAGCATTTTTCTTGTTTGCCGCTGCAAATTTTGTCCTTTAAAAGTTCCTTTTAGTAATTGAGGCTGATATTTTTAAAACACCATTAATATAATTTATATTTCTTTGGTAATCCATTTCGAAACTACACTACAACTACCTTCACCGATTTACAAAATTTTACATTTCACGGTAATGAAAATCGCATAGCAATTTTAATAAAGGCTTTCAATTAACAACTGACGCAACAAACTACGCCATAGGCGCTGTGTTATCGCAGGATTTCATTCCTTTACGGTACTGCAAATTATGTCTAAAGAAGTATCGAAGTCGTTACTTCTGCACTTTTTCTATACGGTGTCAATAGAGAAGCCTATGATTAAAATGTGTATTTAATGCCAGCCCAAATATAGTCCACGATGAAAACGTAGCCTATGAAAATTAATAAGCGCTGTACATCTGGATCACGATTATGTTCTAAAAGGTACTGGATGATACAAGTTTGATAAATTTTTCTTGCTGATTTATACAAATTGCTCATGGGGTAAAAAAAAAACACTAAATATTGGCTAAACTCTAAAATAAACTACAATTTAGCATAGTCAACAACCATTTAAGGTTGATATACTGAAATTTGTCTTGGCTAAACTCAAATTTAGAAGTAGCTAGCTAGATTCTATTTATTGCCATAACTGCATATTTTGCTTAAGTTTCACTCTTACAAAAACAGTTAACTTGAGGCTTTCATAAGTTATCAAAACAAAACCCTAGAAACAATTTTTTTTAACAAAAACTATAAAATCCTATAAATAAAAAAAAACCTCAAACAATAATACAATTTTATACAATGATAAACGATTGATGTCGAAATATGTCAAAAATGTGTTAGCTGAAAATGGAACAGTCGAAGTTTACCAAGAATGACAGGTGTTCGAGTGGTCCTAGAATAGTTCTACTCGTTTTATGATTTCCTATTTTTTTTTTTTTTGTAATAAAATTTCAAAAGACGGTTTTTTCTTTTTGAACAAGTTTTGTCACATGACAAATATAGTACATAGTCATAATATTTGAGTACATGCCATGTTCTACATCTTGTCATGTGCTTAACATACGCAATACACAAACAAAACCAAGCCGTGTGTGTTATGTCTGTATAAGGGTGTTACAATGTGATCCCGTACAAAGCACCAGCACGAACTCAAAGCCAGTATATTATAAAAAAATATTTTCTATATATAAATATTTTAGTGCGTATATATTTTCTGGCTCAATAAAAAAAAATCCTACATCTATCATTTGGAGAAGGGGGGGCAAATAAAAATAAATAAAATAAAAGTTCAACTTAAATCACACGTGCCGTGTAAGCTCCCCGGTCCGTTTTGCAATTAAAAAAATAATAATCCACACACTTAACCAACAGAAAAAAAATAAATACATTTCACATCATCCACTAGTTGGATAAATAAGGATTAAACAAAATCTTTTTTTTTTAAATTAATTAAAAGAAATTCGCATATGTATTTAAAATTTTCATCGAATCGTCTTTCATCAAAGCCTAGTTTAAATCATTGGAATTTTCAGCTTCTTTTAGATGAGTAAGCATACATATTGGGTGTGATTTTTTATATATAGATGCATGGCTTTATGTCATAAAATAATTGCTTTTTTTTTTAATATTTTATAATACGTAGGTCATTACATTAAAAAAATAAATCGATTTACAGCGTTCAATGGAGTTGATAGCTTTTTTTTTCGATGAAGTGTTTTTTTTTAATAATAATAAAAAATAAAATAAATTGTATGACATTTTTTTCTTGTTGGGGGGTAAGCGAAAACTTTATACAACTTTTTTTTTCGTTGAAAAATTTCGTTATGTAATTTATTTGGGAACATTTTTATAGAGCTCCAGAACCTGCGCCTGCATGAGTACCTTAGTAGTTGTATAGTAGTATGCCGACTGCCGAAGTTTTATACGTGTATTAAGTTTTTTTTTGTGGAGTGAATTTCAGTGGAAAACTTTTTAATTGAATATTGATTTCACGTTGTGCAACAAAAACGAAATAATAATAATATTCCGGATTGCAAATGAGTTCAATAATTGAACGAACGAACCATGTCTGCATTATGGGATACAAATAGCGAGCTACGACGTGGTGGTGTATCAAAATGAGTTTTACTCTGGAATCAGCATAACGTTGTTCAGCCAAAAACTTACTTGGAAATGTAAATCTTAATTGCAGGAATGGTAAGCTATAGCTTATAGTGAAGGGTTAATGAGGGTTGATTTAGTTGAAGTAGATAGGCAACATTGTTTTTTTTTGAAAAAAAGGTTAGAGTAGTCTAATAAGGAAAAACTCATCCCTATTGGCCTTATATGCGTGTGAGAATCCACTCTTCTCCCTGCGGGATAACCGAACAGAACTATTCTCAGTGTATCGTAGTAACTCTAGGTGAACGCTTCAAAGGGAACATCCTTCGTGCATTCATTGATTTGCCTTGCTGTCCATCAATTTAAAACAAATTTCTCGATATGGCGCTTTGGTTAGAATTTCATGAATTTGTTCGATTTAGATGATATTGGAACAGATCATGGGTTTGGTTCAGGTGTCTATAAATACGTCTATCGCAACAACTTTTACACGATGTAACAACATCCATAATTTGTGTAGGTAGTAGATCTGGCAACATCCGCTCAGCTGAAAACACACATTTTTGCAAAACAGGATCGTTAGACCTCTTGTTTAATGCCGACTCCGAAAAGCGAAGTTGATATAAGCTATTCCAGACAATTGATACTACTCGGATGATTTGTCAGATCACTACGAGAGGATGGGCCAGTGAAAAATCATTTATAGGTGTTGCTCCGCCCGGTAATCGAACCCAGACCTTCTGCGAGGGAGTTCATCGCACTAATCATAGCGCAACTGAGCCCATCAGCTTAATCAAACTATCGAATCATTAAACGAATCATTAATAGATGTCGCTGCTCTACATCAGCGGCCTAGGTGATGGTCAGTGGCACTGGGGAATCGTTTCCTACCGAAATTGTGCTTAAGTGATGGATTGAGGAAGCGGCGGTAATGCAATAACTCGGTAAATAAGGTTGGGGCAGTGAAAACTGCAAAAGCCCATACAAACCATCCCAAAATCCTAATTTCATAACAAAATATTCCTCCATATTAAGTTGATTAGGCATGGTCTTAATAAAATTAAAGACATTTGAAGATCCATGTGCTGAGGTTCTATTAGGTGCATGACCTCGGGTAGGTAGGTACCCATCTGAAAGTGATCTTGTATGTTGCGAAACCTGATCAGAGGCTATATTCTGGTACCTAGAGAGTCAGCGGACGGAAGTCCCTGAGATATTACTGGTTTGGAAACAGTGTGGCTTACCCCAAAGTGGGTGTATCGTAGTAATTTTCGAAATCAACATCTTGGAAACATATGGTGCTCTAACGTCAAGAGGTGATAAAACATAGAGTAGAAGAGCTATTAGATGTACGTCGTTCCACATTAAGGACAATGGTCATGTCTTATCATGTCTTCACCATGTGGTGTCAACATTGTTCGATGGTTTTGATAATGTGGAAAGGCCGAAATTACGACTTTCTTGGCTAGGTGTACACGATAAGCTATTTTACTTTTTGTGGGATGAACGGTATCAAATTTTATTAATTTAAAATTTGGAAAGTGCGTTTTTTTAAAGGGTATTCTACATATTCTGGAAATTTAAACAAGTAAACCTTTTAAAGTTTACAAATGTGGGTGGAACAAATCCAAACAGAGCTGATTGAATCGAGCACGCTTGTTTTCGTGAAGCATAGGCCTTAATATTTAAATATACTGGAACAAAAAGGGATTGATTGTTTCTAGCCCGGTCGAGAATATCACTGGAGTCCCTTGAGAATTTAAATATCTGCTCAAACAATGTCTTCTTTCCTTCAGGCAGGCAATATGAATCGACTTATGAACCCTAGGTCACTGCTCCACTTTGAGCTCTTTGCGCAATCAGGGGTTCCTCATCCATCTGTCAATTTTGTCTGTGTATTGCCAGAGAGATGAGGTTTCTTCTGTGAATCCAATGTAGGAGTAAAAACTATTAGATCTACCTTGAAGGAATCTTGAGAAAACTCGAAAACAATCTTGACAGTAGCTTGCAGCAATTCGTTTTTTTTACACTCGGCAATCGAAACATCTTCCATGGAAAAGCAGAGCAACTCGACGCAGCCAAGGTCCGTGCTAATTGCATAACCATGTTGGCTGAGACGCAGGTTTATTCCGAATTAATGAGAGTCATTTCCAAGTGGACACGTTTTTAGTTAACTTTCGGAGATCCCCTCGCAGATCTCAAACACAATTCACATTTAGCCTCGCGATAAGAAGGCACCTTGATAAATAAGGACTCACTCGATCTACTAAGGAAATCCTATATCAGAATCGGATCATCCCAGTCCTCTACGGCACCGAAGCATGAACCATATCTAAGGACGAAGAAATATTTGGTCGTTTTGAGCGGACATTTTTTTGGAAAAAAGTTAGTCCTGTTTGTGTTGATGGGCTCAATAAAGAACTTCTCGATCTGTAAAGCGACAGATACCAAAATATTCCGCAATGGTAGTTCAAAATGGCAAGGACATGCATAGCGGATGGCCATTAATACAGATGTCCTAGAAGAAGACCTCGCCCTAAGTTGGGCGCAAAGGCTGAAACAGACCATAACCAGCATTATGTGGGCAAGTGGAAGATGCTAGGAACCAAAGTTATTGCAGAGGCATTCTATTTAAGGGGCAAACAAATGCGACCATAATTTTAATTTCGATCCCGAGAAAGACAGTTGAAGAGCTTCTCACTCCCAGTTTTATGATATTTTGCAAGGGTAAGGGCAGTGAATGAAGGTTTTAACTGTAAGGATTTAAACCAAGGTCGCGCAGTAAATACCTATCAACAAATGAAGCATTAGGTAGGCAATAGGACTTGCGGAATAAGGAAGTGCCCAGTTGGACAATTAGAGAAATAATAAGTAACCTGTATAAGTTTTTTGCACTTGGAGAAGAAAAACTGTGAATTTTATGAGCTGTACGTGTAGGTATATTCAATATTCACTTCCTTACTTTGATAAGCATAGTCCCATTAGTGAACCACGTCAACCACGTGACTTATCAAATTCTAGACGACAAGGAAGACTGATTCATCGGTTTTAGTAACAAGTGATCACGGGTGCTAGGTTACATAACTTGAAGGATTATTGATCAAATTTAATCGCCTGAAAATGCAGCTACGGGTGGGTTATTCAAACTTTCTTAGCGACATAAGTGAAGTGATAACTATCACATAAATAAATGAATGCCCACAGGTAGCCAAGCTCAATGAGCATCCTAAGTTTTCTTATCTAAAATGCAAATGCTATTCAAAAATAGCTTCGTTGCTGTTATTGAAGTCGGCAGTCGGTTTCGCGTCGTTCACAAGAACTCAGCCTTTTGCAGAACACAACTTGGTGGATATTGAGTCGTGACTTGAGTCTGCATCCGTACACAATTCAACTGACCCATGAGATGAAGGTAAACGACCATGGACTACTACGTGTGTTTGCTGAATGGACTGTTGCAAACAGATCCTCATTTTCATCGAAAAATCATCGTCAGCGTCCCATTTCTGGATGAATCGGTACGTCAGCAAACAAAATTGTCGAATTTAGGCTGATTCCAATCCACATGAGATCCCAGAGCGTCCAATGCATCGCGAAAAAGTCATCGTTCCATATTTCTTCAAGAACGATGTTCGCGGGGCCATCAGCACCATAGTTCGATGATTACCAATATCTTTTTGCCTGAATTGGATGATATTGACACCAGTGACATGTGGTTTAAACAGGACGGCGCTACGAGCGATATAGCTTACGAAAAATCGGGGATTTGACACGAGCGATTCGAAGGAATGGTCATCTCATGTGGAGGTGATGTGAACTGGCCACTGTGATCGTGATATTTGACCCCGTTATACTTTTTCTTGTGAGGTTTTCTTCAGTCAGAAGTCTATGCGAATATGCCACAAACCACAGCAGGGGTCAAAGCCAATATAACCCATGAGGCCATGCCACCAGTCAAATTCAGCCTGATTTATGACCCAGAGTCATGGAAAATTTTACGATTCGAATCGCTCCCACGAGAAGCAGCGACGGACATGTGAGCGCTGTTATATTCCATTCATAATGGCATCGTTAAACCTTTCCAACAAATAAAAAATTTCGATGATATCTCACACACACATTTTGTTTTATATAAATTTAAATGAAAGATCCTTTATTCACGACCATTTTGACATTTAAAAATAATAAATAAATAACGGTAAAAATTTATTGCATATTATAATTATAAAATAAGAAGAAGACAAGATTAGATTAAGAAGACAAGAAAGATCGAACCTGAGTCTGAGCAGTATTAGAACAATTCGATTATAGCTTACCATCTAATGCTGTAAAAGTTTCAACATTGTTGCTTTACATTTTTTTATCATGTAAGTCTCATTGGTATATTGTGTAACACGCACAATATACCCATTAAGTTTACCTACTGTAGAACATCTATATTTACGGATTCAGCCGAGGTCTCCGACAAATCCGTAATTGGGGCACAATTCCTCACTTGGTAAATCGGATAATTTCTGAGATATGCTGAGACTAAAAGTTGTTGGATTCGTCTTCTCCTCTTTATGCAGAAATAGAGTAGGTACAGCTGATTATTTTGTATGCATGATGAAAAGAATTCATCATTATTATAAGCTGTGAACTAAGGAAACTGCTGTTTAGTGGAGAATGTTGCTGTATATGGTTTCAGTAAACCAAAAACTGTCAGCTAATGCAACGGAGGTTCCTTAAGTGCAGTGCAACATGTCTAATAACATGTGAAGATTTGTTTTTAAGAAAATAAAGTAAAATTTGATTTTTTATATTATAAAACCAATCTGACTATGATCTATGATCATTGATGAAGAATGATTTCGAGTCAAATAAAGTCTTCATTCAAATTACGAAAGGCGTTGCCATGCCCTTTCTTGTTAATATGCGAAAGTCTTAAACAATATTAAAAAGAAAAAAAAAATAACAATTAAAATAACTGGGACACAAACTTTACACAAAAAACAGCACTTACCTTGAAAATTTATAAAACAAATTTTTTTTTTAATAAAAATAAAAATCATAAATATATATAAACAATAAAACATAATAAAAATATATTTAAGGTTATAAGCTAGACTCTATAAAAATACTGTATCACACTGAATCATCATTTTCTTTCAATAATGATTTTGTACTAGATGTTCAATTATTGTTTTCTTTTTTGCTATCTATGTTTCGTTATAAGTAATCAAACAAAAAAATGTTTTTTTTTTTGTTGTGAAACATTTTTTTTTTCTCCACAACTACTCACATAGATGTTAACAGTCACAATGACGACAAAAGTAGTAATGAAAAATTTTCATAGAAAAAAAATTTCTTTTCAAATTTATCAATTCCATTAAAGATTGTCAGTTTTGAAAAAAAAAATCTAATACAATTTTGGATATATATCTCTCTTTCTTTCACTTTCCTTTTTAGTCTTTTCGAAGTGTTTTCTTTTCTGTTTTTCTTGTGGTAAAAAACAAAAAAAAAACAATTGTCCAAATCTAGTCATATTTTTACTGTTCGTGTTATTTTTATGTCGAATTTTGTGGTAAGGAGGGAATTGTAAAAAAAATAAAAAATTTTTGAGTGGGTTTTAAGGGTCTAGTTAATAAATGTAATAATTTATTTTTATTTGTTTTCTTGTTTTATACTCTATTTGGGGATACACTTTGGTTTTGATTTTTTTTATGGTAAAGCGATGGGCGAACATAAAGGGGGGTTGAATTCATTGCTATCTGAGGGGTTGTAGAGTTTTTGATTCGTTGGTTATATTTTTTTTAAATAGAAGGTATATGATTAATAATCTATAATCGTAAAATTTACATTGCTTCGGAGGTTGGTTGATTTTTAATGTGTAATGGTGTTTAATTTTACTGACCTATTAAAAATTATATAATCATATATATACTCGTTATAATAAAAAAATATTTTTTTATCTCTTTGATGCGAGTCTTCATGAATTATACTTTTTATTAATTCCTTAAAGTTGTTGGATTTTTAAATGTGTTATTTTATTGTTAAAAAAATTAGTTAATAACAATTTTCAAAACATTTTTTTCTTTCTTTTTTTTTCAAATCCTGCTTACTCGAGGGTCAGTCCTACAAAGCCTTCCAATAATCTTTGTTTTTCATTCGGATTCTTGATTTTTTTTTTATAAATCATTTTACCCTGGCTCAATCGTTTTGTGTAGAAAAAAAACATACAAGGATAATGGCACATTCAACATAAAAGGGTTTGAATGTAAATGCAGTCAAGACCAAGTTTATGTTGTGAACAACATAGGACATAACATCGGCTCTATTCTACGGCCCCGAAGCATGGACCGGATTTCATTTTGAGCGAAAAATTCATCGGAAAATCTTCGGTCTGTTTTCAGAGTCGCGCCATTTTTTTGTTCTTTCAAAAGAACTAGCAAAACTCGATGTACTTGGTCCACATAGAACAACATAGGACATAACATCGGCTCTATTCTACGGCCCCGAAGCATGGACCGGATTTCATTTTGACCGAAAAATTCATCGGAAAATCTTCTGTCTGTTTTCAGAGTCGCGCCATTTTTTTGTCCTTTCAAAAGAACTAATAAAACTCGATGTACTTGGTCCACATAGACGCCCCATGAATAGGATGATTCAGCCAAGAACTTCACCAGCGAATGAACATCAATACTCTGGCTCGCTGAGTCATTGATTCCTAGTGAAACATCCAACGCTGATGATCGCAATCCTGCCCCACTTCACAAAATCTTTGGTCATTTCGAACAAAAAATTATTTGAAAAACCTTCGGTCCGTTATTGTAGATGATCTATGAATAGAATGATTCAACCAAGGACTTCTATAGAGAATGGACACCAATACTCTTGCTCGATGAGTTTTTTATATCCAGTCGGATATCGGACGCAGTACAGGAAGTAGAAATCGACTGCAACCTACTTTAAGTTCCTATCTTCAGATAGTTAGCTAATGCACGGGCTTATTGGAGATGCTGTATCGCTGTAACGAGGAGTCCAGCAGCGATCCTTCAGTAATTATATACCGCTTTCATATCCATTTGTCAAAATGTACACTTCCGCGTTTGTTGTCATCGTATGACTTTTACTTTAAGTTTGCTAAAGATAATCCTCTCCGTGGCTTGACGGTATTGTCATACGTGAATATGATCTCACGATTGTCTCTAAATTATTTAGGATTTCGATCCTTATTTGAAAAAAGTGAATAATTGGTGTACAGGATTTTTAAGGATTTGCTATCCTTGTAAAGCTATTATTTAAATTTAGTTTTGAATTTAAGTTTCTTTCTAGACGCTCAAATGGATAGCCAGTCCCTTAAATTGCGATACGTTTCTTTTTTTGTTAAAAGCCCTTTTTTGGAAGCTGAGTGCAAGACCTAATTCTTTTATTTGACACTCGCTAAAGGGATTATAAAAACCCTTATAAAGTTTGAGGAGAAAAGAGGAGATACCAATGTGCGTTCGTTTTGAATTTCTGTGAGGTGTAATGGAGAGGAAAAACTGATATTGGTAAAGCATTCTACATCCACCTTCGTGTTGTTCGGTTTAGGAATGAATCTCTATATATCAGAGTACGTCAAAAAAAGGCTTGAGGGCTAACTGATTAGCATTCATTTTACGTCGATTTTTACGGTTGAATTGTTGAAGGGGCCAGGGGTGCATCTGGCTATTTCAATAGAGCATTTGTGGTTGTAAAAAAAAAATAAATAAATTTATGGCGCAACAGGCTCGTTAGTACCCAGGGCCTAGCTTTTTTCTCACAACCATTCATGTGTGCGTGTGTACTTCTTTGCGCGATGGCGGGACCTCCTGTTGTATGCCAAATCCGAACGGCTAAATTGAGATAAGCTATTCATGACAATTGATACTACTCGGATGATTTGTCAGATCATCACAAGAGGAGGGCCAGTGAAAAATCACTTTGGTGTTGCTACGGCTGGGAATCGAACCCGGACCTTCTGCGCTGCAGTTCAATGCACTAACCATCGCGCCACTGAGCCTTGAGTTGTAATAGCGGTAAAAGAGCGTAAGGCAGGAGACATCCCTACGATGTTCGAGTTAAACTATGGAGTTCGCTATGGATGGATCTCCTATCAATTTTATCGCACGCTTTTGTATCCTATCTAGTAGGTGCAATGCTGAGTTGGGTGCACCTGACCATATGCGGGCGTTGAACTCGAGTTTGGGGCTTATACACGCTTTATATATTGAGGCCAGATCAGATGTAGTTTCTGATCAATTAAAGAAGAACAAAAAAGCACGAATTTTCGACAGAAGGGCTTGATGCCAAACAATGTCAAATGCCTTTGAAATATCAAGTGCAACGATCTTGTTTGGTTCCACCTTTCGTTGAGATATGACATCAAATCAACAGTGGGCCTGTTGGTACGAAAACCGTATTGTCGGTCATTGAGGAGTTTTCATGATTCAAGATATTTCATAAGTTGACGGTTTATCAGCGGTTCCATGACCTTGGTAAGATTGGTCGGTAGTTTGAGAGAAAAATATTCGCCTTTTTTGGGGACGGGCTGGACAAATGCAGATTTTCATCGACTCAAAAAGAGTCCTGATGGATGGGACAGATTTAAAATCTGACGCAGTGGTTTTGCCACTGCGTACGATTTATTTATGATAGATACCATCTGGATGTGCTGTTGTCAAGATCAATAAATACTCTTGTGACTGTACGAGTACGAAAGTGGATTGGTCCCATGGAATGTTCTACGTTCTCTAGTGCAGGGAGAGACTGGGCACAATATTTTAGTGTCGAATTGGCTTAAAAACGAGCAGCGAGCAAATTGGCTTTGTTTAGAGAGGTGATGGCTGGAATGTCATTTTAAATGAGCGTTGGGGTAGAAGATGATGTTGACATCTTAATAATTTTTACTAACGGCCAAAAGTTTTACTACTTTTGGGACGTAGCAGAATTTGTTGCCTCAACTTTTGGTCGTGGAAGAATTTGACATGCTTAATGTAGACATTGTAGTCACTTTTGGCTTGTTTGAATTTTAAACGGTTTTGACTTATATGAACGAAAACATGACACTTTCATCCTAACAGCATCTTTACAACTCGAGTCATACGTCCCGTTTGCGTCGGTTTGATATTCTTTAGCCGGGATCGCAACGACAGTAGCGTCCACGTCACTACCGAGAAAGCATAATGACCAGCTATAATTCCTAAAGAAACCGCTTAGAGCTTTACAGTTGCTTTTCTAGTGTTGCCATACAGTTCTTTAAGGTTCTATTAGGAATTTGTTCTTTAACTACGTGGTTGGAGTACGAGAGATTAGCTGATTCGACACAGTTATAGTGTTTTTATCGGGTCGAGATGTTAAAAACAAGTCCAAGGTTTAATATTGTTGATGATTCTAGCTTAAAAACATTTTTGGCTGTTAACCACCTTATGCATCTCACAGAATGTTTGCCATGTGGTATCTATTAAAAAGTTTTTATTTGTACTTTGTACTTAAATTGAATTCTTAAAGTCATACTTTTTTTTGTTATTTACGAAGAAATGACTGGTTCTAGACTGGACTAGGTTCCATGATGTGACAAAACCTTCGTTTGTCAAAATATTCATAAGTTCTATGAAGGTTGACAGTTTTGTAATTAATGATGGATATCAAAATTGTCTAAACAATTTGTTTTAACTTAAAGTTATTGCCGAGAGTCAATCCTACAAATACTTATTTGTTCTACTCTAAAAGACACATTTTTGGTAGAAATGGCTTGTTTTGACCCAATGTCTTGTTTTTCTTAAGACCATTAATTAGTACGTAATGTACTTCTTCCGCAATGTCCTTACCTACAGTTTAAATTGTCATATTAAAGAAATACCTATATTACCTAAAACGATTGTTGAATCCATTCAATAATTTATCACCGCTTATTTATATAAGAAGAAGGTTTTGAATTGAGTGCTAATCAAGACTAATATGCCCCTATGGGATAGGGTTTACAAATATGGAAGTCAGCTGACGAAAGAAACAAAAAGAATACGGAACTTAAAAATTAACAAAATTCTAAAAACACAATAAATATCCTAAGTATCTATGCCATACAATTTTTTTAAAATTTCCAATTTACCATTTCGAAATTGCCTGACATATAAAAAAAAAACGTTTTTTTATTACACATTATCCTGTAATCTACAATCAAACCTCGAGGCAATGTAAATTCTGTTAAAGGATCTAAAATGGTTGCCAAATACAGATATCAGAGGTATTATTTATTTTGTGGGCTGTAGATGTTTTATTTTGTTGGTAAGTTAATTGGGTTTTTTTTTCATTTAAATTGTTGGTATCAATTTATTGTTACTGCAGCAGCATAAGGTTAAAGAAAAAAGCAAATAAAGCCATTTTTACAATTCAAAAATAAATTATGTTAAATTTTTCTCTTTTTTATGCGGTTTGTTGCAAGCGTATTTTTTAAGGTGGATCATCATCTATAAGAGCGTGCTTTAAAATTTATTAAAATAAAATAAAATTTTAAAATGAAAGAAAAAATGTTCACGGAATAAGGCAAATTATATTTAAAAAATTATTTTTCAAAACTATACAAAAATTTACAGATTGGAAATGGTATACACATATTTGGAAATGTTCAAATGGATTTTTGTATCTACCCACTACTTCACAGGAAATAGAAAAATTAAAAAAAGGATAATGCTGTGGCGACTTTTTTTTACAATGAAACTGAAAAAAAATATAGAATTTACAGTGCAGACAACATTTTGAGTAGTGAAAAAGAAATGTCTTAATTTTAAGAAAAAAAATTAAATAATACATATAATTACATATTTTTATATATTGTGTGTATTTTGTGGTGGAGTAGTGTATTCTGTAAGCATTGGCGTTATTTTGTTTAAGGTTAGTCTGTTTTTGTGTTTTTTTTTGTCTTTGTATGTACAGTAACGAAAAATAATATTCAAACAAAGAAATTTTAAAAACTTAAAAAAAATACCTTTGTTAATTTGTTTTGTATTGTTTTTTAATTTTTTTTGAAAGCAGTTTCTTTGGTTTTAAAAAAAATTAACATTCGTCAATTTTTTTTGCTTGTTTTTCTCTTTTTTTACTTTTCATCTCTTATTTTCTCTTTTAACTAATTTTCTCTCTCTCTTTCTTTTTTTTGGAAAAAAATAAACAACAATCTTTTTCATTACTTCTTTTCAACTAACCTCAGACACAGGGAGAAGTTTCTATGTACTACAACTGACCTGTAGCACAGTGCCATCAAGGTGAATGTTACAAAAACGAACCCAACAACTGACATTAGTACACCAACTAAGAACACTGTATTTGAGCCGTGGTAGTTCTCTATACGAGTAGAATTTTTTTTTTTTTTCATATAGACATATAATAATGGATTATTAAAAAAAGTTGAATTGTAACAAAAAATGAAAAATTATTTTGTTGTTATTTATTTTTTTTTATGTGTATGTAGGATTTGTTGTTTGGGAATAATTAATAATTTTATTTTTTTTGTTTTTTTGTATAGAGATTTATTTGTTGTTGTTGGTTATTTTTATCGTCGTGAGATACCATTTTGAAGATAAATCCATTTCAAGCAGCATCAGGTGACGAGAATATAGAATTAGTTTGAAGAAATAATTATTTTATAGCATTTTTTTTTGGTAAAGTGTTTTTTTTAATTGCAAATAAAGTTTTATTTAAATTATTTTCTTGGCTATCGCGGTAACCAAATTTTTACTATTTTTATGATTTTTATTTAAATTTAACTGGATAGGAAACCTCTATGACAATGGTAATCCTTTTGTGGGCGGTTTTCTTTTTATTGCAGAGTGCCTTACTAAACTTTACTATGACGGAATAATAGTTAACAAAACAAGTTTTTTTTTTAAATTTAAAGTAAGGAATCTTTAAATTTAAATTTAAAGAAAATCATGCAAAGAATTTAATAGTGTTGTAGAGTTTTGTAAAATAAAAATAAAAATTAGTAGATTATTTCTATATACAAAATAAAAAAAAATGTATTTATAATATTTATCGAAGATGTCTAATTTTGGAAGTTCACAAAAACGACATCAACAAGAAGTACATTATTTACGCCGTTTACGACAAGTGTATACATCATAGGATTAGAGTGTAGAGTATAGATTTTAGTGGGTTATGAAAAAAAATATTTAATTAACTAAAATGAAAATTATAATTATGGTAACTTAACTTATAATAGCATTATACATTAAACATTTTGCAGTCTTGAAGAAGGATTACTTGATTGACGTTTATAAAAACTAATTTAAGCTCAGCCTTTGAAAAAAAAATGGGTTTAAAACATGGACCTCCCGGCTGACCAATTTAACACATTGTCAGTGCCCGTGGTGTGGTGGTGTGTTCCAGCCAATATTCCATATCAGCATAGTTAATATGAAAAAACATTAAAAAAGACAAATGATGCTCCCCTACAACTAAGAACAACTTTCGAAGAACTTTCTGCTTATTTAACAAACACAAGAAAAACAGGGACTCCCTGAAAAGTTAGTTCGGACACCACCCGTGGAGTAAATCTCGACTACACTCAATGTAGTTTTCATTTCTCACTTTCATCTTATACAACCGAGCATATTGGTTCAAAAATTGATGTTGGTAATCAATTTTTGAACCAATAGGCTCGTTAGTACCTAAGACACAGCTTCCTCACAACTATTCATGTGTTCGTGTCTAATTAAGGCACCATGACAGGACTCATTTTTAATGCCGACTCCGAAGGGCTTAGTTAAGATAAGCTTTTCTTGACAATTGATACTACTCGGATGAGTTGTCAGATCATCACGAGAGGTGGGCCTGTGAAAAATCATTTAGGTGTTGCTACGGCTGGGATCCGAACCCAGAACTTTTGCGCGGCAGTTCATCGCACTAACCATCCACTAATTCCTTGAAATATACACAGTGATCTTAAATTCTACAAGCAGAAGACTATAACAGATGCCTTGAGGAAATAAATAGTGACGCCAAAAAGAATGTGGATTGGCAGACACAAGGCTGTGTCTATGACCATGGCTGGGTCATAGACAAATCCCTCCAAATCTTGTTTTTGTTTTTGAGAAATAAACATAATTTTTGAAAATTCTTGGACCTTTTTTTGACAAATCAGTCTGCTGACTACAGTGAGCCCTTAATTTTATAGGACGGACAAAAGGTCTATTTAGCTTAGATACACATTGATGACCTGCTAATCGTCCAAGCACGGTAACTACCAAACAGGTGAACTCACAGTTCAGACGGGTGAATGTTAAGCTAAAGGCCTAAAAAGATGACAAAAGTTGACTTGACGACATACGGGTGTATAAGTAGAATTCTCCCACTTCCATTTTTGTCAATCAAAATTATTTCCCATAAATTGGTACAATTATATCGAATATAATTCCTCACTTGGTAAAGAGGAAATTTCTGGGATATGCTAAGACTGGAATTTTTTTTCGGATTCATCTTTGCAACCTTTCTGTTAAACTAGTTATCATTATTATTACCTGCAAAGTAAGAATATTGCTCCTTCGACGTAAAACAGGAGGTCACGTCATCGTGCAAGAAGTAAACACATAGTTGAATGGTTGTAAGAAAAAGCTAGGCCCTTTGCTCTAACGAGCCTTTTGCCCCAAGAATTTGAATTTTTAATTAGCAAATTCATGTGCATTCATTTAGCAGGGTCATCTAAAATAAAATCAGTCCTTTCTGAGTATATTGGTTGCTTCGTAACATACATTTTTTTCCATGGTTGGGTGGTTAACCCAAAGCACAACCCCCAATTTGGAGGGCCAGTTCCAATTTATTAGATACCCCTAGGACACGGGGCCATCAGGAACGGACGCCAATACTCAGGCCCGCAGAGTCTTCGATTCCTCGCCAGACGTCGGACACATTGGTTGAGGCCCAGGTTCATTTCGGACTGTAGCGCCACTTAAGTAAGTAAATTAATGTGCTAAAAGTGCGCCGCACTTTATCGAAATGACCAGCAGATTGGCCCGTAATTTAAAATTGGTAACACTAGGCCCACATTATACATTGAAAGTGTGACAATCTCCATTTTATTCATGTGGATTTGCATCTGCATAAAAAGGAGAACCAAGTTCCTTGAAGGAGAATTATTGTTCGCAATTTAAGTTACGTCAAGGGAACCTCATTGCCTCATCCACAAAAAGTCTCTCTGCATAACGATTGTAGGTATAAGGTTCAATCAGCGTTGTGACGCGGGATGTACCAATTTTCGCGATGAATTCGATTTTGAATAATTCAACTTCCCAGAATAATTACCGACTCGAAAATTCCCCATATATTAAAAATCTTAGAACCCATCAAAAGCAGATGAATCATAATATGTCGTATGGAGTGTATGTAATATTATTTTAAATCCAATTATTCTCGTCTGTTTTGATGAGATTTCGTAGAAAATATTCAAGGACGAAAGCAGCTACATCGATCTAGTGAAACAGGGCAATAACTGAACAAGGTCATAAACCCTAGTTATTTAAAATCTTGGAACCTATCAAAGACGGGTGAAAAATAGCTCAAAGACAAAACTTTTAAAAAAGGGATGGTATTTTGTGGAAAATATTTAGGGATAAAATTTACATCTAGTAAAAGCGTTGCAATAACTAAAACGTAGTGTTGCACCATCATTGGATCGTATCTCAATCTAGTTGAATAGGAAAATTACAAAAACATTTTTGTGATTTATAACCCCTGATTAGTTTTGAAAAAATATCCAGAAAAAATACTTCACAAAAGTCTTAAAGTATGGGAAAAAGCAGTCGTAGTATGCCGCTCATCTTTTCATACATCTAGGGTCATTCCAGGCAGTTGGAAGGCTTATGAACTAGCGAGACCAGTTTTATGTCTATGTCATACATAGGTTAGGTTGGGTTAGGTTGTGGTGTCTGTACGCGATGCGGGTTCACACTTAGACCATAAAGGTCCGTTGTGGTTCCTATATTCGTTCGACTAATTGAACCTATGAGAGCTAACTATGTAGCAACGAAGGTTTCTGACATTGATGTTAGCCAGCTCACCTAGATTGTCAAAGGAGTACTCTCCCATATGAAGTATCCTTTTTACTGAGAGAGCAGGTCAATAGCATAGAAGGTGAGTAATACTTTCCTCCTCTTCTTCGTCTAAGCAGCTTCTGCAGAAGTCATTGCTGAAGAGGCCTAGTCTTCTTACGTGTAGGCCTATCGGAGAATATCCTATAAGGACACCGATAGAGTTGCTGATGTTTGATCTGTTCAGCATTGTCAAGCGCTTCTGGTTAAAGCTAAGTTAGAGAAGCCTGGATATTTGACACGTTGTACCGTTTATCTATCTGCGGTTTGCTCTCCTGGTCACATCCAGTTTGATCAGTAAATTACATGTAGCGATGGGCATACCTATCATGTCTACTGGCGGTAGAATATCGAGTGTTGTGGTCTGTCTGGTAAGCTCATCTGACTTGTAATTCCCTTGTTTGTCTCTGTGGCCCGGTACCAAAAAGAGGTGAATGGTAAAATGCTCCACCATCTCGTTAAGAGACAGTCGGCATTCATTGGCTGATTTCGAATTTAACGAGATTGCTTCCAGGGATTTTATTGCCGCTTGGCTGTCACTGAAGTTACTTATATGCATCTCGGATATTACATTCCATTTCATCCAATTATA
This sequence comes from Rhingia rostrata, assembly GCA_949824845.1. Lineage (NCBI taxonomy): Eukaryota > Metazoa > Arthropoda > Insecta > Diptera > Syrphidae > Rhingia > Rhingia rostrata. The sequence goes on along the minus strand of OX463755.1, from coordinate 143,728,308 downwards.
GCTTCCAAGCAGCCAACACACCTTGGCTTTATGCAAATTGTGGCACACTAGGCCTGGTGCTTTTAAAATCTCTGAGGTTTGCCCAACACGGAACTTTAAAGTTGCCTTCGATTTTGGTGAAGCTATAAACTTATGAGTTAATGGCCAAACATTTTCATGAAACTCTTTTTTTTTTATTAACTTTTGATTTTAACGCTTGAAGATGTTTATCGACTCTGCTCTTGGATTGTACGTCAAAAAGACGTCTACATCGAATCCAAAAACATGTCCCAAGCCACACGGACGAGTTGCATGCCTCAAGATCCAAACATTATTTTAACTGAATCAATAATGGTTTCTCTATGTTCAAAATTTAATGATTTTTCGAAAATTAGTCATGGGTCTATTTATTCAAAAAAGGGATCCCAAAGTTTAGCCTCAATATATCAGAAAAGATTGCTCTTAGGGACCGAATAAGACCGAATTTCCATCTGTGACACATTTTTATTAGCGGATGGTGCCAAGTGCAAAAAAATGGATGACTTAAGATAACCTCAAGCTGAATGTTGAATAACGGTGAGCCAGGGCAAACGCTAGCCATGCCAACATTATCAGCCAGGAAGGTTTTTCTCTGTAGTTTGCGGAATACCCACGGAATCGTCTAATATGACCTGCTTCCCCATATCAAATCTCTCCATTCGGATATGTACTATCAACAACTGCATCATCTGCAGGTAGCATTCGCCCGGGCAGATTTGACTTACAAAATCATGAAATTGCTGGGTTTTAAGCATCCACCTTATAGTATAGACCTAGCACCAAGTGAACGAACGACCCAAGCGCGAGTAGGTCTGAAATACTGTTTCATGTTTGGAGTTCAGAAAATGCATTCACATTATGTTTAGTTCTGACTTGAAACCAACTGATTGACATTTTTATTATAAATCCCAAGGCGAACAGGTCTTTCTAAAGACAACAAATAGATAATTCATCCCTTACTTAGGACGGGCTCAATGGCGAGATGGTTGGTGCGATGAACTGCGATGAAATGTCTGGGTTTGATTCCCTACCATAGCAACACTTAAATAATCTTTCACTGGCCCTCCTCTCGCGATGACCTGACAAATCATCCGAGTAGTATCAATTGGCTAGAAAAGCTTATCTCAAATTCGCCGTTCGGAATCGGCATAAGACAGGAGGTCCCGCCACCGTGAAACAAGTACACACGCGCACATGAATGGTTGTGAGAAAGCTTGGCCCTGGGTACTAACGAGGATTTTGAGCCAAAAATTTGGATTTTTTTTTGTATTTCGGTTTTTAAAACATTGTCTCATTGAAGGCTTGTAGGGATCTGTCTCTTTATTAATGTAAATGCAAGATGTTCAGAGAAGCATTGTTAAATTTTAACGACCTACACGGTTTTCTAGCTCATAGGCACACGGTCCATCTAACATCCACCAGAACAAAGTTATATTAAATCAAAATACATTAATTCAAGAGTAGGACCAAAAGAGCGATCTGAATGCTTTATAGTTTGGCCCCACTCGAATGAACTCTAAAAACACGAAGTGTCCTTGTGACAAAGACAAATTTTACATGACTCGTTTTAGCTTTATTCCTCAGTATGTCGCCAATTCTTCGGTGATGTAATATATATCTTAGTTAGAAAAGCGATTAAGCTTAAGCTTACTGCACCCTTAATGCCTCCTGAGACGTACCACTTGTTTGCATTTGGTTTGACACTATATACCTGGTAGGTGTTAAGAATTTCATAGTCAAAGCCAAGGATGTAGCTAATTTATGAGGCGGCCAAGAACGGGGCCTACAAAGCTAAGCTCAGGTAAAGACGAGAGCTGCCAATGAGCGCTATAGGTAGAGAATAAGGGAAGAATACCGGTTTTTCAGAAAGAAGAAAAAGAGCAAGAAAAGCGCGTGTACCGAATTTGTAAAACGTCAATGCCAAGGATACAAGGCTCGAACAGAATTTTGTCGAGACGAACAATTCAATATCGTAGTTGAGACACAGTCGATGCTGAGGATATGGAACAACTACTTCTGCAGACTGTTAAAGGGTGATGACTAACAACATTCCGCTGATAGGTAGAACGAATCCTTCAATATTGGCAACGATAGCGAAAACATCCGACCTGAGTGAAGTGAGGATAGAAATATCTAAGTTCAAGCTTATTAAGGCTGCCGGAAATGACGACCAGACGTCGGAAGCAGTAGAGGAAGACCTCGCCTCAAATGGCGTGCACAAGTATTTAGAAATAGAGCTCAACCAACTTGGAGTGCGCAACTGGAGGCAGCTAGCTAAAGAGCGGGTTAATTAGAGACTGTAGCACCACTTTATTATGATGGTTGTGGCCAAAGTTTATTTTGCACTTAAGCTTCACTTAACGAAAGGAAGAAGGTGATGGTATTGCTATCATTTACAAGCTGGGTTGAGATTTTGCCTCACCAACCACTGTAACACGCCTGTCATCGGGTGTTGACTGCCCAGATATTTAAGGCCATAAAATATTTTGTCGACTCAAATCAATATTTTTTTTTAAAAAATTGTTAAAATCGTTTTTCATGATCACACATTTATTTTTAATAGAAAACCTTATTTTTAAATTATATTATCTAAACGAAGAACTTGTACCGCAATGTTACATTCTCCCGCTCAAACGTAAGTTTTCGAATCAAACCTATTACATGGATGGGTACGTTTTATTCTTGCATTTTTTAAAACAGACTTAAAAATGGTATATCATCGGAATTTTCAACTGTTTTATATATAGCCGAATTTTTACAGAGCCTATTTTTAAAAACACTATTCTCCTAACTTCGCGCATTCTCCAAACGTTTGTTAATACTAAAGCTATTTTAAAACACTTCCAATATTAAAATTAAATAAAATTAAAAATTTTAAAACAAAAACAAATATTAATTTTTTACATAAAACATAATACAACATCGACACAAAATAAATTAAAATAAAAACACCAATTGAAATTACTTAACAATATTACACATAGAAACACAAACACTTAGATACATTATTTATTTAGGACAGAAAACCAAGCAAAGTATCGAACATAATATTTATTTTTACCACCACCACAACAACACCAAGAATTTGAACAACAAAAATATGGAAACTAAAAAAATAAAAAAAGTAAAAAAAATTAAAGTGTGCAATTTACAATCAATTAATATTTTGGGTGAGTAAAATGTTTCCATTATAATGTTTAAAAAAAGAAAAATTTTGTTTTTTTAAAGGTTGTTTTTTTTAATTAATTTTTTATTAATTTTATTTGGTGTTGGTTTTTTTTAAGACAACGTATAGTTTTAACAAATTTGTTTAAAAATTTGTTATAGAAAAAAAAATGTAATTGCTTGGTACTCTACCTGTAACACACCGCCAAGGTTGCAAAACTTATGAAGACACACTTGACGATTACGGTTAAAATGATGACCATTGTTAATGTGCTGATCCTATTTTGATCGGAGGTGCCTGGAAGATGTTTTTTTGTTGGTTTTGTATGTTTTTTTTTTCGTTCAAAAAAATGTTTTCTTACTTTTTTAAGTAAGTGGTAAAAGAAAACAAAATAAATCAAAAGGATTCTTAAATCTAATGTGTGTGGCAAGAAAACGGGACACATTTAATGAAAATGCAAAACAAAGTGAGAATTTTATTTAAAACATTAACTTTTTTTTGCATTTTCATATAATTATCAGCATCGAGCTTGTAGGTTCAACACTATGAATAAAATATATTTATACTTAACAAATAAGAGGTAATAGATATTAAATGTTTGCTGTTAATAATCATGCAGTTAAGGTTCAAGATGTATTGGCCATATGTAAATCAGATGCTGTTAAACTTTAACTGTGCTATGTATTTAACAAAATTATATAAAAACTCACAGTTAGCTATTTTTTTTTTTTTGTTACATTAAAATTATTCTGTCAAATGTTTACTTTCGTTTATACAACTTCATTGATTACCATTGTCATATATGTATATATATATTTTTTTAAAATTATTATCATTAAGTAGAAAAAGTAGAAAAAAATTTATAAAAGAAAATATTTAAAACTAAGGAACTACTATAGCAAGTATAAATTAAAAACTTGATTTGATATTTTTGTTTTATTGTAGATATATTTTTGATGAAAAAAAATGTTTTTTTTTTATTAATTGGAAACAAATTGCTCTTACCATATGGCGTTTCTTTTTTCTCCATTTTTATAGTATTTTCCTGTGTCGGTACGGGTTGAGTTGGAATCGGTGTCGTCAGTATCACAACCAGGCTACAGTCCATTCCTCCCCAGCCCATGTCACAAAAGCATCGATTTGTGTTCGTACAAACCTATATTCGTGTATATGGAATGAATTTATTTTTTTTATTTTGTAGACAATAGTTTTAATTGAATTGAATTTATTTTGTGTTGTTGGTTGTTTATTTTTTTTAAGTTTTAATTATAGTTCAGTAGTTAACACATTTTAGGTTTGAATAATTGAAACACGCCATGTAACGAAAAACTAATTTGTAAAGAAAAAAAAATTTGCTAGCTGATATATTAAAAAAATGTGGTTGATTTTTTTTAATTGAAATTACTTGGTATGGTTTATATTCAAAATATTTGACATGTTTTTATTTTCTATTTACTATTGCTATGCAGACGAATTTAACATTTAATAGAGTTTGTAAAATAAATTACTTTTTTCTGGCACCACGTCAGCTTTATTGTATTTTTCAAAATCCTTCATGCAAGACTTTCAAAAATGAGGGAACCTATAACATTATCCCAAATCTGAACGAAACATACAAAATTTTTTGCTGCAATACAGCCTAACTTCAGGCATTAACGCCTATACTTCAACCAAAAACACCGAAGGTGGACTAGAAAACTGGTAAAAGAGTTTCACTGGCTGCCCCCAATATGATGGAAAAGGGAGCTTCAATAAAAGGTAGAGAAGCAGTAGCCCAAACAACACGAATTCGATAAACTGGGATTACAAATTAGACGAATGTTGGAGATGTTTGAAGACGGCAAAAATATCTCCTTTAGCCGCCTTCGAAAATCTCCACCAGCCCTCGAATTTTACCAACTGATAAGAGATGCTATATAAACAAAACAGCTCTCAGTTATTGAATCGAGAGACGAAATGACAAATAATACCTCACGACATCCCCATTGCTTAGGTCCAATCTTGAGCCGAATAGAAAACAGCTTCCTGAAATTAAAACCCACGATTTAGAATACAAAAAACCGGTGTTCCCAGATGAAAAATCACGGACAAAGTACGCTAGCATCCAAGCACCTCAAGTCGAAGCACACAAAAAAGTAATGAACAAGTCGAGCCAAATAGGAGGGAAAAACATTGTTAAACAAAAGCGCTCAGGGCAAACAACAGTAAATAAAAGGAAAAAGCAAACGAGGTATGATGATACAATTATTAAAGCCTTAACAGGAAAGCCCCACGGAGATATATTGCGAAATAAAAAAGCAGACCCCAAATTGGAAGCATTCCGAGAAGTCGTCTCAAAAAGAGTAGTAAATGCGAACTTCACAAAACAGCTCAAGCAAACAGGAGTTAAAACGGCAGAGCTGAAAAAATGTCATAAGGAAATCCTTTAATAAGCTAGCTGGAGTCAGAAAACTCAAATATCAGATAATGATGCATAAATCAAAGTCGCAACAAAAGCAAAGTTTGTCTTCGAAGGAGGATGGTTTTAACGGTGCAGCCAAACTTATAGAAAGCGGGCATGATGCTGGAACCCAACAACATTAGGAATGAGCAGCGTCAATTGTCGAAAAATGGTAATCTTAACTCAGCCGTTTAATTTCGGCATAAAACAGGACGTTCCGCCATCGTGCAAGAAGTACACACGAATATATGAACGGTTGTGAGAAAATGCTATGCCCTGGGTACTATCAAACCTGTTGCGGAAATTTAGTTTAGTTTTTTGTATCCAGCGTCAAAGAAACACATAAGAAGGCTACAATCCGCTGTGCAAAGAGTGGAATACCCTTTCCCATTCTATTCTTAAAATAAACATCCAAAAAAGTGGGCGTGGCAAAAAACTTTGTGAAATATAGAAAATAACTCTGTCACAACTTATTATTTACACAGTTTATAAAAATCTTTTATGGTTCGACAAAAAACAACGTTTTTCTAATGCATATGCTATGGGGTAGAACAAATTTGCTTTTCTATTGCATATGCTATGGGGTAAAATTCGCCTTTCGAAATCGTCATAAAACAGGAGGCCCCGCCATCGTACAAGAAGTACACAAGCACACATGAATGGTAGTGAGAAAGCTCGGCCCTGGGTACTAAAGAGTCTAAAGAGTCGAAAATTTGTATTTGTATTTTTTGTATACTATGGAGTAGAGTATACAAATCATTTTGTTAGGAATTTTGGAGTAGAGTATACAAATCATTTTGTTAAGAATACGCCCTCAAAAAATAGGCGTGGGATAAATATTACCAAATCGGTAAGCATCAAACATTTTTTCAAATACTTTAAAATTAACTGAAAATGTTTTGAAAACCGTTATATAGACGAAATGTAGGTTTAGGGATCGTCTAAATATGTTATTCAGATACTTTTTCAAAATTCCCTACCGTTTGGCCAAAAACTACGTCTTTCTGAAAAGCGGAAAAATGTTTACACTTGTTCTGTAGACTTGGGCAAGGATCCTTTTATCATATTCCATTATCTTCGCTCAAAATGTAAGGCCTAAAAATCGATGTCGGAAGGACGGACAGACAGAAATTGTTAATGTCTTTAAGGTATATCTACCTTAAGTATTTCTCTATGATACAAAATATGGATCAAAACCAATATACCCCTATGGGATAGGGTTTAAAGAACTTCGGATCTTGGGTAAGGGCGAAGTTGTTGAGTACGGTTTGCTAAAATTAAAAAAAAATGATTTCCATCTGAAGACTTAATTTCCTCTGAGCTTATAAAATTAGCTGAGTTTATAAAATTAGTTGACTGCAGCCCTACAGATTTCGTTGTTGGCCTCGAACTAAACAGTTTTTAACTGAGGACAATCAAATGCTGATATGGTTGCATCCAGGAGTTTCAAGGCATGGCCTTGTTCAATATTTGTATCAAGCATATAACGATGCCTCTAAGGGTCTCCATTATGAACGCGACAAAGCCTAATGAATAGGTCATGCACTTTGTATTGGATTGTTGTTTTTTTTTGTGAAACTTTAACTTCTTGTAGTATCTAGCGTTGACTTAACTTCTTACATGATTAAGATTTATTACTCCAGCTGTCTTGCGAAGCACCCTCATCCCCTTAAAGTTAGTTTAACCTCATATTTTTAGTACATTGTCCAACTTTATGATCCGAATTTGTAATCTGCGGTCTAGTGTTTTCTTCCGGCTATGGAGCAATTTTTCGGTCACCGTTTTCCGGTACCTGATTAGTCATCTTTCAGTTTCATCTACAAAAATTCCCTGTCTGTGAAACGGTTTAAATATTTTAGGAAAACAAAACCAATAATATTCCGAGATGGAATTCGTTTAAAATATTTAACAGAAAAATCTCTACGAAATGCGGTTTTAATAGCTCCCCTTCTTCAGAGTGTTAATCATCCTTTAAAACTCCACTAATTTAAGTGAACGCGGGTATATCTAATAATAGAGATAATTAAATTAAGTCATTGTGGTCGCCTAAGAGCTGTATAACTACTTGCTTGACTTCTCTTCTTGCAAAATTTATCATCCCCTATTACCCCATCTAACGATCCATAGTCTTAGACGGGACAACTATACCCTCCGTATGATTATGCGTTTTTTTTTTCAATTTCCCTGAAGAGAAACCACAAGCTTCCCACCGCTGGTCACCCAATCAGAAAACCAGTACAACCGCCCACCCTCCATCGTCTGAAAGAATGTTCAATCAAATTCCCTCCGAAATTCCCGAAACTATTTGGCAAATTGCCCATTAATTCAATTACGTAATTGTCTAAAGGACCATGAAAAAAAAAACGAATCCTTGCACATAGTATATACAGACTCGTACATTCATCTATTTTTATTATGATGGCGATTGTGACCAAACGCGCACTTGGAAAGGTACAAAGTAACACTCAGCACAATACATACACAGACACAGTATGCTTGGCCAGGTCTTAGACAATCCAAAGCTGTAAGTGTAGCTGTTCTTGTTGAACAACAATACTTACCCCATGATCGGAGCACTCTTGTCCTTGTTTGTTGGCTGGACACTTAGTCTGGTCGATATGTGGGAATAGACTAACGCACGTTTGATTCACACAAATCAAATTATCCCCACATGGTGTGCCGTCCTTAACGAGGCCATGTTCTGGATATTCATTAGAGCCCACTTGACCGCTTGTTGCCCTGTTGTTAGATGGAAGAAAAGAGAAACGAAAAAAATAAAATAAGAAAAATAGAAAACGAAGGAATTAGATAGCAAAATCAATTATACTCTCAGTGAATGCTGTATAGAGAGTTGAGATACAAAGTTAAAGATGCGATATACTCGAGAATTGAATGCACACACCAGTGAAATGTAGCACACACTGACTATGAAAGAACTCGGGTGTACTATGTGTTGCGGTGGAGAATTGAATGAAAGCTGGAAATAAGGGTTTCACTTGAAAAATGAATGAAATCTACTTGATTTCGATTCCTTTTTGTGCATCTTCGTCCTTGTACGGTACTATACTCGTAAATTGTAGATGTACAGAACAATTGCAATTGATTAAATAAATTCGATTTGAGTCAGTACAAGGTTGCCGAACAGCAAGCCAAGCAAAGTCATTCATATTGAGATACAATATGATGGACTATGTATATACTTTCTATATACCATAGACTACACGACAACACGTCTGGTAACGGACTTAGGTTGCGAGGTTAGCCTGCGGATATCCACTACGCCACAACAATCCAGAAATACTGTAAAACAATATAATGTCGAAAGACTGCAATCGCAAGAGACCGCCAAGACCTTCGCGCAACGCGTATCCCTAAACCTCTCGATTAACACCATACCACCAACATCGAATGTCGAAGAACTTAATAAGGCTGCCGGAAATGACGGCCTTCCCGCCGAGCTTTATAAAGCCGGGGTAGATGACTTGGAAAGTAACACCCACCAACTCATTAGCCGAATCTGGTCGGAAGAAAGTATGCCTGAAGAATGGAACCTCAGCATCGTTTGCCCGATCCACAAAAAAGAAGACCCTTTAAACTGCGCCAACTACAGAGGCATAAGTCTCCTCAACATCGCCTGCAAGATCATATCTGCCGTATATACGCCTGAAACCGTTTACCAATAACCTGATCGGCCCTTATCAGTGTGGTTTTAGGCCAGGGAAGTCCACAACCGATCAAATCTTCACACTTCGGCAGATCCTGGAAAAAACCCAAGAAGTCCAAATCGATACCCAACACCTATTCATCGATTTCAAAGCCGCATACGACAGCATTTACAGAGACAAACTATACAGAGCCATGTCTAGTTTTGGTATACTGCACAAACTCGTCCGTTTGTGTAGGATGACGATGGAGAATTCTCGCTGCTCCATCAGGGTCGGAAAAGACCTCACTGACACATTCAATACCAAAAAAGGATTTAGGCAAGGCGATGCGCTTTCATGTGACTTCTTCAATTTGATTCTTGAGAGGATTGTGCAAAACTCACTAGCCAACACCAGGGGCGCAGTTTTCCAAAAATCTGTACAACTAGTAGCATACGCCGACGATATTGACATCTTTGGTAGGACCCAACGTGATGTCATAGCCACGTTTGCTAGTATAGAGAAGGAAGCGGCAAAAATGGGTTTAGCAGTAAATGAGGGCAAGACGAAGTATATGCTGTCAACACGAAAGGACACACAACATCGAACAATTGGACAGAACGTCACCATTGACAGATATAACTTTGAGGTGGTACGGGACTTTATCTATCTCGGTTCCGCTATTAACTCTGACAACAACATCTCGTCAGAAATTAAACGAAGAATTACTCTTGCCAACCGCTGTTTCTTCGGGCTAAGAAGGCAATTCAGTAGTAAAGCCCTCACTCGAACTACTAAGGAGATCTTATATAAGACCCTGATCATCCCAGTCCTGCTCTACGGCGCTGAAGCATGGACCGTCTCAAAAGCAGATGAAGAAATCCTTGGTCGATTTGAGAGGAAAATTCTTCGAAAAATCTTCGGTCCCGTTTGCCTTGACGGGCTATGGAGACGAAGATTCAACCAAAAAGTCAAAAAACTCCGCATTGGACGTTTAAGATGGCTAGGACATGTAAAACGAATGGACACCAATACTCCGGCTCGCAGAGTCTTCGATTCCCAGCCAGACGTCGGACGCAGTAGAGGAAGACCTCGCCTTGAGTGGCGCGCACAAGTAGAAACCGACCTGGACCAACTTGGAGTTAGCTAAGGACTGGGCTAATTGGAGAGGCATGTTGGTTGAGGCCCCGGTTCATTCCGGACTGTAGCGCCACTTAAGTAAGTAAGTAAGTAAGTATAGATACTTTCTGATTGCTTTTGCAAATGGAAGCGAAACAATTCGCATTTCGACACGGCATTTAAAATACGAGAGGGAGAGAGAGAGAAAGAGGGAGAGAGAAAGAGAGAGAGAGAGAGTCTGTTGCTTACTGTGCTGGCTTTTAGACGGGAGTATACAGATTAAATCAATCAGTAAGGTCCTGACAAGAAATCTCACTAGAAGTTTTTTTTTGCCAACTGGAGTTAAAAGATCAAGCTCGTAGGAACAATGATCTGCTTAAAGCCCTTTTGACCACTTGGATTATAACGATCTAGTTCGGAGGACGATGTTTCCTTTTGGTATGAAAGGGTATTTCTAAAGGGTTTTTCAATAAGGTAGGGTTGAAATGAAATGGATGGAAAAATGGAAGTTGTGCGTGAAATATTAACGACATTTTGCAAGGAGTATACTATGGTTGCATTCCACGACATCGAAGGTGCTTTTTACAACGTTAATTCGGGTGCGATCAGTGAGGTGCTAACATGTCTGAAAGTCGATCATAAACTTGGAATGTTGACTAATTTGTTGTTAAATAGCCAAATTATCAACACAACACTGGGTGGTGCTCTGACGACATGTCAGTAGAGGGACACCGCAAGGTAGAGTCCTGTCCCATCGTCTGTGCAACTTGGTGGTAAACGAGATTTTACTCATCCTGGAAGCAGAGGGTCCACGTGTTTGCTTACGCGGATGAAGTTGCTATCGTTGATTCAGGGAAGCACCTTCTAAAACGCACTACATAAACTCTCCAAATGTGCAGTCAGCTGTGGACTGGGTGTCAACCGCTTACAAGTCGGAAGTGGTCCTGTTTACTAGGAAACATAAAATTCCTCACATTGACGGGGGTGATTAAATGGAATCGATCCAGTCTTCTTAGACAAAGCAATATGGATTCTAACAAGTCTTCTCAGACAAAGCAAAATAGTTGGGGCTTTTTTTTTGAAGCTTACCTCAAGCTTGGAGCTTACTATTTTCAAAATCTCAGTGATTTGACAAAAACAAAAGCGAAAAGCATCCTCCGCTTCACCAAAAACTCAGAATGTTTTTTTCATGGATAGTAAGGTATCGCAATGGACCGAAATGGTCTAAGTGTGCTTGCGACCGCTGATAGCCATAACATAACCTTACCTAACCATGTATGTATGCCGTTATGTATTGAATACTAAAAACCGCCGCGGCTTTGCACGATGGCATTGATCTAAAACGTACAATTTTTAACGGTGTGCCTGATTTTATGCTTATCGTTTGGTTGTAGTTCTTAGGGCTGCGATTTTAAAAACTTCGTAAGAAAATGTCTAACGATGTCAATTCGCACGATCTGGGTAGGTGATTCCATTCACCTCCGCTAGAGATAACGCATCCCTACAAGATGGAGCTTCCTCTTGTTTGATAGATGAAGTATTGTTTCTTCTTCCTCTTCGTCGATGCAGCTCCTACAGAACGTCTTTTGAGTAGATCCCTTGCCTTTCTGCGTGCCTACCTATGACACCTATAATGGCGCTAATATACGGTATATATAGCGAAATCAGATCCTTTTATTCCCGCAAGTCTAGTTTGGGCCATATTTGTTTGATTATTTGACACGTCCTGCCAAGACTCCATCTGAGGTTTAATTAGCTATTACCATGTTGCGCTAGTAAGCTATGCATGTTGCGCTAGTAAGCTATTAGCATGTTGCGCTAGTAAGCTTTTGCATGTAGCGATATGAATACCTAGTACACCCGTGTCGGTTACAACCGGAAATTTAGTCCCATGTCTGGCGAATTCAACAGCCTTACAGTTCCTTGGAATGTCATTATGAGATGATCGGCAGTCTATGGATGTCTTTGAATTTTTTGAGACTGATTCCAGGGATTTGGCTCTGGAATCCGCATGGAATACGCTGCAATGACTAGGAAGACGGAAATATGGGCTGAGACTTAGCCTGTCGGAGAAGACAACAGCACCCACTCCGTCATTTGTTTTGTAGCCATCGGTATAGAAATAGGCCGAGTCCTTTAGCACAGGTTCGATACTCTTCCATAACGTTCTGTCTAGGATTGTGACCCGTAAACTCTTAACAAAGCTTAACCTGTTCAGCGTGTAAACGGTGTTTTTTGGGGAATTTTTTGTGTGTTCGTTTAGAATTTTCATGTGGCTAGATTGAATATTTGACCCTTGTTGGATGGATTAAAGATATATGGTTAAAATAGCTGCCATTTGCTTGCCGAAAATATCTAGGCGTATTAGGTGAAAATAAAAATCGGGTTGCACCACCGAAAACAGACAATCAGTTCTTTGCAAGTTGTCCAGCTCACACCAATAACACACAAGGGATTAAATACTAGCTGTAATAGGATAATTATAGCAGGATTCAAGACTGAAGTAGAACAGAACTTTCAGGGTGATACAGTTGTATATTCGATAAGAAGGTTTTTCTGATTTCACGCCTATTCCAGCTTTGCTTTTGCTTCAAGTGGAGCTCCAGTACGGAATGTACCTTGGCCGCAACCAACATGCCTCTCAAATTTGCCCGGTCTTTAGATAACTGCCCAGTTGCGCACTCCAAGTTGGTTGAGGTCGGTCATTCTTGGGCTCACCACTCAAGGCGAGGACCTCCTCTACTGCGTCCGACGTCTGGCTGGGAATCGAAAACTTTACGTTAGCCAACTGACTAGGCTTTTTCACAAGGGGCATTTCGCCCCAGCTCGTATAGTTCTTGGTTGACTCTTCATCTCCATAGCACGCACTCGTGTTACGCCATTTCGAGAGCGAAAGTAAACGGTTCCATTCACCTAAGCGATTCGCAGAGATGAGTTTCGGAGACATGTACAATGTTTCACGAGCTGCATACAGCCATAAAGTACGCATTGGAGAAGTGAGAATGCTAGGAAAGCGAATAATCCTGGCCTGAACCGGGCCAGATCATATGTTTGATCCATTACAAGTGCAGAAAATTTAGCTGTTTTCACTTCCACGATTTCAGTAAGGGTCACTACGCTGATCACCTCAACGTACTAGACCCTACATCACTGGTCCAGCTGAATAAGTAATAAATATTAGTTAAGGTATATTCAACTCGCTTGAGTGCTCTTCATTGGGTCTCTGTTCAGTACGGTGAAGCTACCGCTCTACAACTTGTTACAGTCTATAGTTTGTGAAATACAGTCGATATTTACAGCCTTATTGTTCAGTTAAAGCGTTTTTTGTCTACGTATCATCTCTTGGCCTTGATTGCACTTCTTTCTTCACCTGCTGACTAATGCTGCCTTCCATTTCTACCTATTCGATGTTGTCGCGCTCCATTCGTATGCCTTGTCATCAATATAATCACGACGTGTCGGCTTACATTCATATGAAAGTAATATGAGAAGTTATCCTGTACCGGTACATGCTCACCACAGCAGTTTTCCATGCACCCCCTAGTTCAGTGACACATTATATGTTCTAGATCCATGTTAATCCATATTGAGGTACATATTAAACTTGACATCCGACGTGTGACAGACCTTCAATGCCAATGAAACAAATTCAGCAATATTTACCTAACGAAACAACTTGTTTCAAGAACAAATTTTGTCCAGGCTTATATATACTTTTGTCACTTTTGAGATTCAGTGATTGTATTTCTTTTCATTCAAATTCTTTTTTAACTGTCGAACTTCTGTGAGGGCATATCATTTGACTCAAAATTAATAACAAACTTGTGGCTCTCGAAGTCTGCACAATTCACTGAATCTACGACAGCTCTATCAGACGCCATGTTACTTAACATTTTATGTCGAAAGGTCTATTTACCAACACCCTTTAAACTCAATTGCGAAATGTCAATATGCCAAATACCATACTGGCTACCGTTTCCAATTACGAAAGATTTTGCATAAATTTGATGAAATTCAAGTTTGCATTCAATTCTCTTTTATCCTTCCAAAAAAAAAAAAAAATATAAAAACTGAAATATACCATCGAGGTCGTTAAAAAATTGCATCTCACACAAAGCCACTTACTTGCATTCGTATTCCAATCCCTTAATCGATATAATTGTCCGCGAATAAAGCTGATCAATGCCATCGTTAATTGGTTGTCGTTCGCCTTCCTTGCATTGCAACGTGCCACACTGAACGTTCCTATAAAATTTATTCATCACAATGTGGCATAGGAAAAGGAGCAGATTGCAGAAAAAATTATGAATTAATATAATAACGGCATGGAAAATCTTTCGATTTAAAAAAAAAATGTTCTGAAAGTTAAATTAAATGCACATCCTGTGTCACCATCCCTCTCTGTTCACCATGTCACTTTATCCATCCAAAGAACGGCGCACCTCTCATTTGCAGTTTCCTGCATCACAAACGTTTTGCAAAGGCAAATCCAGTGCAAATGTCCATCACAGTAATTGCTTTCTTGACAGTTTCACTGGTTGCAAGCGATTTTAGTATAACCAACTCGACAGGAAGTTGGTACCCCCCTGCCGAAGGTCCTTGAAGTGCTAACTTTGCAATGTTTGCGATTACATAGGTGAAATTCGTTAGAGGAAGTCGGAGTTTTTTTTTTTGGAAACCAAGTTTTATTCTTGAATTCGAAATTCACTTGGAATGCATACAAAAGTAGAAGAAACCACATAGCAAGAGGAAGATGAAGGCACACAGAACATACACATAGGCATACGGGTGTGAGACTTACTCTGGTTCGCATTTCACGTAATGCTCGTTGGCATCTCGACCACAGTGACCGTTTATGGATCCTTTTGAGTTGAATTGCTCGTAACATTGGCGATCAGCGGCAGAACCACCATAGCCCCAGATGCCCTCACATTGGAGACTTAACGTTGGACAGTCGCCTTGGAAGCAATAACCTGCAAGATAAAAGAGCACAATAAAATGTTATTCTAACGGGTTCTTCTTGGTTGTTTTAAGCCAGTTGGGTGGTTGTTGGTACATTCTGTGGTAAGACCTTGTGATTGGTAAGAATCTCGTAAGGGAGGAGTTTTTTTTTGTTGTCTTAAGAAGGGAGAAAAAAAATATAGCCTGAAGCAAGTTTTTATGTTTTGGCCAGCAACATTTTTCACACAGCCTATCTTTCTGTAAAAAAACACATTTTAGGGAATTTGGTAGCACTTCGAGGAAGACGATTTTTGGGTGTCCTTATCCTACTTAGGTGTGATATCAGGGGGGAAACTTCTCACTGGATCGGTAACGATCTCACCGAAACATTCGTTACCAAAACTTGATATCATAGCCACGTTTGGTAGAATAGAAAAGCATTCGGCAAAAATGGACTTAGGTGGACATGAGGAAACTACAAAGTATATGCTCTCAACACGAAAGGATACACAACATCGACTAATTGGACAGAACGTTGGCAGATATAACTTAGAGATTGTATTGAACATTGTCGGCTCCGCTATTGACTCTGAATGCAATATCTTGCCAGAAATTTGACGTTTGTGAATGTATAGAATGAATGCACACCAATACGCCGGCTCGCAGATTATTCGATTCCCAACCAGAAGTCAGACGCTTTAGAGGAAGACCTCGCATTTAGTGGCACGCACAAGTGAAACCAACCTGAAACAACTTGAAGTACGTAACTGGAGTAAGTGAGTTAGTGGGCTAATTGGAGAGGCACGTTAGTTGTATCCCAGGTTAATTCCGTTCAGTTGTGCTAATTAAATAAGAGAGTAAAGGTGAATATAAAAATTAAACAGGAGACTTATTTGTACCAATCCATTATTTACAGCAATTTAGGTGCAAAGTCCAAAAAAATCTGTAAGCATAATTTTTGGGAGCCTATTGGGCATTGCAGGATCGTTTCACCTGAAAAAATTGCATGGCAACACAGGCTTCTTAAGTTTTGTTCCGTACACCGGTCAGTCACCATCATCCGTTGGAACTTTTCAAAGGAATGTTCTGTTCGAAGTAAGCATTGCGAAATCGCTTCTGTATAGTCCCGTTGTGCCCTGTCCTGCACCAAAAATGATTGTAATATAAGGTACTCAGTTCAGATAAGAAGCTAGAATAACAAGATGAAGAACTGGAATTCCTTGACCCAATAGATCACCTGATATCACTTTATTGCGACCAAAGATGTGTCAGTCAATTTCTTAACGATGAATTTTAACACCATCTGTACAAGTTGGCGATTGAGGTGGAACTCACGGAACGCAACTTTAATAGAACGAGTTGAAACAGTTTCTCGAAAACTTCTCGATGACTTTGTTTGAACTTGAGTGGAAGAGTCATCCAACAGAACATATGCCACATGTGTCACAGTGAGTGACATCTGGATTTGTTGGTTCTTGGTATTTTGAAGAAAATTAGTTCAAAGTGTGACAGAATACAGACGATTTTTTAGGTAACATTTGGTTACAATAGGGCCGAGCAACTCCCAAGGCGAAGTTAAAGCCGTTTTTTAAGCGTTTTTAGGACTCTAAAAAATATGAAGGCATAAATTGACAACTAACTCGCTCCTATGCTGCTTGTAGTCATGCATGACTCATGACAATCGAAATCGGGTTATTCAGTGTATGCACAGTGGAGGCGTCACCTATCTAATTTGATATTCGAAAAACTTAAGATGTGCTGATTCCAAAAATAGTATTTTTGCATTTTGAACAAAAAAGAAAAAAGTAGGAAATGATGTTCCAAAATCTATACATTTGAGCAGAACTTACTCAGAAGCAATAAATTAAAAACTCCTCTTAGTAGATGATGGTATTTGAGGTAGTTGAAGTGACGAAGAAAGCCCTTAACTATGCATAAGATAGATATATTTTCCATGTCCTTCCATAATGCTTTTAGGTTTGCAACAATAACCGGATGGCTAGAAACGTACTAGTTGGAAATTAACAAAAAGAGGAGGTACTTAGGGTTCAGTTATAGCTATCATTGAACAATTTCATTGAAACACAACACATGATGGAATTGAAACGACACCCCCATAGCTTCTTATAAGGATTATTGGAAAATTCTGCTTCAGTTCGGTGGAAGGGCAATCATTGATCATTGATTGATCTTGATCAGTGAAAAATAAGAAGTGATTTTCTGCGTACCCATGATACTACAATAAAAGATAAGGGTTTGCATATGTTGGGTTCTTGCCATGAGCGTCGATGACGTAGGACGCTATCAGTGAGGTATTTCATTTTTTTTAAAACAGTGTCGTTTCGGGATAATCATCCCTCACAAAAAATTGCAGTTATATGTACCGGTAAGTAGAGTTTATTTTTAATAAACAAAAAGTGACCTTAAGGCTATAAATATAATGTCATCAGGTCAAGAACGAACATCGACATGTCTAACAAAAACGTCAAGACCAATAGCTATAATTTTTGAGACAGTAATTTACCCTTGCTACTTCGACTGTGCATCATAGATACATCGTCAAAAACTGAATGAAATATTAATCTTGCAAACCGCCGTTTCTTCGGGCTAAGAATGCAATTAAGAAAAAAAAATCATACTTGGACTAATATGAAATTCTACCCTGATCATCACACACCTACTGTTTGGTGAGGAAACATAAAATATTGTACCAAATGAGCGAAAACTTGAAAAAAAACTTCTCCAACCATAAGATTTGGAAAATAAATTTTCTTTATGAAAACAATACCACGATATATTCCCGCCCACTAAAAAACTGCAACGTCCTTGCAGTCTCACATGAAAGATTTATACCAACAAACTTTTACAACAAATTCCACTCTTTCAGCAAGGTGGATCTCGTTTACGGAATAGCAATTAGAAAATGATGAACTTCACTTGGTTTACAGCTTCCTCTCCCAAGCATATTCTTAAACACCCTTTCCAGGGATGTTGCACTACGACGATGGATGCATCTCACGTCTCGTGATGAATTGTTTAGAAGAAGAAGAAAAAAATAAAACCTCGAGGGCTGTATAAAAAGAAAAACTTCCAGGAAGAAAAACTTAAATGAATCTTTGAAGGAACAACTACCACACAATATAAATGTCTTTCCAGAAATAAAGAAAACAAAAAAAAAGTCATAAAGACTATAAACAAAAGGAAAGTCAAATGTGGTGAGGAGAGTTCACACAATGTCGGGAAGGCAAATCCAAGAAGAAGAACAACACCAATCTAGATGAGGACTTGCAGAATAAGAAGGCTAGAAAATATAGAACTCCAGCTCCAATCGAAAGAAGACGAAGCCAAAACCCTAAACCACACCGCAAACCAAACGTAGGATCACCATCTATTTGTACTTTAAAACTAATTTCTCTTTTCCTTAAAGATAAAAAAAAATCCGAAGAAATAAGCTGAATCCCGTTGTATGCATGCACCTAAGTATAGAGAAGTCTTTTAGGGCAAAGTTCATTTTGAGTTTTTAACGTTGTTATGGCTGTGGCTTCTGTTGCAAACAAAACCAAAAAAAAAGGACGAAACCAACTTGTACACATTTTATTTTCTATAAGTGAACTTGTGCAACTTGAAATGAAAAGCAAGGATCCTGCAAAATGGACGCGGGTGTGGTGGCAGAAATTAACTCCAGGAAGAAAGATGGCAGGAAAGTGCGATGACTTTATATAAATACCCAGCGTTTCAAGTGGGGTTCCGTTGAATCTATTAAGATGTCAGAATGGAAAGCAGCAACTTCAGACAGTGTTATTTATGGTATTTTGGTATAAGGACATTCTGAAGTAGTGCACACGGAAATGGCATAGTTGCGATTGTGAGAGTAGGTATGTCAGCTGACAGCAGCGGATGATAATGTTGAACCTGAATTTTCAATGACATTTCATTCTGTTTTAGGATTTGGAGAGTCTTATTTTCGACTGTAGAAGTTGATAAGGAGATTTATGGTTTCACAAAGGGAGCCCTAACTGATCTGAGTTACGATATGGAAAACTGTATTTTAATAATGTCACAGATTGGGATATTCATTAGGAGTCCTCTTGGCGATTTGGAAAAGTTAAATTTTAAACAAAATTCCGTAAATTACGTGCTCCTTCGAATGATCTGTTACCCACTTGATATAGAAATTAGCTACTGGTGACAGGGATTAATAAGCTAACATATATTTTCACATATTATTCCATGTACATATTTGTAGTTTTAAAAGAACCTTGGCTTCTAGGTACTGGGTTTTTCAAGAAATACTTTTTATTTTTAAATCAGTATGAAATAACCCAACTAACAATTTTGCTTCAATAAAGCACTATCGAAGCTATTTCCCTCTCAGCAATATAACCTGTCTCATGGAAAAACGTTTGGCGCACTTTAAGGAAGCTGTTTATTTCTATAAGACATCTTTAAATACTTCTAAAAAGCCCTGCAGAAAAAAACATGTTTTCTGTAAAAGGCTTCGCAAGAAGTCTTTCCGAAAATATTTGCAAGCCTTCTCGAAGTTGAAAAATAACATAATTTTTTATTATTTTCTTTTTGTTTTTACATTTTATTATATTAGTTACTTTTATTAATTTCAAAAAATGGAATTCAAGCCAATTAATTATCTAAAAAGTCTTATCTTACTGGGATTCGAACTCGCGATCTCTCGCACGGTAGTCCAACAGGCTATCCACTCATTAAGTGGAATCATCTTGACTCATTCTCAGGTAGGTTCCCGATCTTTTCACCATTCCCTGATCGTTTAACCTGTTTTAAGCCGTCATTCGTTAGCTCTATACATGCTTTGCTTCGCATTTACTTCTTGCGAAGTTTTACCAAAACATCTAAGCGTAAGTTACATGTACACACATCTCCTGAATCTTAAAAACAACCTTACAGAGGTTATACCATTATAACTTCGTTAATGCTTGTGCATTCTCCTGCTGATATCTTGAACAGGATTTTACCCAAACAATCGACTGCAAAAATGCTCAACCTACTCGCTCATGTACTATATAAGGCCTACAGAAATAATTTCTTGTAGAAACTAAATTTTAGTGCCTTATAGAGGAATAATTGTTAGTTGGGAAGTTGTCTGCGAGATATAACAGAGTAAGAGGCCAAGACGAGAGCTTCTAAAAAAATTATTAAGACAATAGGGAAAAACACGAAGAAGATTTGCTCGAAAAATTTACCATAGTGTGTCAAAGCATGAACAAAAATCGTTTCTAGTTAATCAAGAAAAATTTGTAGTTGAGTCACAGTTAATTGTGAGAAAATGGGAGAACCATCTCAACAGCGTTGAGCAATTTCCAGCTAACATACACAATGAATTTTCCATATTTCCAACGATAGCAAAAACTAATAACCACCTGATCTTAAGTAGTCAGTTTTGAAATATCTAATATTTTACCAAGCAAGGCTGACAAAAAAGAGTGCCTATCTGCTGACCCTAATAAAAATTATTTGGTAAGTAAAATACACCAGGTTTGGTTTTTAACCGGGAGCACTGTTTCTAAGGACTGCCAATTTGAAAGTTGAACTGAACTTGGTAAATATTCGAAGCTTAACCCTGGTAACAAGCTGCTATTTGACATGAAAGGTCTACAGCCAGATTAGACGTATGGTATACAAATATGGGGTTGTACCAGTGAAATGAATCAAAAAATTCTATGAACTTTTGAAAACAAAATGTATGATCATTCGTCAATGCGCCGTGGTACATAAGGAATGAAGACCTAAGCAGGTCGCATACTTAGTTGCAATACAAATGCAGGAAGGGTGGTTTTATTAGTGAGTAAAAATTTTACAATACTTTGGACACGCGTAGTATGTTCGGCGAATTGGCCGAAAACATGATTCAGTTTGAACTTCCTTTTCAACGCAACATTTTGTTCTCCGGTTGGACCTCTTTTTGGTCAAATGGATATGTAAACAAGAAAAATTGTCAAATTCACCTGCGGTATCTAATGAACTGATGACGGCTAAAGACGAATGATGTTATTATACCCGAATCGATCTACAGAATGGGCCATTAAAACCATCGACATCTAACGACCCTGACGACTGCTTGTCAATTGTTAGCAATGCGATTATATAAAAAAACTTTCCCCTAAGAGCTCCGAGTCCAAGTCTTCTCGTCGTTATAACTTGAAAGAGATAAAGTCCCACTTCTTTTGTAATGTATAGGCTTCAGCAGATGAGAGTGTTTCAAAGGTGTAGATTTTATTGTTGATGATCATGCTAAACGAAAAAAAGGACAAAGAAGTTCGTATCTGCATCTGGAAAATTAAAAAAAAAGATGCAGCCTAACAAAAAGCGGAAGCAATAAGCTGCTGAAAACCAGACATTACTGTCATACAGGATATACAAGGATTAAAACTGTGACATCTGGAAAGGTTCGTGTTATAGTGAGTAGAAACAGTGACTAGCTAATCGGATCTGTGAAAAACTTAGGTAAGAAGTCTAAAGGTTTGAAAACATTGGGAAATGCATTGTTCAATGTAAAGGTCATATTCGGCAGACACAGCCGATGCTGAGAATATGGAAAAGCACTTCAGCAGATTGTCGAGATTGTTGAACGACGATGATGAACAATCTTCCAATGTCAGTCAGGACGAACCATTTAATATTGTGGATACAGAGAAAACATCCAACCACCCGACATAAGTGAGGTGAGGAAAGCAACATAACAAGGCTGCCGCAAATGACGGCATTCTCGCTGAGCTTTATAAAGCCGGCGGAGATGACTTGGTAAGTAAGATTCACCAACTTATAAGCCAAACCTTGTCGGATGAAAGTATGCCTGAAGAATGGAACCTCAGCATCGTTTGCGTCAGCTACAGAGGCATAAGTCTCCTCAACATCGCCTACAAGACCCTATCTGCCGTAAGATGTAAACGAACCTGATCGGCCCTTATCAGTGTAGTTTCAGGCCAGGAAGTCCTTAATCGATAAAATCTTCACATTTCGACAGATCCTGGAAGAAACCCTAGAAGTCCAAATCGATACCCACCATCTACTCATCTATTTCAAAGCCGCATACGACAGCATTTATAGAGATGAACTAAACACAGCCACGTCTTATTTTGGTATACCGTCCAAACTCGTCGATGGAAAATTCTCGCTGCTAAATCAGGGTCGGAAACGACCTCACCGACACATTCGATACCAAAAAAGGATTTAAGCAAGGCGATGCGCTGAATGTGATTTCTTCAGTTTGATTCATGAAAGGATTGTGCAAAACTCCTTAGCCACCACCAGAGGCACAATTTTTAAAAAATTGGTATCTCGGCTCCGCCATTTACTCTCACAACAACATCTCGCCAGAAATAAAACACAGAACTACTCTTGCCAACCACTTTTTTTCGGGCTTAGAAGGCAATTTAGTAGTAAAGCCGTCACTCGAGCTACTAAGGACATCCTATGTAAGATCTTGGTCATCCCAGTCCTGATGCACGGCGCTAAAGCATGGACCGTATCAAAAGTGGAGCGTATAAAGAAATCCTTGATCGATTCGAGAGGAAAATCTCGAAAAATATGCAGTTAGCTAAGGATTTTTGCAAATTGGAGAGGCATGTTGGTTGAGGCCCATGTTCATTCCAGACTGTAGCGTCACTTGAGTAACGAAGTAAGATGCACTGTCGTGTGACTTCTTTAACATAATTTTTGGAAAAGATTGTGCAGAACTCCCTAACCAATAAAAGAGGCACAATCAACCGTAAATTCTAGAAACTACCAGCATATGCATATGATATTGATGTATCATAGGTCCGGCTCAACGTTATTTTACAGCCACGATTGCTAATATTGAGAAAAAAGCGACCAAAATGAAGGCAAGACCAAATATTTGCTGTCAATTATAAGGACACGAAACTTGAACTGCGCAACTGAATGCAGTTAGCTTAGTGACGGTCTAATTGGAGAGCCATCTTGGTTGGGGTACATGTAAGTACATACATATTATAAGTTTGACATTTATTAACTAACCGTCTAATAACAGACTCTGTTTGAACCCAAACGAATTTGTTCCAAGAAACAGTTCACTCACCAAAACAATTGTGATGTAGCAGCGTGAATTTTGTATAAAATATCGAATGATGGAGCCCGGCCGAGGCGCTTTAATAAGGACATTAAGATTGTATAGGTTTCGGCGTTGAGAGCTCACCGACCTTCATCGAGTTGTCGCCGTTTTGATGAAAATAATGACAAACAAAAAGCTATGTCAGTAGCTATGACGACAGATGTCTACACCTGGCACCTTTCAGACACCGATAAAGTTTTTTTCTTTACTAGTTTGTATAAAACTTCCGTTGCCAGGGATAAAAGTGTATCAAGTGTTGACTTAGGTCGGCCAAGTTTCATAAAAAAAAATCATCTAGCTGTTTTTACTTGATATATGAACTGATTGTGGTAAATTAATTGACACATTATCACCGCCCTTACAGACGACGTAAACCTTACTTACCTCATTTTCCATCAACCAAACTAATACATATGTCCCGCCTTGAAGAGAAATCTCAACCTCATGGCTACCTACTTGATCTCACGCCAAGCTGCACCCAACAATCTATTTAAAAATAATTGCAAAGTAGCATTCCCAAGTAATATAGCCATTAGTTGTAATGGCCTTGTATCAAATTACACCAACCCCAAGCACAATCGAATCCTTATTCAGTGTATGTCCTTGTGTAAGCTTTGTAGCTAGCACTTCAATTAAATGCAACCACAAATTAATTGTTCCTTAGGGAGAAGTGCACGCTCCCTGACTGCATAATTAAGCGCTATAATGACAATTAGAGTACAAGCCCTCAACATCACTTAACAAGGACAATAAAGTTGTGTTTCATGTAGAAACTCAAAAAAGCAAAACAAAACAAAAAACATCCTAAACTAAACTATCCTCTGCAAACATTGACCGCTGTTCTTTCGGCTACCCCTAATTGGTGCTTATTAAGCCAAATACCATAAGCGTGCTCTACGTCTACAAAAGCACTGGCGTACGATGGACTTTTGCTGGGCTTGTGCAAGAAATGGTCATTAAAATGGAATCTCGCTTCTACCACCTCCATAAACGACATCTTCGCACTACAATTTCGCTATGGCTCTCGCATAAATTTTCCAAGTGAAATCCTTACCGTCCAAGTAGTGCAAAATCCCCATGACCAAAGTTTAAAGAAATTTATGTATGTATGTATGTCCAACCCTTGCATTATATCCTTGCACGACAAAAACGCACTATATACGTATACCTCGCTCTAAAAGAAAAACTGACCGGCTAAGAGCTCTCCGATTCAATTAGGATGAAACATTTTTTTAATTGCATAATGAAATGCAACGACGACAATGACAATGACAACGCCAACGAACGAACCGAGTGAAGATGCGTCGTTGACTGTGCCTGTCTCGGTATTACTGAACACATCCCCGTCAATTAGTTGAATACCCTACCAAACTCCCTCGCATATGTGTGCATTTAAATTAAATCGCTCGAGGGCTTTATGTATACGCACCAGATGTCCCAGCCTTGGTATGGCCACATGGTGATCCGTTCTTTTTGTACACATCGACAGGACAATGGCCATTCTCACCGTCACAGTACTCCGGCAGATCACATTCGGTGATGGAATCTCGACAGATGTGGTCCTTCGGTCGAAGCTGTGGGTGGTACAAACAAAAAGTCGACAAAATTAAGTTAAATTCCAGAGGCGGATGCCAATGTCCGCCATTCACTTACCCGACACTTATCACAACACATTCCGGTGGCACATTGGGCTTCTGTTTTCAATTTGCACGTAATACCATCACAACATGGATCCAATGCGCATTCTTCGAAGGTTCCACAATCGCATTCTTCGTCCTCTTCGACGATCTTGTTGCCACAATTTCGTCGCATTTCAACCTGTAAAGTGACAAGAAAAAAAAAATTACCATGAGGTATTGAAGTTGCAAAATATAACGGTATTCATGTGTATTATTTTCGATAAATTGCTGAAAAAACTTTTACTGTTGTAAAATGGCACGAATGTTTTTCTACGAAGTTGTTTTTAAAATTTGAGTGTTACACTTAAATAAAAATTTTAAGAATTTCATAAGGTACTAGCTGACCCCACTGCAAACAATGTTTTACTATATAAATTATTTTTAGTGAATATTTTGGTGGCTAAATAAAAATTCATATGAAAAAAGCTACCATCGTTGAATATCCTATGCCATTCCATCCTTAAATTGAACATACCCACAAAGTGGGCGAGGCTAAAATCTTTACGAAGATGGTACAATAGAAAATGCCATGTGACACAATTTTGCTCAGAAAAATTATAAACAAAATTGTATCGTTGGACAGAAACAGAATGTTTTTCTAAAACATATGCTATGAGGTAGAATAAACAAATCGTTTTTTTTATAAATATAACCCAAAAAGTGGGCGTGGCAAGGAACTTTATGTACTTTAACTTTACGAAATACAAATGTTATACAGGTACTCAAAATTCTTTACGTGTTCAGGATGTTCAAATTCCGAAGCAAATTAACCGGAGATCCGACTTTCAAATTTTAAAGAAGGTGTGGTGACGATGTCAGGCATATTCCAGTTCAAAAACTCTGTTGCATAATTAACAGCTTCGTTGGCATCGCAAACCGAATCTCAAAATTTGTATGATACCAATTCGCATGGAAACTACTGCTGTATCCTGAAGTTCAGATTGTCGACGTCCACTTTTTTTGCTACCGAAATGGATCTTTCTGCCATTCTGTGTACTTACATTGGGGAATATGCGGTCAATGAGAGCAATTTTCGTATGTTGATTGTGCCGAAATCGGTGGGTATGCAACCAGTATTTTCATGGTTAGCAACTTTTCTAGTGCGCATATCTGACAATTGTTTCGAGTATGTGTCAGCGGATGGATTTTGTAGCATTTAGACGCGTATGTTTTTTTTAGCTGGTTTTTTTCAACATCGTTGAACGTGAAGTGTTTTTGGAATCACTTGAGTGCTACTGAATAGTTTGCCGTTGTTTTTTTTTTATATCATTGAGTTTTCTGTTCAACACCTCAAGAGAATGTTTGTGTGGCATAGTGCATTCATATCAGATGACAATTTTTCATTGTTTTAGGAATTCGGCCTTCGACAATTTTTATACCCTATCCCATAGGGGTGTATTTCATTTGATACATAGTTTGTGACATAGAAAAATAATTCAGCTAGATATACCTCAACGTATATGGATCGACTCAGAATCGTTAGCTGATTCGATTAAGCCACATCTGTCTGTCAGTTTTGAGCTAGGTTATTTCAATTTTGTACATGTGATCAGTGTAAGCATTTTCGAAATCCTCCCACTGCCACGCCCACTTTTAAGAAAAAAATTATTTTTGGCCAAACGGAATTTGGTTTTTTGAAAAAGTGACTGAACAACATGTGGTAGTCAATCCCAATATCTATGATTTGCCAATATAACATTTTTGCCACGCCCTCTTTTTGAGTACATTTTTAGTAAAAAAAAACGTTTTTCTGTAAGATTTTAGTATATTCGAAAAAATCTTTTGATAAAAAATCATCGAATTTGACAAAACAAATATTTTTTCCATATATTATGAAGCCCACGCCCACTTTTTGGAGGAGATTTACTACAAAAACCGTTGCTGTACAGTACGCCTTACCGTATTATGCAGGAGAAGAACGTTGTTTTTGTCGAACCATATTAAAATTTAAACAATTTGTTGTGAGAAAGTCAATTTTAATATTTCTTTGCCAAAATGATAGATTTTGGGGATACCTATTAATTTTAAGGATGGGATGGGATAGGGTATGAAACGATCCACACAGCGGATTATTTTATCGTTTTTTATTTTATCGTATTTTCGCAAGAATTTAATGTTTTATCAGTTCTGCCTGGTCTATCAAAAAAATTCACCTTGTCAAGCCGAAACTGCCAACATAATGCGGTCCCTTTTTTTTGGGAAAACCCGACCAAAAAAATGAGCGTGGGTTAAAACGATCAGTAGACGAAGTGTTCAAAGTATTATTCTAAAAATATTTGCATCGAACGCGTTTTTTTTTTAATTCATTTAAAATCCACGAAAAATGTTGACGAAATATATATGTCCTTCTCATTTTTTGTGTGATTTAGTTTAAAATAAAAACTAAGTAAATTGGTTAAAATTTTGTTGAGTTATACGTAATTACAACATGGGTGCACGACTGGGTCGTACGCGACATTCTCTAGCACAGAGAGTTGGCCATAATATCGAATCTCGACCATGAGAGAATTCAATAATTTGGCCATAATTGATTTTGAATAATAATGCTTAAAATTATATAAATAATGTCGGAATATGTCTTCCAAAATTCGAAGTAATCGGTGTCTATGTGAATTATAATGATTGGCCGAAACTGAAAATTCGGTCTAGAGATAGTCTGTCCGTAATGGTCTCTCCAAACTAAACGACTTGACCGATATTCTTCAAACTTCGTAACCAACGTTTTTTTCGGTGGTTTTCAATCTCGAGATTTTGATTGATCCTAACATTACGATGATAGCGGAACTCAAAAAATTGGTCGGTCTGTACGTTAAAGCCTCTCCTGCCTTAACGACCTGACCGTTTTTCTTCAAACTTCGTATGCAACTTCTACTCCCACGCCAATCTTTTGTTTGCTTTTAGCCATATTATTACCGTACCTGCCATATAAAAATCATACAAAACCTCAATTTTCTCAAAAACCGCTACAACGATTTTGATTAAACTTCATATATACTGTGAGCATATCAGTTCCAATAAAACTGCATACCCAGTTTAATCGAAAAAATCCCTATAGCGGATTTTTGCATTTAGGTCATAAAAAGGAAATTGTCAATTTCTCGCAAACTATTTGGCCAAATTCAATTAAATTTAATTTATAAACTACTAAAGAGTTGTTTTTTTTAGAGGTTGGTTTTTCGAATAAAGATAAAACTGATATTTATGTTCAGTTTAGTTTGCCATTTCATCATGAACAGGTTGACAAATGAACAACGCTTGCAAATCGTGCAAATTTATTTCGAAAATAATGATTCAATTCGCGAAGTTTACAGCAAGCTCCGTCCATTTTATGCTAGACATAATAGTCCATCAGAGCAATTAGTTTGGTTAACCATCGATCGTTTTCGCACTACGTTTACTCTTTGTGATAATACGCATCCGCAGAGACGTCGAACTGTGCGCAACGAAGAAAAAATTACCGCTGTAGAGCAAAATGTTGAAGAGGACCCGAATGAATCGATTCGTCAACTTGCACAGCATTTGGAGCCTTTTCCATCAATTTTATGGAAGATTTTGCGCAAAGATCTTGGCTTACGACTTTACAAGATCTAGCTTGTGCAAGAATAAAAGCCGCGAGACCATGCAATGCATCGTGATTTTGGTGTATGGGCCGAAAATGGTATTGATCTCGATGCTGATTTTCATCGCGAAATTTTCTTTAGTGATGAGGCTCACTTTTGGTTGAATGGCTACGTCAACAAGCAATATTGCCGCATTAGGAATGATGCGAGTCCACATGAGGAACTTGAGACACAATTATATCCAAAAAAAATGACTGTTTGGTGTGCTCTATGGGTTGGTGGAGATATCGGGACATACTTCTTCCGAAATGATACTGGAGAGTCAGTAAACGTTATTGGAGACCGGTATAGGGCCAATATAACCGACCATTTTGTTCCCGAATTGGATGGCATGAATGTGGTTTCAACAAGACGGCGCTACATGCCATACAGCGTACGTCACAATCGAGTTATTGAAGGAAACATTCGATGAGCGCATAATTTCGAAAATAATGATTCAATTCGCGAAGTTTACAGCAAGCTCCGTCCATTTTATGCTAGACATAATAGTCCATCAGAGCAATTAGTTTGGTTAACCATCGATCGTTTTCGCACTACGTTTACTCTTTGTGATAATACGCATCCGCAGAGACGTCGAACTGTGCGCAACGAAGAAAAAATTACCGCTGTAGAGCAAAGTGTTGAAGAGGACCCGAATGAATCGATTCGTCAACTTGCACAGCATTTGGAGCCTTTTCCATCAATTTTATGGAAGATTTTGCGCAAAGATCTTGGCTTACGACTTTACAAGATCTAGCTTGTGCAAGAATAAAAGCCGCGAGACCATGCAATGCATCGTGATTTTGGTGTATGGGCCGAAAATGGTATTGATCTCGATGCTGATTTTCATCGCGAAATTTTCTTTAGTGATGAGGCTCACTTTTGGTTGAATGGCTACGTCAACAAGCAATATTGCCGCATTAGGAATGATGCGAGTCCACATGAGGAACTTGAGACACAATTATATCCAAAAAAAATGACTGTTTGGTGTGCTCTATGGGTTGGTGGAGATATCGGGCCATACTTCTTCCGAAATGATACTGGAGAGTCAGTAAACGTTATTGGAGACCGGTATAGGGCCAATATAACCGACCATTTTGTTCCCGAATTGGATGGCATGAATGTGGTTTCAACAAGACGGCGCTACATGCCATACAGCGTA
The DNA here is from genome assembly GCA_949824845.1 of Rhingia rostrata. Lineage (NCBI taxonomy): Eukaryota > Metazoa > Arthropoda > Insecta > Diptera > Syrphidae > Rhingia > Rhingia rostrata. Next base: position 143,698,436 of record OX463755.1, on the reverse strand, counting down.
CGTCACAATCGAGTTATTGAAGGAAACATTCGATGAGCGCATAATTTCGCGGAATGGGCCTGTCAATTGACCACCAAGATCGTGTGATTTGACACAATTGGATCAGTTTCTTTGGGGATATGTGAAGTCGCTCGTCTACGCTAAAAAACCAGAAACGTCAGGGGAAGCCAACATTCGTAGCGTTATTGCCGACATACGGCCCCAAATGCTCAAAAAAGTGGTTGAAAATTTGACCTTTGACCTTTGAACTAGCCGCGGTGGCCACATTTCCGAAATCATCTTTAAAAATTTATGGCATAAAATTATCCTTCCAATACCTAAAGCCGAATTGATGGACATTAAAACGATTTTCATGGGTCTATTTCAATTCGAAGTTCTGCACCTGTAAAAAGAACACCCGATTTTACTGTTTTCATGAATTTCACATAATTGGTTTCGGCCCAACTATCCCTAAGCGCAATTTTCAGTTTTGGCCAATAACGGAAAACCATTATTATTCGAATGGATACCGATTGCTTTCAATTACGAAACAAACGTTCGTATAATCACATATCGACATTATTTATATCATTTGAAACATCAATAATCAAAATGCCTTGGATTTGATCTAACATCCAAGCCGCTGTGAAAGAAAAAAGTTGCGTACGACACAGTCGTGCACCCACCACTCGTTTATTATCGGACACCGGTCGTTCTGTTAATATATTCGGTGGTTTGGAAAATTAATTAGTGCGTTAGCCTGATGAGGCCCTACGTTGATACATCATTCGGATGCATGTACTATTAATTTACAGGTAAATCACTGATCCATAACATTACAACATGACCGCATATACATTGCTGATGTAGTGGTACTAATACCCTAACGATATCCATACATAAGCTTAAATCTCAACACACTTTCAGTTGAAAAAAAAATATTTGCGAAAAGATAAACAAATTAAATCCTAATGTGTTTCAAAATGGCTTTCCACCGTTTTCAAACAATTTTCCCCATTTAATGTTCATAACAGATTTATAAGCATAAATAGCATAATTTGTGAAATATCTAAAAGGATGTGCCTAAAGGGATAGTAAAAATGCCAAAACGCAGGAAGTGAAAAGAATAAATATCCATTTTTGTCCGCTTTTGATTTATAAGTTAAAAGGCAAATAGTTTCGAGCACGGGTAAAGGAAGGCAGATTTTCACTTTTTAAAGCTGAAAGGGGAATGTTTGGTACTTGTATTACACTCTGGCGATTTTTGAGTGTGTATATGTTTTAAAAATTCCTTTTGATATTGTTGGTATAACCAACAACAACAACGCACTTGTGGCTGAATAGCGCAGAAATTCGGAACTGGGGATGCTTCTATGAAAAAAAAAATATCACGCTCGACCACCATTTAAAGCCGTCGGTGTCGGTGGCTGGCTTTTTTTTTGCACTAGTCAGATGTACCTAAACTTATTTCCTTCATTTCAGTTAAAAATATTTCGAAATATTTTAATTCAGTAAGCGTTCGCTTTAAAATAACTTTTTTCACTTCGTTGACATTAAACATATTAAAAGCCAATCGCTTTTGAAAGCACCATTTTCAGTCATTTGAGTATTTTGATTTTGTTGCCTATGGTTTTAGTAAAATTGAACAAAATTTATTCACAAACTTGCCAGAAAGAAAGTTCCCCAACAACACTGAAGAAACATCATCATTGAGTCTTAAATTACAAGAAACAAAGATTGGGACATTGAATTGAGAAGTGTATGTGCGCTCATTCACATCTGCAGAGCTTTTCGCATTTATTTTTGAATTTAAAAACGAATATAGCAAGCTTAACGGTAATTTTAAAATTAAAATTTGTAACACACCAACAAATCTCAACACTTACCTCATTTGGTTTGTTTAGCAAACAAAGCCCATGGCCGGTTCGCAAGGCATCAATGTAATCCTTTTTACTGCACTCGGAGAATTTGTATGGCTGAACATTTTCTTGGCCAACAATAGATTGAGCCATTATACAACCATGCCAGTCCCGACAAAAGCATTCTTCTCCTGTAAAAAAAAATTATTTATTTCAGGACGTTGAATTGAAAATAAATTAGATTTATCAATTTTAATTAAAATAAATTAAGTAATCAGAGTTAAAATTGTATTCGTTATTCCCACACTGTCCTATGGGGGTATATTAGTTTTGACATTAAGTTTGTAACATAGAGAAATAATTTCGCCAGATATGCCCTAAAGTATATGGATCGACTTAAAATCATTAGCTGAGTCAATCTTACCATGTCCGTCTGTCCTTCTGTGAGCAACCGATTCTGGGACATTAAATTATAGCAGAACAAGTGAAAATATTGTTAAAATCAGCTCACTGTTAAAAATTTTGAAAAAAAAGTGTCTGAGCAGCATATTTGGACAATCTCAATATCTACATTTCGTCCCTTAAAAGTTTTCTGCCACAACCGCTTTTTTTAAGGGAGTTTTCTTTAAAAAAAAAAATTTAGGAAAACCCGAAAAAACTTTCGTTTATACATTTTGGGGCCTATTTAAAAAAACGATTTTTCAAGCCCATGCCATGGCATATTCATAGAATATGTATTTTTTGTTGTTTATTGAACCATAAAAGGTTTAAATAAACCGTCTAAACAAGTTTCATTAAGGATATGATGGGTTTGGGTATTCCACGATTCGCACAGCGGAATGCAGCCTTCTCATACGTTTCTAAACAACCTTTTGTTGGGACTTTAGACAAAAGATATAAGATATTTCTAAATAGTACTTTTATTATTTTAACTTTGGAAGGTATGAATTTTAACTTGTGGGAGTTATTTCTGTTATCTACGATCTACAGTGGCTGTTTAAATTCATCGAAAGGAATGTGTTAACCAGTGTTACAATGAGCCTATAGACATGTTACTGCAGATTTTGAATAACGTGGTCTAGAATTTCGTTTGAGTGTGGAAAAAAGTTTGATCCTTGAATGTCAATAAAAAAAAACAAAGTGGCTATTTGTAACTGAAAAAACACATTTTTGGAAAAAAAAATGGAGCAACAATAAATTTTCATGAAAATATAGTGAAAAACCTTTAAAGCTGAAGAACAAAATATTTTTAAAAGCGAAGATATGTTATGAATATTTTACTTTCCTATATTTTTAAATATATGGTTAAAACAATAAAGTAAAACACTTTTATGAATGGATTAAGATTAGTTACCCTAGTAAAAACCATGAAAGTAACCGTCCCATATCTAACAAATTTCTGACAAACATCCTAGATTAAAAGAATTATTATGAGAATAAGTATAAATAAGCAAATCGCCATCTTTAAGGAAAAATTACTTTGCACATACTATTGAATGGATATGCTTGGTTTGGGGGTAAGGGCCGTTTGTGTCAGCTTTTTAATGGAGGTCCTGCCATCGTTCAAGAAGTACACTCGCACACATGAATGGTTGTGAGAAGCTCGACAAACATTTTTGCTTACCCTGTGCTTGGGCTTAGTGTTGAATTTGGGTTGCGTGCGAGTTTGGATGCATACAAAGGAATTAAGCCCCACAAGTAAAAGGCATTAAAAGCCACGGGACTTATTTCCAAAAAGGTATAAGCTCTGCCTGGTCTATTTTAATCTTTAGCCACGCAGGGCTTAATTCCACGGAAGTTGAACAGCAAGTTCATATAACCAGATTTTGTAAAATCAGGGCTCTGTTCGACAGAGCCCAGTGGCCCACTGGTTAGTGCGTTTGATCAGTCCGACGAATGAGTAGTCACAGTAGGAAAAATTCTGATGTTTGGCCATATTTTAGATTTTTTTTTTCAGAACGTAATTGCATAGAGCTTCTAGCGATGTTAAAAAAAAAAACTGTAAGAAATTGGTCACATTGCACTACAGAATATCTGGCTTTACCACTTTCAGTATTTCAGCCAAAAATGCAGATGCATGAATGGCTAGTGTAAAATTTGGCTTCCCATCTGGAAAGAAGGCAGTTCAGCTGTCAATTTGATTGAACGATGAAAGTAATTTGCAGCATGACCCTTAATTATAAGACCTATCATAACTTTTTTTTATACGCACTCAAGGGATTATGCATACCCTTTATATGTTTTGGCATAATGCGGGAGTTGAGGAAATTCGGGATACGAAGATAGGAGATACCGATGCACATTATTTTTAAATGCTTGTAAGTTATATTGGAATGGAAAAACAGAGTTTGGTAGAGCATTCCACACTCGTGTTGTTCAGTTTATGTACGAATGTCTATAATCCAGCGTTCGTCCGAAGATAGGCTTGAGGGTAAGCTGATTTGCATTCATAGCATAACGAGTATTGCGCCTGATTTATTGAATGGGAGGAATGTCGCTGGGTATTTCTTTGGAGCAATGGTTGTTAAAATAGCAATATACCAATGTAAGGCAGGAGATATTTCGATGATGTTCGAGCGAAACTAGAGAGTTCGTTTTTCTAATGTCTCCTATATGTTTCGCGTTTGAATCCTATTTAGGAGGTGCAATGTTGTTTTTGGTGCACCCGACCAGATGTGGGCGTTGAACTCAAGTTAGGGGCGATAAACGCTTTATATATTATGATAAGAAGGGGTGAAATATTTCTTCCATTGATTAAGGGAAATTAGACATTTCACTACGTTTTTATCGACTTGGAATATGTGGTCGCTCCAACGTAAGTCGTAACTAACACATATACCTAGCATGGAATGTTTTTCGTTTTCTTCGACGTAAGTGACATTCATGGATAAAGGCTCTAGACTTTGGTTTTGCTTTAACGACAGAAGACAGCATTGTGTTTTGGAAGCATTGAATTCTACCACATTTGATGATGCTGTCAAGGTCGGAATTCAATGAGCTTAACATATGTTGTCGCTTATATTCCACGTTCGAAGATGAGGGACGTGGACTTGAAAGTGAATATGAGAAGCTGAGAGTACTGTCGTCGTTAGAAGTTGCAGACAGGAGATCATTTATAAAAATGAGAAAGAGAGTCGGAGACAAAAATGAGCCTAGAGGGACACCAGCATTTATTTGGTGAGTTGCAGACATGAAACCGTCCAAAACAACTTGAATTAAAAGTTTCGAAAGATAATTTCCAATCCAAAGAAGAAGTTTTTCACGGATTCCAAATGCATGCATTTTCGACAAAAGGGCTTGATGCCAAACCCTGTCAAATGCCTTTGAAATATCAAGTGCAACAATCTTACTCTCTCTACAATGATGGATTGATTGGTTCCACTTTTCGGTGAGATATTTATAAATCACCAGTGGACCTGTTGCTCCTAGAAGTTTTCGTGTTTCGAGATATTTCATAAGCTGACGATTTATCAGCATTTTCATGACCTTGAAAAGAAGGGACGTAAGTGCAAGTGGTCGGTAGTTGGAAAGAGAAGAAGTTTCGCCTTGCAGCTGCCTCGTGTGTTTATCGCTCAACTACATGGAGATGATACGCTTGTTTCAGAGACATTGCTACTGATTTTGCCTTGTATTTTACCGAATACGAAAATTCAAGCACATTAATTGACAAATTCCTACTTAAGCTACTTCTAAGACACGTTGCACAATCACTTGAACAGATTTTGCTTCAGCAACATGGCCGCTTAACAGCGTTCATATTTAAAGACTTAATTTTTATTCCGCTCTTATTACCCCAATAATATATATGTACAATGAAAGTACCCTTTTGTCAGGCTTTCCTTAGACATTGATTTATATCTACACCTTATGGTAAATCCAGAAAATCTTAACCACCGTGGATCGCGAGATAAGCGGCTTATCCGCGACTGTTACGTCGACAATCCCCAGGAAGTCTTGAGCTTTAGCAAAGAGATATTTTATCACGATACATTCGATACGGAAATGTAGTTCAGAAATACCCAAGATCTTTGCAAAACAAATAGAGTTGGGGAGAGAATCGATCCCTGAGGCATCCCAGCGTGTATAGAAAATCTACCTGAGGAAATGCCACCCACAAACACCATGCAACGATCTGTCTTTAAGAATGTTTTCCATTCCGTTTGCTTACAATTTGACTTTTTTTGAAAAAAAAAATTGTTGGCGCAACAGGCTCGTTAGTACCCAGAGCCGAGCTTTTTTCACAACCACTCATGTGTGCGTGTTTACTTCTTGCACTATGCGGGACCTCCTGTTTTATGCCGACTCCGAACGGCGACTTGGAGATAAGCTTTTCTTGACAATTGATACTATTCGGATGATTTGTCAGATATTCACCAGCAGTCGCAATTATTTTTTTTAAATATATAAAACTTGAACTTACGAAACTTACTTAATCTATCCATACCTATCTTAATCTATCTAAACTTATCTTAATCTAAATCTATCTAAGCCCATATAAAACTATCTTGGCCCTGTCAATTTTTATTGCATCGGCTAATTAGTAAAAAATAAGCACAACGCTTAAGTTTCCCAGTTATCTTTAGATCAAAAATCACATGACAGGGCCTAGTTTTACTTAATCTTATGTTTCGGCTTCAGTGAAGTCTAGCCACCAGTATTTGTCTCTATTCAACAACCTATAGTGTTACTTTTCTGTGTTCCCTCCACCCCCGACTCAAAAGGCTAGTAACGAATCCTTTTATCTGTTGCTATCCTTGCGGTAATTAGACTCAACGTACGTCCCAATCATATACCAGATTGGGACGTACGTTAAGTCTAATAATTAGCCATATGCATCCAGAAATAGGAATGCCTCTGGCGGAATTTATCCATTTTCTAAAGCATTTCTTAAGTACCCAGGATTCGGATAGACTAATCCAGAATTTAATTCGTTTTCGCTTAAGCTTTCCGAACGAGAAAAGTGATTCCTTACAAGGTCTACTATGACATTGTCAATTCTAGACACACCGGAAGCATCCAAAAGTTTTTTTTTTGAGATTAAGTGTCTAAAATCGGAATGTGCACTCATATACATCTGCATGTAGGCTCTGAGACATTTGTGCTCGGACACTCGGAGCTTTTTCATATACATTGGGTTAATGTTCCACCACACAGGACTCGCATAAGTCAGAATTGGACGAAATAATGGTAGCAAAATCTTCAAATCGGATCTTAGATAATTGGAATAAAAAATGGTTTCGATTATCTTATTTTAATTAAATTTTTGGTGCTTTTTTCTCACAACCATTCATGTGTGCGTGTGTACTTCTTTGCACGATGGCGGGACCTCCTGTTTTATCCGAACGGCTAAGTTGAGCTAAGCTATTCATGACAATTGATACTACTCGGATGATTTGTCAGATCGTCACGAGAGAAGGGCCAGTGAAAAATCATTTAGGTGTTGCTACGTCTGGGAATCGAACCCAGAACTTCTGCGCGGCAGTTCAACGCGCTAACCATCGCGCCACTGAGCCTGTCTTATCTTATGTAGCGAGGACATGCTCTGGCCACAGAAATAGTGGTATTTGGTGCGTTTAGACTTTCTGTTGTTGGGCTATCTTAAATCGGAGGTCAATGCAAATAAATCACAAACAATGCCCTTGAAATCCAAAGAAAGAAATTAAGGCAAAGGGACAAAATTGGTCTTCTCAAATACTTGCCACAAATCTGCATTTGAATGACCTTATTTTTCATACTTTAGCCTACAAAATGCCGGTAAAAAGTTGTGAAATGCGAACGCATAACTTATCCTTCTTTTAAGAGCCATCAGCTATTGAATTTGTCGACTAAATTGCCAGATGACAGATATGAAGCAATTTGACGGAAATGGTAAGGACATTTGTTCTAACGACTTTTATTATCAATCCCAACCAATTGAAATTTTAGTATTTAATAAAAGTTCTTTAATGTGCATTTCATCCAACTATTATTTTTACCCAATATAGCTAACAGTTGTGCAGTTCACTATTTTTACCAAATAGCTGTAAATCCCAGCTTCCCCAAAAATTCCTCAGGTTACAGAATAGATATTAAAAAAAATACCTTGGGAGAATAATCACATGCTTTTTATATCATTAGAAAGTAATTAAAATATCCTTCATATGGGTCCTGAATTCATCTTACATTATTTTTTCAGATTAGCAACATTTTTGCAGCTGAAAAGTGGAATTAAGCTGTCAACATAGCATAAATGTGTTAATGATTGATATGTGCTCGTAAATCCACTGCCATATTTTTATTCATTTTGCTACTGTACTTACTGAATTCATTAAATTTTTCACTTTGCACATATATTACCCAATAAATTCGCTAACGTTCCGATAAATCCCTCTGCTAAAAAATACTAATCCTATGTCGTGTGCAATAAATAATCAAAAAAAAAAAAAAACTGGATACTCAAACATAAAACACAATTTATTCACCCATAAATGCTAATCTTTCAGGATAAATCATATTCAACGAAAACAAATCGGTAAACGGCACAAAAATAACCAAAAGGACGACACCACTCAACAACACAAACACACACAACACGACTAAATATTATAGCTCGCCTCATATAACTCATGAGGACAAATGATTTCGATTCGATTAAACAAAATTCAATAAACATCCTTTAACCGCCGTAGACTAAAAACAAAGTCAGAGTCACAAATAAAATTCATCTTATGACATTGATTTATCCACCCTCTCCCACCAGCAAGGACATAAATCACAACGAACATAAACCAAAAATTGTCGAAGAAAAATCCATCAGCTAGCAATCTGTGTACAATAAGTGACTAATTGATTGGTGTGTCCTCGTGGAAGTTGTTCGACTTGCCGAACATAAAAGCAACAAAAAAAAAATAAAAAAGGATATAGGGGGAAATAATTTTTCAACTTACGTCCATCATCATGACCCATGCCAATATTGTGTCCAATCATATGGGCCATCGTTCCGGCCAGTAGATGGGGCTCGTAAACATTGATGTCGACACTTATGCCAACGGCTCGCGGAGTACAAACCGTTTCCGGTACGGCCATACCAGCTTCGCCCCCTGCGAAGGTTTCGCCCCTGCAAAAAAAAAATGGTAAGCATTACTTTGGTTTATATAAATATATTTGTACGTTTTTCATGGTTACAAGAAATAATTTTTTTTAAAGGTTCAAAGGATAAAGATGCCGCTACCCCTTGTAGAGAAATGAGGCATTTTTTCGTTGTTCATAAAATATTAATGCGGCAACGGTTCGCGGGATGAAAATTAAAGGATAACAAACCCAGGACACGATAATAGGCTAATATTCGGGAAGAGGTAGAATTTTTGCAAGCCTCTGCGAGGTGGTTGTTGTGTGTTGTTCCGCCAGGTGTTGATAGTCGCTCACTTAGGAATGATCGTGTATGTATGTATGAGTACTTTGTTAGTGCACAAAGTGGAAAATTATCCTTTCATGTGTAAAATAAAGTCGACAAAAAAAAAGGAGAAATAGGAGGCGAACAAAAATGAAATTTAAACGGTAAGCACCGTCAAAGGACTAATATTCCGCGATGGAAGTTGGCTCCGGTATGTGAGGGTTACTTTCACTTCTTATTGAGGCGGCGGCTTATACACCAGCTGGTGATGGTTCTCGTCCTTCGTCCTTGTGCAGTGTATAAAAGTTAATTTGCTGTTTCACCTAATTTGAGGTGCTTATCTCTCTGGCAGAGAATTGAATGCCTCTTGTAGCGAGTAGTTCCGGAATTTTTATTTTTTTTCTTGCTGTGTGAGATGGTATTGAATAATTTAATCGTTTAGTGTTGGAAAATTGAATTTAAAGATTACTCGTGGGAAAAACTGTGAAGGCAAGGTTTTGCGGAATGGAAGGCGGCCTTTTCAATGGCGATAGTAAACGATTAAGGGCGCAGATGGTTACATAAAAGCAATAAAACTAATGTCTTGCATTAGCATTCAGCATCTATAAATGGCGTCAAGGGCTCGAACAGTTCTATGGTATCGTCGTTAAAGCTTGCAGTTCTACACCGCATAATGGGCCGTAAAGGAGTGTTAAGGAGATCGACTGTTTCACTTTTGTTAGCTGAGGTTTGTATTTTATGTAGCACATAGCCTATATGCTTCAAATAACAGGAATCATTTGATATAGACTAGATTTTATGGGTCTTTGGAGTTGGAATGAGGCGTTAAACTCCCATAGGCCTATGCGGGCCCTTAGTGATACCATTTGATACAAATTAGTAGATGATGATCCACTTTCTGCTTTAAAAATTTGTTTGCTTGATCGTCGATGAATATAATGGCTGATGTTATAGTGTGAGCTTAAATCTAGAATAAGATAAGCAGATTATATTGAGTGCAATCACCTTTATAACGCATGGAATCACACTTCGATTTCGTTATTTTTTATCATTTATTGTAAATGGGGCACAGGACCTCTACTAAGACTACGCTACGTACCATTCGGAAACGTTACTGCTTAGAAAACCTCCCGACTATAGCAAATTGAGCGATCCTTCCTCCACTGTTCTGCGCCATAATGTTTTTTTTCGCCATTTTGGGTTAGGGTAAGATAAGACATTTTCGACAAACAGATAAGCTGGAACCTGTTTTATTTTTGCGAACAGTGGTAAATTTCCATTCGACAATAAAAATAGTATCAGTGAAAGGATGCAGCCCTGTTGGACTCCATTTAAATTCTATAAATCAGTTTTATAACATTTCTTACTTTATGTAGCACCGGAGAAGTTTAGTGACGAAATGGGTTTACAATATCGATGAATATTATATGACTGAACGAAAAAATCGACTATTGTAACTTTGAAATATTAAAGGCTCAGCTAAATCCTGTTAATACAAACTACAAAGAAAATCCTGTACACGACTCTGATTATCGCAGTCGGCCTTTAATGCGCTGAAGCATGAGAAATATTGGGTTGACTGCGTCTGTCGATATTATTTATCAAACCACGGGTTTTCGGCTGGTGGGCGTTAAATCAATTGCGCCCGATATAATGTCTTTTTAACATCGTAGCCATTGATCTCCGACATTAGCTGCTAGGGGTACGATACTCAACGAGAGATAAAATGATACGCCTCTCATGCGAATGAAGTTTTTGGATGTTAAATTTTGAGCGGTATTTCGCGTTTGTGGTAACGCGGTTGATATCCGCATACTTAACTTGGCTGCAAAAATATAAATAATACATAGTTCGAATCGATGTTAGCCCCATGAAAATGTTTTGACATTGAAATTACTGGACGCCTGTCTCTTGTTTATCGCAAAGTAATAAATTTTGTTTACCGTTTTGACAATGAGGTGGTATACACACTTGTTTCACAATTTGTTTCACAGTGAAGTCAATCAACCTCCTTAACATGTCCTCTTTTCCAATTTTTCTTTCAAACCTCCCAGAATGACTTAAACATCACACTTCGGTAGCCGTTCATAAATTCTGTCCAGAAGCTCGTAGAAACTTCCCTTTGCAATCTTTTTTTCTCCATCAAACCTGAGCGTATAGAAAATGTTGGGGATTTCGATCTTGTTGCGAATTTAGACAGAACGTTCAGTTATGTCTTCGCAGATTAAAACTTCTGGCCTAAGTCCGTCGCTTTTAACACATTCGCAACCGAATAATGTTATAGTTTTTATCGTCCTTTTGCTCAGCTTATCCCATTGTATTTCCCGGATGGCAGAAATGTCTGCTAATTGCTTGCAATAGTTGTTCGATTGCACATTTTTTGTTAATCTTTCAAACATTCCAGATGCAGATACTCATGCTTAAGCTGGCCCAAGGTATATCACCCAATCGGAAGTTGCTATATATTTTGCAAATACAAATGGAAAATGGCTGCAACTGGGAGTTCTGACAGGCCTTCAGATACTGCTTGCAGACAGCAATTCGCGTCTAAACTACGCTGATCCCCTGATCCTCAGCGACATAGTAAACTACTTTTGGTCGAACTTCATCGTAAGCGACTAGCATCGATTCCATTTGAACGGCGGATATGTCAACAAAGTTTGGGGCACTGAAAACCCTTGCATCTTTCACGAAGAGACACAATTCACTCAAAGTCACACTGCGTGGTCCACTTTTTTCGCCAGAGGCGTCATCGGGCTTATTATTATCGATGACGCAGTGGATAGCGCGATTATTGTAACTATTGAGCAATAAAGATCTATGGTCAACTAATTATTGCTGCCTTAGATTTATTAATTTGGACGGAGGAAAATAGTTGCGGAAAATAGGACGGTGCAACCGCACACATAGCTTGCCGTTCGAAGTCGGCATAAAACAGGAGGTCCCGCAATCGTGCATGAGTACACACGCACACTTGAATGGTTGTGAGAAAGCTCGACCCTGGGTACGAACGAGCCTGTTGCGCCAAAAATTTGTATGTGTATTTGTATTTTGGAAAAAATAAGCCAAGTGACATCTTATATATCGAGAAAGGGTGGAAGAAAGATAAGAAAGCCACGCACGCCATAAAGCTTTAGTCAAGTAAACAATAAGAAGGGCAGAGCCAGGTTAAATGATATGACCCTGTGGTTGGTGTTAAAAACCTGATAGCAGCTTAAAAATTGACGAATGCAACCGAAGACTGGTAAATTGTAATTTTTTTTAATAAATGATGTGGATATGCGTAAGAGGCGGCACAAATATTACGATTAAATTGATTGTGACACGTGTAGTGATCGGCAAAGAAGTGGAAGAAGTATTCCGGCCGTTTTCGATGTATTTGGCTACAAATTACCTGGTTGTGAATATGTTTGAAAGCATAACGCTGGACTTGAGCTAGTTTCAGGAGCGTCCGTCCATATGTGCGAGTTGTAATCGATTCTTAGACGAATATAAGCCCTATATATATTAGCTAAATCCGATTGAGTGAAAAACCGATTACCTTCTTTGAGGATTCCTAGGCAACTAGCACCACCAGCGTCAGCGTCTATAATTTGTGAGTTAAAACGTAGGTCTGGGCTATCATATGTACATACCAAGCAAAGATAAGCCATTGGATTCCTTAACATCACCTACTTCCATTTTGATTTTAGCCAGACGTCACAGAGATTAGGTTGTTAATAAAATTAAAAAAAAAAAACAGAGTAGGTACGAGGCTTGAGCTCTTGAGCCTTGGGGTACATCAGAGTTTATTGTAAAGGGGGTGGAAGTTGACTCATCTAATACAATTGTATTAATCTGTTACCCAGAAAACTAGTAATCCGTTTGATGAAAATATAACCGACACCAAGAGACTTAATCTTATTGAGCCATTCGTTAGGCTGCGCGTACAGTAGTGCGAGAAAGCGATGCGATACGAGAAGCGTTTGAGTGCGAGAAAACTGTTCGCATTCTTATGCACGCGCGCACAGTGTAGCGATTTTTAATGCGACATAAGTGAGATTATCGCAAACCTCTCGCATGCTTCTCGCACACAATAGCTTCTGGCAACTTTTTTCAAGCGATTTGTGCGAGAAGTGTTTGTTTTGGTATTTAAAGAAAAAATAATCAAACAGGTATTTTCAGTGCTTGTGTTGTGGTTCAATTTTTTTTAAAATTTTGTCGCATCTAATTATCGCATCTCGAATCGGCTTGCCGCATCGCATCTCGAATCGCTTCTCGTATCTCATCGGTTCTCGTATCTCATCGGTTCTCGTATCTCATCGCTTTCTCGCACTACTGTACGCGTACCCTTAGACGACTAAAAGGAGTCAAAGATACACACATATGCTGATTAAACTTTAAAATAAAATTGTTTTGGTAGTTAAACGGCAGGCTCTTCTGCATATTTTGTGCAATAATTGTCAACTCGTTTGTCTGTCTTTTTTTGCTTTTACTCCACCGTGAATTTTAAAGAGAATCGTTTTTTTTATAAACAGGAGACTTTCATTTTAAATGTTGGGTTTACCGGATATGTTATGTCTCAAATAGCTCTATGAGAAGTTTTGGTTGTTAATATTGGTCACAGTACAAATACCTACCACAAAAATTAAATGACTCTGGTTTGACCAATGTGTAATCTGCATATGTAAATTGAAATATTGAAAACAGAATAATTTATAAAAAAAAACAAACAGACAACGTAAATGCTCCAATTGGGCTCCTGTAACCATAAGCTTTAGTCGTAAAATGATTTCCCCCACATAGCATTAATATATATATTTCCGGGGTTCACAAAATTGGCCGTCCTTTCAATATGAATTTCAGCTGCACAGGCGTTTAAATCGAAAAACTTCACTATAATCCACAACCCATGGCCGAAAAATATCATGAAATATTAAAAAGCGATTTACTCGAGAGATAGCTACTCATCGGTGATGGTGGGTGGAGGTTGATTACTACACGAGGTTTCATCACCACGGCATAGTGCTTGGAACAAATAAACCAAAGCACTTTATTCACTTTTTTTTACCAAAGCAGCATAAATATTTTTAGCCATAGTGGAAATGCGTGTTGCTGGCCATCAAATCTCGCCACCACTGTAATCAGATAGACGAATAAATAAAAAATAAAAACCCTCGATAGATATCGAGTTTTATTGGAGTTGGGCGATATTGATGATGATGGCTGAATAATAACATTCAAAAGTATCTTTGAATTTCATTTCTGTATCTACAAGTATCTGTAAGCTCTCGAAAAAAAAAACACTTTAAGTGAACAGTTTTTTTTTTATCCAACTCAATAGGCTGAGGGTAGCGGCTCGGGTGCAAGGATGAAGGATGTTCGAATGATGAAAAAATGCTCAATCAACATCAGGTTCAGAGCGCAGCAGAGTTATTTGGGAGGCACTCTACCAGATGGAGGTAGTTCGAGTTGTCATTTGCCGTCTGTGTGGGTCACGTTCGACAAAAATCGATTTTGAATGATCGAAACTGAAGTGTGGAAACTGAACACCACTCAGTGTAGGTATATTATATTGTGAGTGTGCCACAGTGGTAGTGGTGTTGCATGTAATGAGGGGCTGAATGATAGATTGATGGGGAAGTTAATTTCATTTATTAAAATGTCACGTGGCGACGTGCGGTTCTGAAGCACGACCGCCTGTTATTTTGTATACACCACACCGGCTCTGGATGATGGCAATTTTCGCTTACGCACGTAGGATATAAACAAAGTTTCTATTTTTTTTATTTTTTTTTTTGTGGTGGTGGTAGATAACTTACGTTAGTAGTTGAGTGGTGTCTCTTTCGATTTGAAAGAGATTCCTAGATGTATAGTCGTTGAAATTTGATATTGCCTTGCTAATATCCTTGCTGCCATCGATGACTGCTTGATTCTTGCCCCACGTTTCGATGTATACGACTGATACTCGGGTGTTTAATGTGCGGAAATACTGCAATGAGATAAAAATATTTGCAAGTGTTATTTATTTTTTATTAGGTAATTAGTTCGAACGAAATTATAAAGTTGAAAAGAAGAGGAGGGGAGCAAGTCAGGAAGAATACATTTTTTAAGAAGGGGACAGCCAAAGGTAGATATCCTCTGCTTGTGATGGTTTAGATGCACTGTTCGAGCTAAGGGTGAATACATTCTGTTGAAAAGAATAATTTACCAAGGGTTGTAAAATGTGAGAATTGGAGGTACTACTGCTGTGTACATCTACAAGGTCATCTTTAGTTGAAGTCCCCACTTCTTTTCAAAGGTTTTGCTACAATCATAGAAGGCAACACACGCCTTCCATGTTCGATGTTGTGTTTCCAGTTAAATGTTGGGTCAAGCATGATATCCAAATACCTAGCGCTGGAACAGGTATGAGTGGTTGTTCATTAAGACGGAGGAGGGTAAAGGAGGGTATTTTTGTTTTGGTGGTGAATAGCATCAATTCCGTTTTGCTTGGGTGTACTCCGAGGCCACAACTTGCAGCCCAGGTGCTAACCTTTTCTAGAGCAGCAGCCTCCATGATTTCACTTATCACGGAGGGGGATATTCATATCACCACGTCATCCGCATGCACTACAACTTTGACCCACGTCTAATTTAACCATAAGCCAGAGTAGAGGAGAGATGACGCCATCCTGTGGCATTGTTCTATGGACAAATTTGGTTAAGTGGCTATTTTCCACTGTTGCCTGGAAAATTGTTGTTCCGAGCATAGAGACTATCGATTGGCTAATAGATTTCACTATACCTAGCTCGATCAGAGATTCAAGACTAGATCCAGTGAGGACTTTGTTGAAAACTCAATCTGTATCTAAGAAGGAGGCTAGAGTGTATTTCTTATAGTGTAAGGATTTTTCGATTGTCCGCACTACCTCGTGGAGAGCTGTTTCTGTTGATCTGCCGCTGGGGAAGGCGTGCTGTGATTTGGATAGCGAAGATTCTTCTGGAAAACTTCGCATATGGATGTCTAGAACGCGCTCTATGGTTTTGTTAAGTGTATATAAGATTTCATAAAAGCCCTTTGTGAGTCAGCCAATTTGTTTTAATAATTTTTTTTATTGTTTTTTCTCAGGTGAGACCAACCTATAACGATCCAGGACTGCCCTGAAATAATGCTTGCAGATGTTTATTGGCACTGCTCTTGAATTGTTGCAGATTTCATTGTTTTCCTTGTTCTGTTACAAGAAGAAAGTTGGTACTGCATTGTTCGTGGTGTTGTTGGACAGTGCGGCTGTAAGCTACAATTGCATTTCATTGCAATGCAACTAGTCTAGGGATAATTTCTCTTAGCTGTTTTGAACACTTCTAAAAAATATCTGTAATATTGAGGCATATCTTCTACAAGTTTTATTAGGGCCAAAGGTCGCAGCTTTTGAGTAAGGTAAGAATCGTCCTTAAGGCGGATTTCGCGACTTCGGCTAGAGTCCATTGAATTCGGTATATATGTATTTCGAGGCCAAACCGCAAACATGAGAACAGTATTGAATGACTGGTAGTACATTGGCTTTAGATATAAGTAGAAGGTGGGCTTGTGTAAAATGTATCTTAGTAGGTTATTTTGGACGCTGCTGATTCGGCAATAAAAGTTGAAGGTGTTGTCATGATACATCTGAAATAATTGTGATGCCTAGTAATTAACGGATTCTTCTGACTTGCCGAATGAATTCTCTATTCGATTTGTGGAACTGTATACTTGTTTTTTGTTGTATACTGCGTTTTCTTTGTGTTGAATTGAACGAGGGTTTCCTCTCCGCAATGTATTATCTTTTGCATTTCTTCGTTTATAACGAAAATTTGTTCGCATCTCTGCCTGTGTGTAGCAATAGGGATAACAGGAGTATAGTTTATAGTCAGATACTATAAGATGATCTTTAAAAATAATATATGCGATTATTAGTTGTCCTCAATCAACATAACGTAGACCCTCTGAGCTGCGCCAACTACAGATGCATAAATCTCTTCAACATCACCTACAAGATCCTATCTGCCGTAATATGTGAACGAATGAAGCCGTTTACCAACAACCTGATCCGCCCTTATCAGTGTGGTTTTAGGCCAGTAAGGTCCACAACCGATAAAATGTTCACACTTCGGCAGATCCTAGAAGAAACCCAAGAAGTCAAAATCGATACCT
The DNA here is from genome assembly GCA_949824845.1 of Rhingia rostrata. Lineage (NCBI taxonomy): Eukaryota > Metazoa > Arthropoda > Insecta > Diptera > Syrphidae > Rhingia > Rhingia rostrata. The sequence continues at coordinate 143,681,074 of OX463755.1, read as the reverse complement.
ACCATCTATTCATCGATTTTAAATCCATATACGACAGCTTTTATGGAGACGAACTGTACAAGTTCGGGGACACTGTTAGTACTGGACATTGTCTGACATCTCGTCGGAAATAAAACGAAAATTTCTCTTGCCAACCGCTGTTTCTTCGGTGTTTCTTCTATGAAGGCAATTCAGTAGTAAAGCCCTCACTCAAACTACTTAGAACGTCCTATAAAAAAACCTGATTATCCCAGTACTTCCCCATGGCGCTGAAGCAAACAAGAATTATACGAGCTGTGCAGCGACATTCCACTAGTCAAAACACTCCGCGTTGGACGTTTAAGATGGCTAGGACATGAAGACCGAATGACACCAATACTCTGGATCATAGGGTCTTCGATTCACAGACAGACATCGGACGCAGTAGAGGAAGACTTCGCCTTAAGTGGGGCCCACAAGTAGGAACCGACCTCAGCCAACTTATAGTGCGCAACTGCATGCAGTTAGATAAGGACCGGTCTAATTGGCGTGTTGGTTGAGACCCAGGTTCATTCCGGACTGTAGCTCCACTTAAGTAAGTAAGTAAGTAAGTAAGTTAGTAAGTTGTCCTCACGAGATCATTAATGTGCAGCAGAAAAAGAGTGGGTGAGAGAATTGATCCTTGAGGTACTCCAGGGTTTATGTTGAATCTATCTAAAGAAAGGACACCTCCAAGTATATGTCTTAAGAAAAGTTTCCCATCCAGGCAAGAAATATTGAAGGAGTCCGTATCCTGTCAATTATGCTAACAGAGGCCAGTGTCAAACCCAATCGAAAGCCTTGAAAATATCCATAGCAGATTTTCATAGACGAATTAGATAAATTAGAATGTCTATAGTTGAGCGTTTGTTTCGGAACTCTAATTGACGATCGCCTATAGGTTCACTTTTTTCTAGGTTATCAACAAACTCGGTGTCAATTTGTTGTTCCCTTACCTTTGAAAGCATGGGTTTGTAGATTTCAGACTTGCATTTGCATTGGGTTGGTTTTAAGCAAACCTGGGTAAATAATTTGTATAACAGTGTTTAGGTGCCAGTTCGGGTGCACATTTACGATAGGTGAAAATTCGTCAGGTGCAGATACAGTCCAAATTTTTTAGGATGAGTCTTGTTTTTCGCAGTCGAAAATTTGCTCCAACCATCTTTGAGGGAATATGATCTCTATTTGATGACACCACTTGTTCCGAATTTAATTGGCAATTCTCTGAAAATATTCAAATAAGTTAGCCATTCATTGTAGCTAGTGTTGTAGCTAGTGTTGTAGCTAGAGTTCCATCAATTCTTTATAAGGCAGGGAATTAAGAGTGGCTAAAACTATTACCGTAATGACCATAAACCTCCGGGACATGCAAGAAGTTTGTGATTTACTTTTACGTTGAAGTCATTCTAGGTGGCTTCTATTGTTTGGTTGGCAGGGTTTCGCTGGTTGAGGGAAATTAATATTTTCTCTTGAGTTGGACCCAGCCGCCAAAGAGTTATCTTGCTTACATTGCTTATTGAACCATGTCTTGTTGGATCCTTCTTCTTTTATAGAGTTAGGAAATTATAGTTCCATACCCAGGAGAATGATCTCTGTTACTACCTCTGCGCTAGTATTGAAATCGTTTTGTGTGAAAGATATCCCTAAAATTTAAGTAAAGTATCCCAGGTAGTCAGGTAGTTTGAGAAATGTATACATGTTATTAAAGTATGATCTGAGTTTCCTACAGAGCAGAGGTTGTGATCTTGTAATTTTCTGAATCTGATGTAAGAAATATATCCAATATCTTGCTTGTTGTTAGCCCTGGAATAGTCCCCCCGAAGATCGATATGAAAACCAGTTTACCTCCTAAATTCTTTATTTCAAGATATGCCATCATGCTTTTGGTTGCCACCCATGTTGATCCAGCCAATCTGCCAAATTCCGAAACGTAGTAACAACTTCCTTACGGAGCCTATAGCTCAATCTTCCGCGTTGCTCAATGTGATAAACGTCCACGTAGAAGGTCTAGGTTCGAATTTCAACTGAATTAATGCCTTAAAGGAGTTTTTTACTGGCCCTCCTCCCGGGATGATCTGACAAATTATTCAATTTCAATCCATTGTCAAGAAAAGCTTATCCCTCCCAAATCAGCAGTTCGGATTCGGCATAAAAGAGGAGGTTCGTACTCTTGCAAGAAGTACACACGCACAAATGATTGGTTGTGAAAAAAGCTAGGCTCTGGGTAAATAATAGCCTGTGGCGCCATACATTTGTTTTTTTCTACTCAGAGGTCAGAGGTTATCGACCATAAATGCTAAGGTTGCAATCTTTAGGCAACACTTTCATCTGACCACATGTTGCTAATGAGTTTTCGTATGTATATGATTACGAAGTAACTGACAGCTGCAGATTGCTTCTTATAGTTGAAATTGTATTTCCATACTCTACATTTCTCAGAATCGACTGTAAATAAGCTACAATCTGTCCTTAGCCATTTCGAAAGAATGATGTTGAGGCTTTATCTGATGTGAAGCAAATCCCTTTAGGGAAAATAAATCTTGATAAACGACAAGCTCGCATTTTCTGTCGCAATATACCAAGTACGCATAAAGCACATCTTCTGAGAAGTTGCAACTTTTCACATGAAAAGTATCCGATGTAAGTTTTATACAAAATTTGTTTCAAAGAGATGTCTGACTTTTTAATGAAAAAATACTTGACAATTTGTTTGAAAATCATTTCAAGGAACATGTCGATTTGAGTAGAATTATTGTTTCACTCTAATAACAACTTCCTCAAGTTGAAGTGGGCTTAGGCATTTAAACGAAATGCACATACACTCCCAAACGGAGAGGGGGTACCTTTTCTGGGACACATGCCAATAGTCAACCTCATTCGGATGACTGATTTCACAACTCGAGTGTGTAATTTTCTCAGAAATACTCTCAAAAATAAAATATTGTAAATCGAAACAAATGGAAATCCGGTAGAATTTAAAATTCTAGAGAAAACTACTAGTCCCTCCGCAGATCCCTGGTTCACCAAGCCATACTGCTGCTCGACCGAAAGGAAAACATATTTAATTTCAGCTCTGCCAACTGACTTTTCTGTTCTGTTGTATGACTTTCGAATGAGTGAAGCTCATCGTTGGGTACCCTACCTTCCTATATCGTTTTCTGTTCCTTTTTTCCCGTTCGTTTGCCTTTGCACAAGGTGAAAATATAACCCTCCTACCATACACCCCCACTCGCACATACGTATACTCATTGCTAAAAAGAAGTCCTTGCTGAATCTTTGAGTCGTAGGCAAATGGGTTCTCTCTCTCTCCACCTGCCGCCGTTCGTCTATACCTTTACTATTCGCATGAAATTTTCGCTCCGATAAATCCCGAGAGACCCGTTATATTTTTTTCATCCCAACTAAAATGAGAAAAATAAACTTAAACCGTTTGGATGGTTTTTTTTTCTTTTACTCTGCTCTGTTTTTGTGCAAGCAAGGACATTTAAGTTGAAATGTGGTCTAAGCCGCATTTCGACCGATGACGCCGCTATCACCCACCTCCATCTCCAGCAGTAACGGTCGAGTATTTGTCTAATTTAAATTTATCGATGAAAGGTATCGTCCGTAGTGTGCTCCCCATGAAATCCTTTTGAACTGTTTGGAATCCCCTTTGGTATTTGGGGATCCCTTTTCGGTTTACTTTGGTCCGGTTTTGGTGTTGTCATCCGTCGTCGTAGTCTCTGAATCGTTGTTGTTGTTGTCCTCGTCCTCTCTTTCAATTAAGATTAATTGTGACTATAGATTGTCTAACATCGGAAATGAATTTCGATGAAAACACACAATCGAGGAATCCTTGTGTTGGGATTGAGTGGAGCGTCGGAGGCGGTGTGCTACCAGCAGCAGACATCGTGATGAAGCTCCAAAAAAAGGGAATCCTTTAATTTATTACTTGGTGAATAGAATCCTTTTTTTTAATGGGAAATTCCCCCTATTTTGAGGGTACCTAAAATCCAGTTGGACATTTATAAAGAAAAATCGCCTGTCCGTTGTCCTATAATTTTGCAAGAGGGTATGAATTCGATTGTCCGTTGGGAATTGGTTTGCTTTGAAGAATGAATTAGGCAGGACCTTGGCCACATACAAATAAACAAAATGGAAAGTAAAAACCAACATCGATTTAATGTGATCGTAAATTGTGAGTGAAACAAGTCGTGAGTCCTTTGACATTGCAGAATTGCGTGAATGCGAGGAATGGCAATGAACCTTTTAAATTAAGGCTTTAAAAATGGCGAGTGCAATTTAGTAAGTAATGTTGGGTGTTGGGACAAATTGACCCGAAATAAATCGAGCGAAGACTCTTTACAATATGGCACATTACCGTGAGTCAAAAAAGGGGCTCAGCTGTCTGATGGTTAGTGCAATGAATGTTTGTGTTCGAATCATAGGCTTAGTAACCCCAACGTGTTTTTCACTGGTCCACCTCTTGCGATGCGAGTAGGAAAGACTGGATGGTCGCAGTTCGTCTACATAAGCTGTTTCTGTTGTTAGCCGAATTGAACACATAAAATATAACATTATGCTTGAATTGAGCGAAATTCTTGTTTGAGATGTTAGTTTCGGGAACAAACTTTGATTGATCATTGCTCTGTAGCGATCTCCAGCCTGTTGGCCCAAAATAAAGCAGTTTTTCTTAGTATCACATATCCCTCAATTTAAAGACCGCATTCGAAAGCATTTATATAGAGACGGACTATATAAAACCATGTCTAGCTTTAGTAAAACCATACCACCCAAACTCATCCGACTGTGCAGGATGCTGATGGAGAAGTCTCGCTGTTTCGTCATAGTCGAAAAAGACCTCATTCTAAACCAAAAAAAGATTCGGTCAAGGTAAATCACTGTCAAGTGACTTCCTTAACATAATTCTTGAGAGGATTATTGGGAACTCCCGAGCCAACACCAGAGGCACAATCTTCCATAACTTGGTGCAGGTGCAAGTATAAGTTAACACCCATCTCCAGCAAGTTGTTTTTGCCGAACCATTAAACAACTTGTTTACGCAAATAAACACTTCTGCAAAAAATATATCAGCAGCCAACCGTTAGAATCTGCGCAAACAACTTGTTTACGCAGATGTGCTTATCATCAGAAGCGAACCGCTATAATCTGCACAAACAACTTGTTGACGCATCTGGTGTTAGTCGAAGAAGAAGTCAGTCTTAGAAGTACCACCGAAAGACAACGTCCTCATAGAGGACTTGTAAAACTGTATAATTTATATTTTTGAATAAACGATTAAATTGATAAAAGCGTAATTCATTTATTGGCGCCCAACGTGGGGCTAAGACTGACTTCTTCTTCGACTAACACCAGATGCGTAAACAAGTTGTTTGCGCAGATTCTAACGGTTGGCTGCTGATACATTTTTTGCAGAAGTGTTTATTTGCGTAAACAAGTTGTTTAATGGTTCGGCAAAAACAACTTGCTGGAGATGGGTGTTAACTTATACACCCATGCTATTGATATCATTGATGAGACTCAACGTGATGTCACATCCGCTCTACTAATATAGGGAAGGAAGTGAAAAAAATGGGTTTAGTAGTAAATGAGGGTAATTACATGCAACCTGACTGTTATTCCTGTCAATGACGAAGTTCTGTATGGAAATTTGCGAATCACACTGATTAATGTCCTTAATTTTTGACAGAAATAATATTCAGGTAGCATGGGCTTTGTCCTCATCGGCTAGGCTATTAAATCTGACAATATTTATTTTTCTTCGGTTAAGAAGGCAATTTAGTAGTAAAGCCCCAAATACTAAGGGGATCCGATACAAGACCCTGACCGTATTAAAAGCGGATGAAGAAATCTTCGGCCCGTCTGCGTTGACAGTACATTGAGACGAAGATTTAACCACAGACTATAAGATCTCTCCAGCGATACAGACATTGGATGTACAAATCTCCCTAGCCAACACCAGAGGCTCAATTTTCAAAAAAGTCGGTGCAACTACTAGCATACGCCGATGATATTGACATCATTGGTAGGACTCAACGTTATGTCATAGCCACGTTTGCTAGTAGAAAGAAGGAAGCGGCAAAAATGAGTTTAATAGTAATTAAGTGCAAGACTAATAACAAGCTGTCCACACGAAAGGACACACAACATCTTCGAATTCGGCAGAACGTCACCATTGACAGTTATAACATTTAGGTGGTACAGAACTTTTTCTATCTTAGCTCCGCTATTAACTCTGGCAACAACATCTCGTCAGAAATTAAACGAAGAATTACTCTTGTCAACCTCTGTTTCTTCGGTCTAAGAAGGCAATTCAGTAGTAAAGTCCGTACTACTAAGGAGGTCCCATATAAAACCCTGATCACCCCAGTCCTGCTCTGGACCGTCACAAAAGCGGATGAAGAAATCCTTGATCGATTCGAGAGTAAAATTCTTCGAAAAATATTTGGTCCCGTTTGCGTTGACGGACTATTGAAGATTCAACCAAGAATTATAAGAGCTGTACAGTGACATGCCCATGGTCAAAAAAAAAAACTCCGTAATGGACGTTTAAGATGGCAAGGACGTGTAGAACGAATGGAATCCAATACTCCGGCTCGCAGAGTCTTCGATTCACAGCCAAAAATCGCTTATAAAGCTTCTTAATGAAGCTGAAGTGCAAATTTTTTTCTAGGAACTAAATTAAACTCAGATGGTTTTTATAAAAACCATCCGTTTTTCTTAAAAGCAATACTGCTAAAATTGCTTAAAATATAAAACTTAAGTCTTTAATTCGATTCTTACAACCTGCAATTTTCCTTGCATATGGAAGTTGTCTAAAATTATTCTACTATCTAGTATCTAAATTCAAATAATAATAATTAACCCATAAGACTGGTCATATTTTTGTATATTTAAATCAAACACTTGGATTTAATTCGTCAAAGACTACTTAAAAGTTTAGACAACATTGTATTTCATAAGTAGAAATAAATTCGTCCCACAGAAGTTGGTTTTATTTTCGTTAAGACACGGTCCAACTATAAAGTTGAATGGAATCAACACAATCTGCATTCCTTTATATTTCGCACACTGTCATGTCGTTGAAGAAGGATTTACGAACTTATTTTCAACACAGCAGTTGGCATTGAAAAACCATCCAATAAAATATCATAAAAGTCCCTGTTGAGGGTAGAGATTTTTATTGCAATTCCCACTGCTCTGACATATTTCCTGACGCATTCATCAGCTCTAGCTGCAAATGTTGTCCCAATTAATAGTAAGCCATGCAAAGCTGCAAACAAAATTTTGGAAGTAAAACACCCCTCCCGGCCCCAGCTGGTACCTATTGCAGTACACAACTCCTGTCATACACCCATCAACCAAGTTTCATCTTTTCCACAATCCAATTCATTATCCTTGTTGCAAAGTATGCGCTCAAATGATACAAAGGATTCACATTTGTTGTTGATTTAACCAGTCAGTCGCATCATGCTTCTCTCCTCTGCTGATTGCAGACAACATTATATACGAGACAGTATCTGATATTGCTGGTGGATGCTCGGTATAAGCTATCCTGACATTGGTGCTGAGAATAAGTATGTATAGGTGGTGGGAATAAATTGTAATCTCCAGTGAAGTGAGAATTTGAGCACAAAGGGATATCACCCTTCTTTGCATCCGAATATAAATTTCTTCCCTAAAAGTATGCAACGGCAAAATAAAAGGATGAAAAATTGTTGTTTTTTTTGTACTTACCAAATCAGCAATATTCGCCACCTGAATGGCATCATGGATAACCTCAGCGCGTGTGCTACCATTTCGTTTTTCAAACATTGCCTTGTCAACAATAATCGCTGTTTCAATATATTTGGTGGCCTCACGGACGTCCCTCTTATATCGGCCGGCACCATTCGGATGAATATCATCGATGACGCCTGCTAAATGTTTAGTGCGACGTGACAAACGCCACGAATCGAGATTGCCAGAATTGGCGCATCCTTTATTGGCTTTAGTTCGCGCCTCAAATATCACATGAGGATGCTTCTGCTGGAACAAGGGTAAACAAGTATTAGAAGAGTTTTTGGTTGGAAAATAAAACAAAACAGAAAAAAAATTAAATCCTTATAAGCTTTTTCCATTTTCCACACATTTACAAACACACAGATAGAAATATTAGACAGGATGAATGGATGAATGGATAGATAGAGACTGCACAGCGTTTAACAGCTACGTGCCACAACAAATTGACACACACAATACGGGTGTAGATTAAAACCTTATATGGGAGGTTACGTGTACACGTCCGAGCAAGGTTCTTGTTTACTTCCTTCAAAGAGCAATTGTCAATCAGGCATCTGCTTACCATCTGCTTCGTGCTAGGAGCTTACATTCAATTCCTGACATGTAATGCTGTCAATAAAGTCACTGCCAATAGAAAGGCGAATCAATTTATTCAACTTACACAACTGCTAGTGGGTTTTTTTTATTAAAAAGGACACACCCTTATATTGGAAATAAAAGACAAGGAATTTTTGCTTTGAATAGTCTTCAATAGAATGTTTTGATCCTCTAACAACTAAGTCTTCTGACACTTTTTACATTTCAAAGTAATTGATGTCCTTTCGAGGTAGGTTTTTTGAAAAATGAGAAGAATCTCGTAGTTGAGAAACACCCTGAGGAACAATGTCTGTATGATTTATAAAGATTGGTCCTTTATATCCTATTATAGAGTGATGTAAACGGTGTTGTATGTGTATGTATAATAATACTTAGTTGGAGTAGTGTGTGGTTGGCTGGGTATCTAAAAATATGGTCACTCCAACTCGATTCTTTGAAGAAGCTGATGATCTGGAGAATAGGGATGTTTGCTAAAACTCTGAAGACCTTTATAATAATGATTGCCAAGAATCTATCTCCGGTTTTAGCTTATCGTAGGGCGGTGTAATGTCCCATTTTTTTCAGGGTTTGCTGAAATAGCATCATTATTTCAGCAAACCCTGAAAAAAATGGGAACTGTTTAATCTCATTGAACTATGGGCCTAAGCTTCTAACCTAACAGGTTGAGGTTGAGACCATTTATTAGAGTGCTCCTTAAAAAATGGTACATCTGGACAGAAATTTTTTTTACAACTTATTGAGGCAGGTTTTGTAGGCACAGATTTATTAAAAAAAATATCGATTCCCAGCTTATTAGATAATTTGTAAAGAAGGAAATTTAGCTATAAATAAACTAACTTAACAAAAACCCTGTGTATACCCGCCAGTTTTCTAGGTACAAACAAAAACCTAGCTTCAGGATTAACCTTGAGCTATCACTTCCGTGTTAAACCAACTGCTTAGATGAGTTAACTCTAGATCGTTTGTCTTCGATTTTCAACTGGATAATAGACGTTGTAAAGGAAAACCTCGGACACGTAAGAACTGAACTAAACCAGCTTACACTGTAAAACTGGAGGCAGCTAGCTCAGGTCTGAGCTGGCCTGATGGCAGCTACCAAGGATTATAAGATGGCGCATGATTATAAAAAACAGAAACTTTTGCTCAAAAGCTTCATATTACAGGCGAGCGATGTGCACGCGAACACGAGAAAAACGAGGCGGGCTGTGCAAGTACGAACCGTCATAGAATAATTTTTCTTGTATGCAGAAAGATTATAAAGCCATATAAAGCCATACAGATGACGCGGATGGCTTTATAATATTTGATCCAACTCTATATCCACTTAAGTAAATAACTTAAGCCATGTTAACAATCAGTTTAAAGACAGTGCACCAGCAAGTATTTAGGGTGCTATATACTAGGGATTTAACCGAAAATCACAATATATGTGATAAAGGCTTATTTTTCCCCCAAATGCTCTCCTGTAGAGCTTTCACTTGAAACTTCGGCATCTTTTAATTTGAAAACTCCAAAAGGTTTGAACGATAATGAACGCAGATCCAAGAATACTTCAACACACCTCAACGCCTATTTATTCGGTCGTTTAGTAATACTGTGATAAACTCAGGCCTGAAGATATGCGATGGTTGTGTGAATTTTAGGTGAAATTCAGAGTTTATATTATTTTTTTAAATTCTGTGTCGTAGTAGACCCTATTCTCTTAAAAGAAGATAACGTTGAAACGTTAGATTTTTGGAACGTTGCATTAAGCTCAACCTGGTTCTCAAAATGCTTTAAATGTCTTAGCCTGATAACCAAAGAAAAAAACAAGCATCAGCAGCAAAAAGTGATTATTGATTAATGGTAATCAGCTTAACTGTTGGATAAGGATAGATATTGCTAACAAAACTGCTGGAAAATGAGTAAAAATAAAACTAAAGCTCATACTTGCCTCCAGCTGTATCCTATCTATGAGAATACGCACGTTCCAATTTCGGAAAAATAGGTAACTTTATGTTGGGACCCACAATTTTGTGCCGAATCCGACTTAATGATTTGATATAAGTTTTTGACGACAGTTGATATTACTCGATTTTTTTAAATGATTTGATAAAATGATAAACTGCGAGGAAAAGGAATTGCCAACAGCATTTAACAGCATGGCTCAAGGATCTGAGTGAAATTGTTGAATTTGTTTATATCAAAGAAGATTAAGTCAGATCCCAAAACTTCTCCAAACGAGCAGATACAAACAATCAAATCTGACGGTGGACACAACTTACTCAGAAACCTCGAGTAAAACCCACGACATTCTGTGCCACTACCAAGGTCATAGTAAATAAGAATAAAGAGATTTTTTTGCTTCCATTACATAACGGATCTATTCAGAAACTATCTTTTTAGTCTTTTAGTAGTGGATGGCTAGAAAAAGGCTTGATTGTCTTCAACAAAATGTCTCCATTTACCGAATAAAACACATGAGAAGGATACTATCCTATCACATTCCATCCTTAAATTTAACATCCCCTTAACATGTGAGTGACATTTTCACAAAATACTGATCAGAAAGTTTATCAAATTATTTTATAGTTAGCTTCAAAATTACATTTTTCTATTTCTAGGGAATCTAGGGTGCGAGTTAAAATGGCATATGGACGAAATGCATCTTACATTATTTTCAAAGTATTTGCATCAAAACATTTTCGAATTTTACTAAACTTATACTGAAAATCGTTTTTTTTTTGATAATAAATTAAAAGAATGAAATATTGACATTGACATAGTCACATATCTTGGTCAGATACTTTTATTTTTGAAATTTCTTATGATTTGATCAGAAAATACAGTGACTGGGTTTTGAAAATATTTACACTTGTTCTGCTTCGTCGGCCAGAGAGTGTATATGAAGGCCTAAAAATCGGTGACATACATATAGACGGACGTACAGACAGACGTGACTCAAACATGACTCAGCTTGCGAATCTGAATCGATCTATATACTTTGAGGTATATATATCAAAATTATTTCTCTATGTTACAAAACTTATGGTCAAAACTAATATACCATCTGGGGTATAAAATGGGTCCAACAAACCATGGTTCAATAAACAGCGCGAACAAGTAGTATCAAAAAACCCGGACCCCAGCTTCAACTGAAGAGAAAAGTTAGGCTTTAAAGATAAAGGAAGCACAAAGAATATTTACACAAACAAAAAATCTTCTATCGTGTCCAAAAAGTTCGCAGAAAATTTGGTCAAAGGTAAAAGCAGATCAAAACAATTTTTTACACTTTTCCTATCATGTCTTAATCAGAACTCGAAATGGATCGGTAGCTGGCTACAGCACTGTAGAATGTTTTTTTTTTATATGTAGCAAAGTACGCGGAACATACATATATATCATATATTTTGTTATGCTTTAGAATTCTTAAAAGCGCAAATATTTTTCAATAAATTCACAATTCTTGAATTTTTAAAAATAAAAACTATAAAGCGGGTATGTCTGTAATATGGAAAAATATATTTTTTTGTCTCCTTTTCAGAAAGAACATGAACATAACCTAGAAATTTATTTGTACCTTTCATAAAATAATTTTTGTATAACTCATTTTTTTTGGGCACTGCGTACTTAGTTGTTTTTTTTTTAATTGTCGTTTAATATATTTGCCTTTTGTTGAAAAGGAATTTAGGATTTTAACCACAATTCCATAAATTCAGCAATCTTATTATTATTGAACAATCGAAAAGCAGTCCTTTTTATATGGCTGTAGGGACTCATTTACTAATTAGATACTTAAATATTTTTTATTAATTTGTGTCACCTATTCAAAAGATTTTTAATAGAAGTTTTTGGCATAAGTGGTTTTAACGACTCCTATTAAATTAAAAATAGAAATTTGTTATAACATTTTACTGTAATTGGCAGTATTTCTTGACGACTCCTAAGCTTTTGAGAAGATGTCGCTTAAAGGGCTTTAATTGAGACAAGTTCCCCTGAAAAAGTATAAACAATTTTTGTGTCGTATTATTGACTGAGAATGGACTCCTTCATTTGGCACTTGGAAACGAATATTCCGTATTCAAAAAAGTAATGGCAGGTGCCTCAAGGAAGCGTCATTGGACCTCTCTTGTATCTGCCATTTACGTGACGTGATATTTCAGAAACAAAGGATACACAATTTATCACCATAACTGATGATTCTAATATTCTAGCAGTTGGCACAGAAATATAGGAAAATAATACAACATTAGTGGATTGGACTAACCTAGATTAAATAAATTCAACAAATCAACAACTTGTCTGTATTGATAAGTACGGTTCGAGTCCCGTTTGTAAATGTCTCGATACAAAATGAACATGGAAGTCTCATGTAAAAAAAAAAAGCGAAAAACTTAAAAATAAATACAGATAGCTATATTGTTGCTCGGAATATATTCGAAGATAAACCTTGATAATATATTCAGACTATTTGATGAAACAAAAAGTGTTGCACTAAATTATAAAAAAAAAACGTTTTCTTGGGTACGTTAACACCATGGTCCTCCAAAGTGGGTGGCCGCGGTGTAGTTGTAATGTGTTCGCCTGTTGCTTTGTAAGTTGCGCGTTCAATCCCAGTCAAAACCCATGTAATTTTTATTCAAAAGAAAAAAAAATCTGTGCGGATCGTTTAATACCCTCCTTAAAATGATTGTCCCCAAAAAATAGGGGTGACTTAAAACTGAATGGGTATGAAATAAAGGAATTTAATTAAATTGCCAAAACATCTTGTAGATAGTTAGTATCGGATAGTATCTATATCTTTTTTGGTTGGACAAAAAACTACATTTTTCTATGGCATACGCTATGGGGTAGGGTAAACAAATAATTTTTGTAAGAAAATAGTCCCAAAAAGTGGCAGTGAGTTAAAATGATCTAAAGACGAAATGTTTGTATTGACATTATGAATTTATTTGCAACGAAAGTTTTTTTGAAATTCTTTAAAATTTTACCATAATATGTTTTTTTTTGCAGAAAACTTTGTATAAACAAAATATAGATATTGAGATTGGTCTAATTATGTTGTTCAGACAATTTTTCAAAATTCCCTAACGTTTTTCCAAAGACAACGTTTTTCTAAAAAGTGGGTGTGCAAGTGGGCGGATTGATTCATTCATTATCCTTGCTGAAAATTTAAGGCCCACACATCGGTGACGAGCAAATCGACTCAGCTAGCAATCATGAGTCGATCCATATACTTCGAGGAATATCTAGCTCAATTATTTCTCTATGAAACAGTTTATATATCAAAACTAATATAATTCTATGGGATAGGGTATAGAAAGTACAAAATGAACTTTTTACAGGGTCTTCACAGAACTAAACTTTTTGATTTAGATCATTAATCACAAACCACGAAAATAATAGAGGGAAAAGCAGGAACTCTTACAACGAAGTCACCTGCTAAATGTTTATATAACTTCGTTATATCATCGTTGCTGAATAAGCCACTTACTTAGTTTCATTTCAAATACGAAAAGAGTGGTTGTTTTAGCGATTCTAATAGAACATTTCCATCAACCTCGAAAAAACTTCTGAAACTCTTCTGAACATGACTGGTAGTTTGCGCGATGTGTTTCGAAGCATTAATTTTTAAAACAACTAAAATTACACCTAGGTAATAGTTTCAAAAAAAAACTTAAAATCTGACAGAAAAGTTGAAATCTGAAAATTTTGAATACAAGGTTTCAAAGCGTACTCCAAAAAAGAAGACGCCCGAAAAAGATAATTTATGTTCATAAATATACCAGAAGAACAACTTTTAATACATTCTCACTTAAACCTTAAAATACTTTTAATTGAGTAATTCTGTCCACTTGCATGCCACTGTCACCACTGCCTCACCCAATGTCACATGTCCACAAACAATGTTGTATTATCCAAAAAATAAATGCATCACTGAAGCATGATATAAAATAATTTCCCCCCAGCTCCAACGAATTGACTGATACCATATTAAGGAAGTTAAACCATGCATACTTATATTTTGAAAAAAAAAAAAAATTAAAATTAAATTGTTTCTGAACACAAATTAAATTTTGAAAAAAAAAAATAAACGATGTCCAGCGACAATGGAGTACACATTTTAATTAAAATTTAATTCAAGTCCAAAGCGAAAGTAGGTGCAGCGGTGAGACCAAACATGAGGCAGGACACAGAAGCATACAAGCTGAACAAAGGAGTCCACAACAAAGGGTCGAAAAAATAAGTCACTTTGATAGTTAAGCAACGAGTTCCCCAAACAATGATGCAATGAAAAATTATTTTCTTTATTGTTGCCTTGCAGGAGTTGAAAAGTTTCCTACATTTAAGCTGAATAGCTTGATTCGATTTTGAAGTTGAATTTTTTTCCAAGCTCTTGATGTCATTTTAAATTCCGTATTTCCTTTAGTTTTTTTCCAGCTATAAGCTAATTCAAAGAAGGAGCTAATATTCAGTTTATGGATTTATATCCGTTTGACTTTGTGAAAAGTTTTTACTGGCGTTTAACGAATAAGACTGGGTTTAGTCAAAGTTTGGATCTTAGTTGTAGTCTTTGACGAAGTTTAGCAATATAAGCTTTTTTGACTTCGGCTTGTCGTTTTCGTTACTTTTTCTTTAAAGATTGTAAAATGTGTCAATTAATTCACTCAGACATTCAATAGTACTGTGTTACTACCGGAAAAAGGATAAAAATGTGACAGCTGACAGTTCGGGGCTAGTAAAAATTTGCGTTGTACAAAAAAACAACGCATTTTAACGGCTGAGCAATGTTGAAACAATAGTGGAGGGTTGCAAGCTACAGCCCCCCATTTTTTTTTTACAAAATATGTCCATCATAGTGATTTAAAACCATCAACTGTGATGAGAATAATTGAAAAATACAGGAAGACTTTATCGATTAATGTTCTTAATCCTGGTTTTTCAGACCTGAGATAACTCTGAGTTAACCCAGATTTTGCTAATCCCGGAATAAATATAATCTCGAGATAACTAAAGAAACAGTTATTAAGTGCAGGATTAAATTTGAATCCCTGTGTGGTTATTTAATTATCGATTAATGTTCTTAATCCTGCTTTTTCAGAGCTGAGATAACTCTGAGTTAACCCAGATTTTGCTAACCCCGGAATAAATATAGTCTTGAGTTAACTAAAGAAACAGTTTTTAAGTGCAGGAATAAATTTGAATCCGTGTGTGCTTATTTAATTTGGTACCACTAATGATTTATTGTCTTTGCTCTTAAAAAGTTACGGAAAAGAATAGAACCTGCAACAGCTCGGTTATCAGCTGTTTGGTTTCTTTTTCTTCTTTAATGGAAATTCTTATGTAGCGGTCCTTCAAGTCTTTTTTTTTAAAACAGTTTAACTCAATATTTTGAACAATTTCGAGTCGTTGGGATTTGAATCTGAATATATCACACAAGTATTTTGTTTCTAAAAATTTAATAAAATTCACACAAATGGAATTGAAAATAATTGTTTGCTTGGTATTTTATCATCTGTCAAAATAATCTGATCATTTAAATCCAAGGCTTAACTCACCAAACTTGCTGCGTTAACTCGAAGTAAAGTCTGGATTTCAATTGACTGAAAATGTACTTTCCCGAGTTAACTCGAATTTAATCCCGAAACTAAGATGATATCGCACTTAGTCACTCTAGGTGTCCTGTCACAAGTCATTAAACAGAAAACGTCGAAGTAGTTTGCGAGAATATTGCTGAAAGTCCAAGAACCAAAATCGGCACCGTAGTCAATAATTGGGTACGTCGAGAGGCTCTGTACAGCGAGTTCTTACAAAAGACTTTAAACATTATGCTTACAAAGTTCAATGAACTCAAGAACTGAAGACTACTGACCATGCAGAGCGAAGAGAGTTCGTTGAATGTTTTCGTTTTTGGAAAATCGGCACCGTAGTCAATAGTTGGGCATTTCTTGAGACTTTGAACAGCGAATTCTTAAGAAAGACTTGATACTTTATGCTTACAAAGTTCAATTTGCTCAAGAACTTAAGACTACTGACTATGCAACGCGAAGAGAGTTCGTCGAATGTTTTTGAAACAACAACAATTGGATGCTGATTTTTCGAACAAAATCATTTTGACATGGACATTGACATAGACATCACAGTACTTCGCACATGAATGCAACGAACTGCAGACACATAACAGCACTGTCGACTGAGGCCATGGGCTGCGACAGATCAAGACATTGATACAACAGAGAGAGATAGATAGACACATAGAAGGAAAGACATATAACATAAGCCTACGTGGCACAGAGGAGGAGACATAGATTTTTATTGTCTCATATTATCGCGCAGGAGGCCTCAGATAAGCTGGCAATTTTCGAAGAAAACAAATGCTGCCGAAGCTGGGGCTGGAACCCGCAGCGTTTGGCTTAGCAGTCAACTACGCCTTCCTCTGAGCCATGCCCACCTGCCGAACAAATTCATCATAAGTGATGAAAATCATTTTCATCTGATGGGTTCGTTAAGCGTCGAAATTGTTGAAATTGTCGAAATTGTCGAATTTGGGGTTGATAAAACCCACGAGTAATTGTTGATAAACAAATGCATCCACAACGTGTTACTGTTTGGTACGGATTTTGGGATGTAGGCATTCTGGGATCATTCTTCGAAAAATGCTTCTGTTCAGACAATAACAATTAATGGTGTCCTTTATCGTGACATGATAATCCAGCTTTTAGTGCCTAAATTGCAAGATATGGATGTGACAATGTGGTTTCATATGCCATACAGCTAGACAAACAATTCAATTACTGCATGAATCATTTGATAAAGTGAAATCGGCCGTTTTGATATCAGAATTGGCCATCCAAACTTTGCGATTTAAGGCCATTGGACTTTCTTCTTTGGGTTTTTTTTTATTTCAAGGTCTGTGCAAACAAGGAAATTGCAGTCCATAAGCTCAGTTTTGGCTAATGCCGGGTGTACGCAGTCAAGCTTTTAAATGACATCCTGTGGTTAATTTCATGCACAAATGTTAATAGGATCGCAGCTCTGGTCTTTGTGTAAAATATGAGCAAAATCATTTTTTTCGCAAATAAATGAGTAACGTGGAAATAAACTGACACCCACTTAAATTGTCACACTGTCTGTTCGCCAGACTAAAAAAAAAACTAATGTCCCAATTCATCACGGTCTTCTTGAAAGATCGCCGTGATGAACACTAAGGCTTTTCACCCTAAAATGCCCTTAGGATATAAAATGATATTGCGCAGGGGCCATGCTAATCTTCTCTGTATCGTTCCAATTTTAGTATATGTTCTGCCGAAGCAAGAACAACAATGTAAACTATTTGTGTCAGAATGAAGCAAAAGCAAATATCTTTTTGAGATACAGCTGAAATTTTTTTCATCATCGTTCTTGTGACCCTTTGGAGGTTCGATGGTATGACATGCCCAATTTCTTATGACTGCAGCACATAAGTTGCCATCGATCGCTGTTCTTGTCGCGTACAACAATGTTCTCAATAAGAAAAAAAAATTGGAGCAACAGGCTCGTTAGTACACAGGGCTCAGCTTTCTCACAAGCATTCAAATTGCACAATGCCGGGACCTCCTGTTTTATGACGACTCCCAACGGTGAATTTGAGATAAGCTTTTCTTGTCAGATTTTCACGTCGAAGACCAGTGAAAAATCATTTAGGTATTGCTAAATGATGGGAATCAAACACCGCCGCTGAGCTTGTCATAACGATGTTCTCAATAGCCTTATTTAAATGTGGCTTATTGGCAGTGAACTGTGACTTTGCATTACCTTACGGAAAAATACTGTTTTATTCCGGAATTTTAACCAGGGACTCCAATCTTATAAAAACATCGCATTAACCATCAGGTAGCAACACCTATATGATTTATTTTTTCATTGGTCCTCCAGCTGTGATGATGTTAGTATCAATTGTTAAGAAACGCTTATTTCAACTTAGCCGTTTGAATTCGGTTTTCGGAAGTCCCGCCTAGTGCAAGAAATACTCACACACACATGTATAATTGTGAGAAAAAAGGCCTTGAGTATTAATGAGCCTGTTGCGCCAACTAAAATCATCATCCTGCAACTGCGACTCCTTATCCGATACCAGGAGAAATACCCCTTCTTACTTACTTAAGTGGCGCTTTAGTCCGGAATGAACCTAGGCCTCAAATAACATGCCTCTCCAATTAGCCCGGTCCTTAGCTAACTGCCTCCAGTTGCGCACTCCAAGTTGGTTAAGGTCGGTTTCTACTTGTGCGCACCACTTAAGACGAGGTCTTCCTCTACTGAGTCCGACGTCTGGCTGGTGTCCATTCGTTATACATGTCCTAGCCATCTTAAACGTCCAATGCGGAGTTTTTTTTGACCAGGGGCATGTCGATGTACAGCTCGTATAGTTCTTGGTTGAATCTTCCTCTCCATAGCCCGTCAACGCAAACGGGAACGAAGATAAATCACCTGCTGGCTTTAAAAAAACATAACACATCATAGTACATAGGACCTTACACCAGTTAGTGTAGCAAGCCAAACAGCATATAATCCTAAATAGGGTTCCGATTTCAGTAGCAGTGAGAGTGATAACAAACTTCTGGGTAAGCATACATCATATATGCAGGCTATATAACGAGTGGTTACATTTTAAGGGCCGATGTTGAGTGTGAACCACACAAATTTTTTCCACATTTCATTCAACATTATTGAATTTCGGACTACATCAATTCGAACCATGGAAAGATACACAATCGAGCAACGCTTTAAAGTTATTCAGGCTTATTGTGAAAATGAGCGTTCAAATTAAAATGCATATCGAGCAAATGTGCGTACAATCGGAAAAATCTTGCAAATATTTGAGCAAACCGGGTCTGTAGGAGATGTGACAACACCAGTGCATGCTCGTGCAGCTCGTACTGCAGAAAATATTGCTGCTGTTCGCGATATTGTGGCTGAAGAGCCGTCCACCTCAACTCGTCGTCGTGCCCAACAATTGCATCTCTCACGCTCGTCGTTGATGAACATTACGCATAAAAACGCTTACAAAGTGCAATTGACTCAAGAACTAAAGCCTCTTGACCATTTCAAGCGTGGTCAATGGTCAGAATGGTGGCAAGAAATGGCAACAGTGGTGATCAATTTTCGAAGAAAATCATCTTCAATGATGAGGCACATTTTCACCTTGATGGATTCGTCAATAAGCAGAATTGCCGCATTTGGGCGAATGATGATAATCCAAGAGTTATTGTCCAAAAACCAATGCACCCACAAAGAGTGACTGTTTGGTGCGGTTTATGGATTGGTGGTATCATCGGGGCGTATTTTTTCCAAAATAATGCCGGTCAGGCGGTCAGGCGGTCAGGCGGTCAGGGAGTTACTGTGGTTACCGGTATTCGCTGTCGTGAGATGATAACGGACTTTTTATGTCACGAATTGGATGATATGGATGTGGACGATATGTGGCTTCAACAGGACGGTGCCACTTGCGCTAACGAAGCAGTGGCTCTTTTACGCGACAAATTCAATGGCCGTGTTATCTCACGTTATTTCGATGTCAATTGGCCGCCAAGATCATGTGATTTGACACCGTTGGACTCCTTTCTTTGGGATTATTTGAAAGAAGAGGTGTACGCCGATAAGCCAGCAACAATTCAAGAGCTAAAGGATGAAATAATTCGGCACATTAATGGCATAGAACCTCAATTATGCCTCAGCGTCATTGAAAATTTCGGACCATTAGATGGAGGTGTGCCGCCGAGGTCGCGGAGGCCATTTGGCCGATATTATGTTCCATACATAATTGAACCATGGAAGATCTCAATGATCTGGCAGATACCCCTCTAAAGGAGATCGTGTTGGAGTGATTAACATTTTCGCACATCCAGTGAACCATATCTTAAGCGCAAGGTTGACGGTTCATCCATTAAACTTAACAGTGGTTTAGCAATGGTTAGTGCATTGGATAACTTGTTTAAATCACTAAAGTGACAATATATACATTTTTTGAACTGCTCTACCCATGCGTAAGTCTGCCAAACCTCAAGGTGTATTACTGTCAGGAGAAGCTTCTGCAACTTGCGTTCGAATACTGCTTTAAGCAGAACGTCCTTTTCTTGTGAAAAAATAAAAACTTTGCATACTCAACGTTTGAGGCTCTTCATAGGCAAGATATTTTAAAATCTAAAAAGCAGAATTCATTTTCTGTAACCAAAGTAAAACTGGCCAGTTACTTTGATTTTGTCGAGATAAATCAAAATTTGGTATTTCGCAAGATGTTCCCAACGGGTTGCATTCAAAACAGCTGACTGCAAGTTTCTGGGCAAATGTAGTGCCAAAGTTTACTTTCTGGTCAACCAACAACTACGGGAAATGAAATTTCTCGATGTAGATTTGTCTGTTCTTCAATGAAATCAAAAAAATACCTCCAGCTTTATGTAAGCTACCCATATCAAATATTATTTATAAGGGAAATAAATAATTTCCAGGACAAAAACCCAGAGAAGCTTAAATGTAATCCCTTCCCTAATACAAAATATTACGTCTGCTTTTATGAACATAGCCTCTACTGTATATATTATTACACTGGACGGACCACCTGGGTATAGGATACAAAATTTCTAACGGCCCTCCCTGTTCATTTTTAAAACAAAATTTTGGTCATATTCACCGTCAACCGCGGCATTTACTGTGTGTATCGCGTAATAATATTAGAACCAAGTTCCATCTATAAAACCAACAATGTGACGTACCATCCTGTGCACAGATATATCTCCATCTCCATCCAACTATGATGGCAAGTGATGGTTTTCTGTTGGTGATGCTTGCGTCCTTTATTTTGTTTTTTATTAGAGACATTTCACTGACAGTGACAATTATGAGAACATGTGAGGAATTTCGTTGACGTCGTCACTGCTACGTAGTTGTCGTGTCTTGTTCCTCCGAAAAAGCCAACGCCATGAACAGATCCGCATACGAATATATCTAGCTACAATATCTACACACACCATATCATAGTGAGTGCTCGCCTATATGAGGTGAATGGTACGGGGATGATGTGGTGGAAGCGGTGATAAATGTGGTTAACAAGAAGCAGCAATAGCAGCAACCAACAAACCAAACATAGGATACGAGCATCCTTGCGTTCAACTACTGTACGAAAATAGGATTAGGTGTTGCTATTTAACGGAAAATCATCTACACTTAACTGTGATAAAAGCGTATTTGATGCTTTGAAGCGAATATTAATTTCACCTAGCAACGGATGCTTAGATACTTTTGTCTCGACGACTATGAGTTTCAAAAAGAGTAATGGGTAAGCGAATATTTGACACGAATACACATACGCATGGCCCTGAGCTACTGGAAGGAGTACCTACACAACAACCCACATAGGGCATACACAAAACAGAGGTTAGATAAAATTTATATTAATGACAAATGAAATAGATTTACGCGGTGTTAAGCAAGTGCTTTTTCGAAAAGATACAAAGGGAGTAGTTATAGTATACAATGCGCCCCAACGCGCAAGCTATGGGCCTTCACCCAGCAAGGATGTGTAATTGTGATTCTAAGAGGACGTTGTTGATGGTGATTAATAAGATGTGTGTGCGGTTGGTGTGCATGGAGCGCATATAACACACGTCCTCTTTGGATTTTATTAAGTGGAATGATGAGCCTTTGTAAATTGTAATGAATATTATTCCGTGATTGATGCTGGTCCTGCAAATTTATGTCGATCGTGTGATTGTATCGGGTGTAGAGGAATTCCCCTATTTGTCTTATTAGGAATTGTTTTGCACCTAGTAAATCGATAATGGGTAAGGAGAGTAGGTCGGGGGGCGTAGACTTATTGCAAGCTTTGTTAGGCAGCAGTTTATGCAGGGAATGTTGGGAGTACACATGGTGAAATTCGGGTGATTATTCATTGCGTGCAGTCTGGGTAATATGTATTTACTAGGAAGGAGTCAGAAATAGCTTCGGAAATGGTTACTCTGGCACTTTAGATACGCTTGTAAATAATTACATATTGGACGAATCTGCTTAAGTGGCGCCAATTAATTGTTCAAAAGGTGACACCAGACAAAGGGATCTTTGAGCCTTTAACCTTATATATAATAGTGCCCAGAGAGATATTAATGGTGCTCAACGATTTTGCGGATATATGTTCCACATAAATAGATCGGACATTAAGTTTTAGAAAGATTGGCGCTTATGTACTATTTGAAGAAAAAGTCATCACTCTTTGGGAAGACGAAATAATTTTTGCAGATGTTGAGAAATGTGTATTTTTCTGAAGGATTTGTGAAGACACAAAATACAGATACATAATATACATGTTTTGATTTTTTCGCGAAATCATTTTTTTGGTGGCAACGGTGCAGCGTTAATTTTAGCGAAGAATTTCTGGTTGTCCAATACCAACTGAGCAAACACTACAACGGCTAAACCCAGAAGAATATCGGACCACAATACACGCTGCCAGATCTGGACGGCCCCAGAGTAGCAGCTCTGCTGAGAAAATCGCAGTTGTGGTGTAAAATATTGCAGAGAAGCCCGGAGTATCGACTGGACAACGCGCCACGCAATTGGATATTGATCCGTGATATTTACTGAGACAATTGAAACTTTACGCTGGAGGCATCATCAGCCCTTATATTTTGGAAAACGCGGCAGGCCCAACGACAAGTGTGAACGTCGAGCACTACAGAGTCATGCACAAACCTTCCTCAAATGGAAAAATTGAGACTGGAGAACATGTGGATCATACAGGACGGAGTATCGGCGAAATTTTAAGGGTTGCATTTCTAGGTCGCCTAATCTCTCGTGTTAGTAATTAGCGCTGGTCGACAAGATCGCCTGAGTTGATATTTTCAGACTTCTGTTCGTCGGTTGTAGACACGAGTCTATATCAAAAAGCTTCGGACTCATGAAGCGTACAAACAGAATATCGGTAAAGAATGCGAGCGCTTATCGACCGCAAGAGTGACAGAAAATGTAATAGATCGGAACCGAGTGGTTTCCGATCTCTTCGATATCATTTTGTCGGCATTTTCATTCATAAAATAAATTACAGTCTCAGAACATCGGGTATCAACTTTTGCGCCACCTTGTATATTACAACCACAAAAGCAGTCTACGATTTATTGGCTCCCGATTTATCGGGAAAGAAACTCATAAGTACAAATAAATCTTAATTGCTTAGATTCCATCTTAAGACAAAGAGAAGATAGGCTCATGATAAAGAAACACCAGAAGCAAAACGCAAATAATAAGCGCTCCCAACAAAAAAATGTAAAGTCGCAAGTATACAAGCTTCTCATTAAGATAATGGAATCCAAAAAGAAATTGGAACAAGGTTGAGCTTTAAAAACTAAAGATATATATGCTTGGCAGCTCTCTACCGAATTTTTCAAATTATCTTCGAAGAAGGCTATGCGTTGCCAAGAGTATTCAATTTAGTCCTACCTGGTACAGCCTAGGCAAGCGCATTGAAAAACAAAGCGATGATAATGTTGGATTCGTGTTAGCCGGACGGGTCACTATCTAAATTCTTGAGACGAGATGACATGCATCTATGTCATGATCTTAATAACAGCGAGAGAAACAATTTTTTAATTGCTGCCCACGACTGCAATTAGGTGTACCAAGGTAGGTATATGTCTACCAGGAATTAACGTTTGCAAAAGTCGCAAGAATTGAGACAGGAATTTCCGCTCTTGCATTCCTCTTCACTTTGCGTGGAATGTCTACAATATAAAGAAACAACGGAGTGTGTAATACTCCAGTTGGTCCGAAGATTATTCCAGATCTGCCTTACTAGGATGACATAGACATTGTTAAAAAGAACTCCATATTGGATTTTTTTAGTGTCCAATATGGAGTTAAGTTAAGGATAGGCGCAGAATACTCGATTTACAACTTGATGGTGGAAAAGAAGTACTTCCAAAAATCAGAAACTGATCTCCAACCAACTTGAAAAGTCCAACTGGATGCATACAACTGAAGAACAACGCTGCTCTACTTGTGGCTAACATACAAAAAAAAATCGAATCGAAAGTTTAAAGCGTTAGAAAGAGAAACAAAAAAAGAACTGAATCACTGATAGAGCTAATTACAAGCCTTGAGCTTATGCTTCCTAGCTTTGGGGACAGAAACTTTCAACAATGGCAGAGTAACATCTTGTATCGATCTTACTTTTTGGATAACAACACCAATGTTGATCACCATACCATTTTATTGACTGCTTGCCAACCAATATAAGGATCACCACCGGAAGAGGTATCACAAATAACCAAATACCTGGCGAAAGCATGCCGCCTCTCCCTGAACCACGAAACTTTTGGAAATGGGAGGCGTAGATATCGGAATGCCTCCATGCATCGCAAAGATGGAGAGTCAACTGCATTAATCTTCAAGCACTTCAGCAGAGATCAAGAAAAGTCAAGGGGATGATCTAACTGAAATAAGAGAACAATTCCAAAAAGACGTAAAAACTCTGAAGACATATATAAAATAATAAACGTGAGTGCTTTAAAAGCCTACGGCAACATCTCGAAGCCCTGGGATTGTGATAAGCAAGATGGATAGTGGCATGATAGCAACAACATAATATCCGAAACTGATGACCGACATGGCCATGAGCCTTTCCTTTATGAATAACAAAGGCCAGCTGATACAAATAGTTACAGAAGACAGGGAAGTGTTACCAATTTTGAGCACTGCTGAAGAATGGTATGCAAAAATCAAAACCAAGAAAGGTCCAGGAAACAAACTTCTAAGAGAAGGAAGCCATTAAAATCCGCTCAGGTGTATTTGCATCAGTGTATGCAGTATGCCTAAGAGAAGGAACAATCAAATGGCAATGGAAGTGAGATGCAAGAAAAACAATCATCATATCAACCAAAGTACATGCTTGACGATATACAGAACTATTGGAACAAACCACTTGACTTGACCAGTACATTAATCAGGCTTTCCAACCAACAATATGGGTTCAGAAAGAAACCACTCACTACACCGATGCCAAGCGAGCCGTGTGTGACATAGCTCGTGACGCTGTATCTAGAAGTTGGTGAAAAAGTGCCCCCCAAAAGCTGGATTTTCATAATTAAGAGCTTGAATTAGGTGCAATGTTTTATAAGGAAGAACCCACCCTTTCGATACAAGCAACGCCGACGCGACGGCCCAAAAAAGAAGCTCATTATCGGACCTAACCTATAGAATATGATGTACTAGAAAGCAGTTAGCCAACAGGCCTTGATATATAAACTCTAGATTCCCCCCTCTTCAGAACTAACATTGCTTACTGCTTCGAATAAGAGCAGGCGTCGAAATTTTTCAGTTGTCGAAATCTTGTCCCATTATAATTTCCATTACCATCTATCGATTTTTAACGCAACTATGACAGCATTCATAGGTTTAATACAGGCCTATGTCAAACGGGCTCAGTGGACCTATGCCACTCGGTGCATGCCACATCGTTAAGTTGTTGCCGTACCAACACCTTAATGATTTTTCACAGGCCCTCCTCTCGTGATGATTCGACAAATCATTCGAGTAGGTGTGCACACGCACACATGAGAAACGAGATAAAAATATATGGCGGGCTGTGCCAGTACGACCCGCCATAGAACAATTTTTCTTGTATGGGGTGCGTCATCTGAATGGCTTTAGAATGTTTGGCACGACCGAGCCCAGGACTTTTCATTAAGTATTCACTTTTGAGCTTGGTCGTCGAATGTTGGGTGCTTCATCTTTTTCAATCGCTGATACTCGTCAAAATGTCCAAAGCCTTTTACATCTTTTATATCATAAGCTCTTTTAATGTTTTAAAATCTAAATTCAAAAATATTTCGACTTTCTGTTTAACTTCTGCCAATTGAAAAATCACCACACTTCTTGCACGTTTGTAACCTCTGTGTTTCAACACAATACTGCAGTCTTGGGACAGCATACATATGGGTACTGTTTAATTTTATTAGTATCTTTCAATTTTGTCCCCTGGCTGATATAATTACAAGTAAAATTTGAAAACTACACCTTTGATTGCGCTACGAGAGGCGTAAAGGAAATTTGAAATCAAGGGTCCACACGCTGAAACTGCTGTACCGACAACAGAAACTGCACCGTTGACGACATCTCGATGGACGAACTTATTTATACATCATCGAAATCGAAGTTAAATCAGTTCCGTTCTTCAGCTTGTGTTTAGTTTCGTCAAAAAAAAAATTGATGAGAATAGAAAACCTTAATAGATCCAACTCAGCTTTTAGTTCTGTAACTATTGGGTGGTCTAATGGTTTGTGAACCATTTATAGGTGGTCATAGCTCTTCCACACTTAGCCACAATTCTTTTGATTTGTTTGCGAAATACTATATCCACCTCGCGGAAAAACCTAGCCTCCGTGCTGGTTCTCCAACCTCTGCACTCTTAGGAAAAAATGCAGTCTATTTGTTAAAAAAAGCTGCGAGCTCCAAAGAGGCACTAGACTAAGACCAGTGTCAGTCGTCTCTCAAAACATTCCAAATCGAGTTGAGGAAGGAAAAACAAAAACAGCCTTGTGCTCCTTCTGTGGTAATATAGAAGAAACCTCAGAGCCTTGAAGACTCTGTAAATTCCTTTTCACAAATCGATAATTTTCGATTTTTTGTGATTTTGTGATTTTTTTACCATTTTTTTATTTTTATGAGTTTCATGAATACTTCTATTCTAGATACTTCACTTAGAGGTACAATTTCTTGTCACAATATAGAAATTCTAATTTTTAAGTAGAGTGGAACACCCAGCCCAAAATCGTCAACAGTTACGTATTTCTTTCACTAGTGCGATGAAATTCCGCAATATCTAGCTACTTACTTAAACCAGATGGTGAGCGCATAACCTCTAGTATGGAAACATTCCTGGTAACTCCTGTAACCTAATGGGTGCTGAACCAGAAGTGATCCATATATCAATTATCAAATTTCTGTAAGCAATTAAAAGCTTCATACTATTCCAATTCCCTGGACCAGACGGTATCCCACCTCCAGAGCTTTAATACAACTTTGGTAACGTGCTATCATCATGGAATGCATACCAAAGACATGGATGAATGTAGAAGTTCTATTGATGCCCAAAGCAGGAAAAAATTGTAACTAGTAACTCCCCATCCGCTTGAAAATGCTGGATAGATCAAACATTGGCACCATTATCGGTGTCCTCACAGGACTATGCCCTATTGGCGTACGTGCAAGAATACTATGCTTCTTTAGCAATGTTTTCTGTAGAAGCTGCTTGGACGAAGAAGAGGAGGTATTGACATTGACAGCACAGTACTTCGCACAAGACTGCAAAGAACTACAGACACGAAACAGCACTGGCGACTAAGGCCATCGGCTGGTATGTAAATATTCTTCACCTATTCTACTCTTTTTCAGCTAAGAAAGCTCTATCTAGGAGATTACTTCTTTGATAATCAAGGTGAGCTGGCTAATATTAATTTCCGAAACCGCCTACGCTTATTAGTCAGCTTTGAATGTTTCATTTGGGAAAACGGCTGTAGGGAAAGTCGACAGATCCACATGGTACCACAACGGACCTCTCTGGCCTAAGTGTGCGAGTGCATCGCGTTTCTTTTAACCCTTTTTCGAAACAGTTTTATAACTGATTTGGACAGATTTTAAGTGTTTTTCGTCATTTCGATTCTCTGATTAGTTTTAAAATAGGCTTTGAACAAGCTTGGAAAAAGTTTCATCTTTGTGATCCCTAATTAGTTAGGGTATTACAGAGCATGTCATCGAAATAAAAGGTCAAATATTTTGATATTCAAAGTTCGAGTCGAATTATAGACATTAGTGTAGTCCGGTTTAAGCTGAATCGTGCTTAAAAACGTTATAAATATTGTCTAACCCTAATTGAAATGGTAATTGTGTTTGAACATCTATTGCTAATCTTCGGAGGTATTTCACAAAATCTTCCCACTTCCCTGTCAACAATCGAACCTTTTTTTTTAAATTAAATAGTTTTTGAGCACCTTTATGTTTTTGACTTCTTTGAAAGTGATGACCCTATGCTCCAAGTCTACTCATATTCCCTATAGGAATTAACCAAACAGTTATTATCGGCAAGCTTTAACGCTGGTATACAAGTATATGTGATACAAAACTGTTGAAAAGCGACATCGACCGGTCCCGGTGCGAACAATTCTTTTGTAGCAATTTTTCATCCCAACAGTTTAGAGCTGTGGCTATTGTTACAGACGATGTTGGGGCAATGGCTATGGCTTTGGCCAATGGTCGCTTTGGTCTGGAAAGTGGCGGATTTGAGACAGGCTCCAATGCGTTGTTATCCTGCTGGTCGGTAGAGGGTATGCTGGGACTAAAGGACTCCATCAACTTTACACAAAAATTCTATTCAGATGTCAACAACTTTCATTCCAATTAAAATTTTGTTTTCTCTTCGGATTTATTATTTTCCAGGAAACATGAACATACCAACAAACAAAAACACACACACGCACATAAAAATATAAAAATGTGTATATACCACTCTGGTTTTTCACTAACAGTGGGTGGGTATACATTCTAGCCCTTACCATGGAAACATGAGGTACCTATTGTCCCAGACTCTTGCTGGGATCTCTGTGTATGAGAGTTTTGCCATGTGGAATGTATATGAATGATATGAAATTGATGATAGTAGTAATGATGTATCCAACGCAACCAGTCATAGCCACAGCCATCCTCTTGAAAGTGTTCCACATAGCGACGACGACAACTCCAACTCCAACCCTTGAAAGACCAAATAAATCGTGGGTGTTGGTGTTGTTCCACCACCTGTCGTTTCTACTGTGTGTATCCATTTGGCATACACTTACACAGAACACACTCAAGCGCACATTTAACCAACAATCAGGTTTTCTCTTCTGTTCCGTAAGTGAGAACGAAATTCTCTAAAGTTTTGGCCAACAGGACGATTTTGAGGTATGCATGCCTGGTTGTCGTTACTCGATGAAATGTATTTTTTGGCATCATGGCTGCTGAATTGAGACTTCTTTCGAAAGGACTTAATAGACTCTGTAGAAACATTGGAACACACCTGAAGCAATCGATTTATTTGCAGATTCCGGAGTTTTATAGCGTATCCTTACCTCTACGAAGACTGATGACATTTTATGAATCGATATCGTTGCTTGATGCAGGGTAAAAGTGTCTGAATGTACGTAAATACTTGTCATCAGATGATTAATTCCGTTCATGATTAGGTAAACTCTACGGTACGACACTACTGGATGTCGTAATGTTTGTTTGATTGGTTTGAAAAAGGACTCATCTTGCTCAAGGAGTTTCACAGTTTGATTTGCTTTTGAAACTCGACACAGTTGGAGTCTATGGAGTGGGGCGATTAAAGTTATGTAACCTAAAGCATCATGTAGCAACACTGCATTTCGAAGTGCAATCTATGTAGGACTGATCCCTATTCATTGATACAAAACTTTCCAGTGCGTGCATGTTATTACATCATACAAAGGAGCAAGATGAAGTTTCGATAAAAAAAATTTCCTTCCCAACACATCCGCTCTAATATTCATTCTTTCTGGGAGGAAAAATCATTGGAGCTAGGTAATGTGCTATGCATTGCAGGGTGTTCTCTTTTTCCTCATTAGAAATCCATACTTTTGCAGATGCATTACAGACAACGTTGGACGACGTCGTATTCAATTGCAGTGCATCCACCAGATGCACTACCTTTTCACATGACTGCCTGTTGTATATATTCCAGAGATACGAGTAGATCTAGACCTACTACCAAGCCCTTAAAAAACACACACAGCCCTTCTGTGTGTGGCATCTTCATCAGCATCAACAACTCATTGCAGCGTTTCAATTTTCTTTCTTTGCACATTTTCACCTGCATCTGCATAGTTTCCGCTTTCAATGCACAGCTTCAGTGTCCTGAAGGAAAGACAACGGAGTTGGCACGGAAAATTATAATCAAAAAGTTCTTCCAGCGTCATCCTTGCACACCCTCGCTCCAAAAAGCCGAAAAAAAACGACAGCCCTGTTGTTGAGCGGCTTTGCACAAATGCACGAAAGGTACCTACGTTGTTGTCTTTTTTTTTATCACACTCCACGCCTTTACCATGTTTTGTCAGATCCTTTTGTCAGGGTAGAGTGTAAACAGCGGTATAGGGGGTACCCCACCCGCAACCATCACTTCCCTGCATCTATATAGGTGTGCAATAAGAGTTTTTTTTTTGTAAATCAAACAACTGAACAGGACCAGAAGCAGCAACTAACAAATAATTTGTGTTGGGAGATACGGAATATATTTGTATACGAATCCCTTACTCCGAAAACAGGATAAGTTTTAATAGCTTTCGAAGCAATCGTAAAGTTTGACGTAGAGATGCGGAGTGCGCCCATCTGTTTGGAGATTTTAAATTTTCCATTCAATGAACTGAAAGCAATACTTTTTGAGCCTAGTCATGACCTCAACTAATCATTTGTTAGGTGGACGACCTAAGATTTACTAGTTGCTTCCTAGTCGTGATTCATTGAAATGATAGCATTTTTTAAAAAATCCTTTTAATTTGGCATTTAGCCTTGATGAAGATGATACTGAATTAAGTTCGAACTTTTGGCTGAAACTGACTCACACGCAAAGGAAGCACCTTCGTTTTGAGAAGCTTCGCAAAATTTATTTTCGGAATAGGCTCCCTCAAGGTCGGAAAAGACCTCACCGAAACATTTAATTGAAAAGAAGAAAAGAAGGCAAGGCGATGCACTGTCATGTGACTTCTTTAATCGCATTCTTGAGAGGAATATGCGAATCTCCCGAGCACAATCTGTCATAAATCGCCGCCGATATTGACATCATTGATCGAACTCAACGTGATGTCACGGTCAAGCTTACTAGTGTAGGGAAAGAAGCGGCAGAAATGGGTTTAGCAGTCAGTAAAATATGAGGGTAGGACCAAGTATATGATGTCCACACGAAAGGTAAAGAATTATCTTAGTCACGCAACAAAAAAAATCGACGATTTATAAACAACGTCACCATTGACACATATAACTTATAGGGAATACTGGACTTTGTCTATCTCGGCTCCGCTATTAACTGTGAAAATGACATCTCATCTGAAATAAAACTAGAACTCTCTTGCCAACCAGTCGAGTAAGACTGCCTTTCTGAAAAACATGACAAAGGCACGGTGGATAGCAATATCGGCCGCTACTAGTATAATGAGTCCAATAGCGGGACTGGAAACTAGCCTCCACCGATAGACTTTACATCAAAGAATCTGCAGCCAAAAGTGCACTAAGAATCAGACAGATCAACTTCTAGAAAATGAACAAAGAAAGACAGGCTCAAATTCTGACCATATAAATGGGCTCAGCTGTATTCTCTGAATACACCCTGAATTTCAAAGATAATTCACCGGCTTTTTGCCAAATAGAGACGACTAGGAGATTAACAAATTGGGCACCAAATCTAGCGGTAGTCCTTCCCGAAACATTAAAGCTGAACAGCACATTTCGACTCCCTGAGCACAGCAGTGTCTTCCAGGCTGAGATATTGGTATAAGCAGAGGCAGCCGAAGCGACCTCAATACTGGCAAAATTACCTGAAGATATCACAATCATTATTGATAGTCCAGGCTGCATTTAAAGCAATCTCTGCTGTTGAAATAAAGTCCAAGCTTATGAAGCCTCATCAAGGGTTAAAGGTTTTTGGCGTCTAACATGGTGTTAAGCTCCGTTGGGTTCCAAACACAGGGGCAGACATGGCAGTGAAATTGCTGATAAAATGGCAAGAAAAAGATCTGCCACCAGTATTGATCAGGCAAACCAGTCCGTCAATACAAATCACGGGTAAGACAGAACATACTGGAAAACGCCAAAAACAGGTATGAATCCCTCCCTACCTGTGAAATATTGAAAGGAAGAACCCACAAACTTCTTCAAGGAAACAGTAAATCTATTCCGACACAAGTAGGGATACCCACTGGACACATTACAAACTGAAAATGCATCTTATAGTAAGATGATGAGATTCGTAGAGGCTGAGACGATGGGGAAATACCAGAGGATACCCTCCACTTTCTATGCCACTGTCCAGGTCTCTATCAAATAAGAATAAGAACTTTAGGAAAATAGTTTTTCAATGACCTCATGGATCTATCCGAGTTCCATCTCTGTTATATTTTCAGATTTGCAACAACAGCTAGATGGCTGAAATAGGGAATAAAAAAAATTAACAGTAGCGGGAATAACAAAAATTTAAAGTAGCGGTTCAAGTAAAGGAGCCACCCACACACGTGGAACCCAAACTGGAATCACAATGGGTCTATATTGATCAGAGTGGGATGAGCGAGGGCATACACTACCTACCTCATCAAACCCATCAACCCAACCTAAGGAGACACTAAACACGACCCTGATCATCCCAGATCATCCTTCTCCACGGCGCTGAAGCATGGACAGTATCAAGAGGGGATGAAGAAATCCTTGGTCATATCAAGCGAAAAATTCTTATAATTCTTCGTCCAGTTCGCGTTGACGAGCTAGGAAGACGAAGATTAAATCACGACCTATTCGAACTGGATAGGACATGTTAAGCGAATAGACACTAGTACCCCGGCTCCCAGAGCCTTCGAATTCCAGCCAGAGGTCGGACGCTGTAGAGGAAGAACTCGCCTTAAGTTTCGAGGTCTTCCACTTCAACCACTTCAACCAACTTGAAGTGGAGGCAGTTAGCTAAGGACCGGTCTAATTGGAGAGGCATGTTGGTTGAAGCCCAAGTCCATTCTAGACTTAAGCACCAATTAATAAGTATTTCGGAAGCTTAATAGAAACTCTTCGAATCAACGAAACCTGAGTTGTTGGCCAACTCGAACATTTAAACACATATTACCCGAAGATTAATAGAGTTTCATATTATCATATCATTTATAAAGCCTGTTAATGCCTAAAAATGCCTGCAGAGTTGCCAACTTAAATTCTAAGTAACACTGATTTTCATCTTCTTAGTATTTTAGTGCCTGCGATGAAGAACCATAACCTTACAGTTTGTTGTCCAAAAAGCAGATTGATATAACTCCACCACCATCACAACATTTCTCCCAACTTCAGTCGACATAAAATACCACTAAACCACTAATCTCGACTAAACTTCATCAAATTACCCAAAAGATGTCAAATTCAGCTAAAACTATAAAACTTAATTACCACGCGCATTTTATCCCTATTCACTGACAGAACAAACAAAAAAACAACCAAAAACAGGACCTTAAGCGGCATAAAACAAAAAGTTAAACACGACCAAAGTGTGAACAACGTTCCCTGATAAATTATTATTTCGCAATGTTTTTTTTGTTTTTTGTTTGTAGGCGGTTCGGCGCGTCCCTAGCTAAACCCTAGAAAGTTTAACGCATTATGTCAGAATCCTAAAGTCACACCCCCACCCCCCAGTCTGATGGTGCAAAAACAACCCCAACAACTCGCCTAAAATCACAATGAAAGTAGGAAAGAAGTGCTTACCTTTGCGATTCGCAGGACCAGTCATCATCATGATATGGGAGTATAATGGCGGTGGCCACCACAATGATGTAATAATTTTACTCTAGTCCTTCGTTTTGTCAAGAGGGGGGAAAGGCTTTAGTGTAAAGGATAGACAGAGTTCGTGGTAATTTATTAAAACTCTCCGAAGAGTACTTAAGGGACGACAACTCTTGTCGTTTGTGTGGTATTATTGTTGTTGCTGTCGCCGAGATTTTTATGCGAATCTATGCGCAACAAATTTACACCTTTCGGCGGTGGGGGGAGTTGCCATTCTGCCATAAATTTTGTTCCTCGAGAACGACCCACTATGGCTAGGTATAGGGATATAACTAATTTACATTTATAACTGCAATTGCTGCGGCAGTCGAAAACTTCTCTATGGTGGAAAATTAATTTCAATATTTAATTACCGTTAAGATGCGAAAGAAATTCGAAGAGACCACAGATACTTTTCGAGAGTACGAATATTGCACTTAACGTCATGTGTGGCAGGGTTCTTTTCTTAATTAACTTTCAGAGTTTTCGCTCCTCAGGTAGGTGAAACTTTTACGAAAAAGTTTAATTCGGAATCGGTTGTATCCTTGTTCGCTCACTTCACAATGCATCCCGAATAGGATTTCATTTTGTTGTTTGTTCTTGCTGTGAACAGTTTTATTACTTGCGTGGATTTGGAATTCCATTTTAACAACCGCACATGGCATCACGTAACAACGATTAAGGATCTGAACGCGAATACTCAAGTGGCAAATGGCGGATCGAGGTCGCTGGCATACAACAACTGACACAAAGGACAACGACGACTAGTCGACAGTCATTAGAAGGCTATGGCGCGTTCACTGTACGGTATTTACATTCCTTCTTTTCAATTCCCAATCGCAGGAAAGCAATGGCGGCGACGTGTTTGGATTTCTACGCGCCCCGCAACGTCACGCGGCTGCTGATAATAACGTTTTGATGTGTAGATATAGCCCGACCAAGAGGGCTTAGCCGAACAAAGAAGTCAAGGATGCGACGACATCAGGATTTGGTCACAATTTAAGTACTTAATACTGCGATTGAAATTCACATCATCAAACGATGAATAGAGGGGTGGATGGAGATTGGAGAGGGTGGGGTTTGGGAAAAATAAATTAAGGCCGAATTAAGTTTGCGTGATTTGGAAGTGTTTACTTTATTATCGAGTTAAATTGTAGATTGAATAACAATTTCGATTAAGGGGGCGAAGGTCTGTATTATGGTGGAATGTTAACGCATGGAGGATTTAGAGTGGGATACAGGATTCAAGTGGTAAACTAATGGTTTGGTTATACTGGTATTAATAGGCTTAGCGTTTTATCGACGTTTCATTTAACTGCTTTTCTGCTGCAAGTATATTCAGGCATTTTACGAGGAATAAGAGATTATTAGTGGATCGTAAAAAGTTTTTTTTTATGCATATCAAGCTAGAAAAAATGCTTCTATTGCGACTTAAGTTTCTTACTGACTTAAGTTTCGCTTAAGTCTGGAGTGAACCTGAGTCTCAACAAAGTTTATAAAACCATACAAATGACAAATTGAGAACAAAAAGCAGAAACATTGGCTCTCCAGCTTCATGGTACGGGTGGGCGTTGTGCACGTACACACATGAGAAACGAGATCCAAATATATGGCGGGCTGTGACAATATGACCCGTCATATAACAATTTTTCCTGTATGCAGTGCGTCGTCTGTATGTCTTTATAATCTTTGGTCTCAACCAACATGCTACTGCAATTCGCTTGGTCCTTTGCTAACAGTTGCACACTTCATGTTGGTTGAGGCCGATTTGTCTTTGTGCGCGCCCTACTGCGTCCGACACGCCTGGCTGACGAGCCATCTTAAACGTCCATTGCGGATTTTTTTGAATAAAGACAAGTAGTTCAACAGCTCGTATAGCTCGAGGTTGAAGTAAAACTGTTGCCACAACGATTGAGACCTCCAGTTATACGCCGATTCTGAATAGCAAGGTTGAGACGCTTTTTAAATGATAAATTTTTACTTCTGGACTTTTATCAAGGTTTGACAAACATCCAAAAGTATAAATCTCAAAAAGAAAAAAACACTAAGAAGTTGTTACCTTCGGGGGTAGGACCGGAGAGCCCGCCACTATGCCTATACACTTACGAGATTCGTTACGAAACCCTTTTTAGAGTCTGGGTTGCAGCAGATATGAGTAATATGTCTTTTTCATACTCAGTAAAACATAAATTCACCTGTCCGAGTATGGCTGGACAAAGCGAATAGCCTACACGAACTTTCACATATTCTGAAGGATGTGCTTTGTCCGAACAGGATAAACGACTAGCTCGACGAGGCGATGGTTTGTGCGATAAACTGCCACGCAGAAGTTCCGGGTTCGAATTCCGGATATAAAATATAAATTTCTGGCGCAACGGGCTCGCTAGTACCCAAGGCCGAGCTTTATCACAACCATTTATTTGTGCGTGTGTACTTCTTGCACGATGGCGAATTTGAGATAAGCTTTTCTTGGCAATTGAAACTGCTCGGATGACTTGTCAGATCATAACGAGAGGAGGGTTAGTGAGAAACCATTTAGGTGTTGCTGCGGCTGGGAATCTAACACAGGCTTTCTTTGCCGCAGTTCATCGCACTAACCATCGAGCCACTGAGCACCTCGAAGCTATAGCTACACCAAAAATGTTTTTCACTGGTCCTTGTCTGGGGTGGACTTGACAAATCATCCGGACTTATTTTCAAGATAAGCTACTAAACTGAGCTCTTTGGATTCAGTTTAAAATAGGAGGTACAAGTAGTACACACGCAAACAAAAATGGTTGTGATAAAAACACTATTAAGCCTGTTGCGCCAAAAAATTGTTTTCGTCATGCAGACATTACTTCCAACCAGGAAATATAACAGGATGTGGAAACGGGGTGTGGATAACTGCAACATTAAGGTTAGGTTAGCGTGGCTGCGAGCGATTCGCCTTCACACTTATACCATTTTTTGGTCCATTGTGATATCAAATGGATTTCGTGCATTCTCCTTGTTACCCATGAGAAAACCAGTCTGAGCTATTAATGAAACGGAAGAAACTTCTCTCCGTTTTTGCCTAATCGGTGAGATGTGCAAAAAAAAGCTCAAAAATGAGGTTTCCTTTTGTTTGAAAGGGCCGTTCTGTTATGTTCCGCTTTTACTCAAGCTTTCTTTCTAAAATAAATGACAGGTATTTTGCTTTGTATGATTCCGTTTAGTGATGGTGGTCAATGTGAGGAATTTCATATTTCCTAGTGAAGGTTAGGTTAGGTTTAATGGGCTGTTGACGCTCAGGTGATTCGTCAAACTCGCATAAGCCTATGTAGGCCAAAAGCGATACCATTTGTTGAAAGATGAATACCTGAAGAATGGTCCTAGAGAACCTGTTAAGTCGGGGTTGACTCTTAGACCACAACTGACTGCCCAATTGAATAGTTTGTGTAGTTCGTTCTGAAAAAGTACTCAAGTTCAAGTACTTCACTGAGACTACGAAAGCAACGTCATACGCGTATAGTCAATAACGCTAACCACTTAGTTCAGGAGAAGATGACTCCAACTTGTCAGGTCCCTTGTACCGGATTCTGAATAGGAGATGCCGTATCATGCGAAGTCTCCAATAGAACAGTACATAGGACAGGATTCAATACGGAAGGCACTATCTTCAACAAATCCGCACAGTACTCAGCCGACATCGACATCATTGATGCCTCCCATCTTGCAGTTGCATTGCTGTGCTCTGCTATCAACAAACAAAGTACTGTCGACGGACAATCTTCGACAAAATGTCACTGCAAACATTTTGAGATGGTTAAAGAATTTACCTACCTCGGAGTCAACATCCGCCTCTCGAATAGCAATTAGGTAACAATTAGTAGGTTCCCGATTTTTCCAACTTTTTTCATGACTTAATCTCCATAGCAACACAACTATACTGTGTATTGTGTTTTTGAGGTTTGGTGAAATGCATGGCTGCTTTTAATATGAGCCTTCGGTCGGAAGCTCTTAACAGGTTATTCTTCTGCAATACTTTATGCTGGAAGCTCTCGATAATTCCAACATATTCGACATATAAATCAGTCATAGTAATAAAATTGGCATTTGACTTAAAGTTAAGTTTTCTGAGAATCTAATCATTAAACGTTTTTCAAATTAAAAAAATAATAAAAATAAATGTTTGAATCGATCCTGGATCTTTGGCAAGGTAGTCATAGCTTTTCTTAGACAGCATTCGTAAGCTCTGCATGTGCTATGCTTCAGATTTAAGTAGTGCAAAGTTTTACAGAAACATCTTAACATATGGTACATATACATACATCTCCGGCAGCTTAAAAACAACATTATACAAGTTCATCACTAATTCGTGAATTTTACTACAAAATGTCTTATACAGGGTGTCCGCCGGGAAGGTATATTACTTTGTTTTGCCGCCGTTTTAGTAAACATTAGCTTTGACAGTTCATATCTGGCAGTCGTGAAGTAGACACGTGGCAGATTTATTATGGAAAAACATTCGATAAACCAATGTGTCCTTATCGTTAAAACATTTTATCAAAATCAATCATCGATTACTGTCACGATGAGAACGTTATGTGAAACTATTTATCGTGTAGTGAATGATTTCGAAAGAAAGACGATCTGTAGGTGATAGGCCCAAGCATGGACCACAACGTACTGCAAGATCGGCTGAAAACATTACTGCTGCTCAAGGAAGTGTTCAAAACAATCCATCAACCTCAATTCAACGCCGTGCTCAGGAGCTTGGTCTTCAAAGAAAAACTTTGGCTACAATTTTGTCCAAGGTTTTGCATTTGTTTCCAGTTAAGATACAGTTGACATAAGAGCTTCTTTACTTACTTGGCATATGTATCAATAGGATGATACAGCTAGCCCATGACAACCCCGATTTTCGTGATAAAATCATAATGAGTGACGAGGCACATTTTCATTTAAATGAAAATGTGAATAAATAGAATAGTCGATTCTGGGCAATGGAAAACCCCAAGTTATTTATCAGTCACCTTTGCATTCATTAAAAGTTACAGTCTGGTGTGGTCAGGAGGAATCATTGGACCTTACTTCTTTGAAAATGAAAACGGCGTAACGGTAACTGTGAATGAGGAGCGTTATCGTGATATGATTGAAAACTTTATAACTGCATTCCTTGGGCTTGATTTACATTACGTCAACAAGACGGTGCCACATCGATTACAATGGAATTACTGCGAGACCCTTTCCACAACAAGTTATTTCAAGAAATTGTGATGTTGATTGACCTCCACTGTCGCCTGATTGACTGCTCCGGACTTCTTTTTGTGGGGATATCTGAAAAGCAAGGTTTACGCAAACAAACCAGAAACGCTTTAGCAACTCAAACAAAATATTCGTGATGAAATTAATGAAATACCGCTTGAAATGTGTGTGAGAATGTAATGAAAAATGTGCTCAAAAGGGCTCGCATTTGTGAGACTAACAGAGGCGGACATTTACCTGATATTGTATTCCATACATAATTGCCGACATTAAATAAAACGTTTATCAATATAAGATCCATTCACTTTCATTTAATCAAAAATCATAATCAAACAAAGTAGTATACCTTCCCGGCGGACACCCGGACACAGGCTTCTACCCAAACAATCGACTGCAAAAAGGCTCAACTACCGCGCACAAGTATTATATGAGGCCTAAAGAAATAATTGCTCGTGAAAATTATTTTTTATTGCTTTATAAAGGAATAATTGTTAGTTGGGACAAGATTGCAGGTATAGACCTTCATTGGGTCGGGAGACTGTTAAGTTATGTTTCTTTTCAAAAGTGATTTCCTTAAACAAAATCTCTGTGACAAGGTGGTGACAACGTAAACAGTTGATATTATGCTAAATAATTGGTTGTCATCACTTGAGGTAGTAAACCATGAAAAAGCCCTCAAAAACTGCAAAGCTCTACAAAACGCTATATGCCAATATAAATAAAAAAGGATCATAACTGCACTTTTCGACAGATTCGAAAACCTATCAACCGCTCACTGTGCGTTCAATGGATTGTCGGCAACCGCATCACGCAATCTATTGTCAAAAACCTCACTTTGGTCATGTTCGAATTAATTCAGTTCCCTATCAGTACGCATTGTGACCATAAATATTATCCTACAGTGTACTTAATTTGTCGTTATTTTTGGGGGTCCTCATATTACTCTCACTCTGCAACATGCCAATTCCCAATACTTAAACCCATCATTTGTCGTGCACCAATATTATTTACGAGAGGCTTTTCGCCAATAAAGCGCTCGCCACTGCCATTCCACCGCAACCGCGCACATCAACAGCGAAAATTTGAAATTGAATTACCATAAATCATTAAATTCCTTTGTGTGTGTGTGTGAAATGAAAAATGGCCACTACCTACTACTGTGCGCGAGAGTGAATTCCTGTTTTAAGCTCCCGAAAAGTAAAAATGTACATAAACTCTGGTCCTTATGGAAAGCACCTAATATACCGCAAAATAAACACACCGTCATAAACACACAATACACGAATGCCATCACATCTCTCAAAAAAAAAAAGTCCCAAAGGATGTGTGGGTATTCCCATTTTTATTTGGTTTTTGAAAATAAAAATAGATAAGGGGCGTTGCGTCGCGTTACTGTATATTCACGAGCCCCACTGTAGTGGAATCGTCAAGCGTTTCGTTGGTCTCGTCCTTTTTGTTTTTCATTTCGGAAAATGTTGGCTGGGGTTCCTACTTCCTTGTTTCCAGAGCCGACTCCGACACGAGTGTATAACCCCCTCGAAACAAAGTGTTTTATTGCTTGTTCGTCGATACCTTGTAATGCTGAATATCCTGATTTCGATGTCAAAAAAGGGGGTGCCTCCCGAGCATGTAAAATAGGTTATCTGTATCTCGTTGTAATAGTGTCTTGAGTTATTTTTTCCCCCGATTTTTGGTGGTGTTCTCCTTTGGATTGTAGTGTCGCCTTATGTGTCACAGAATGTTTTTTTTTGTTTGTTCTCGCTTGTCAAGGATTGTTTTATTGATCATATGCATTGAATTCTAATGACTTAAGGAAGATAGATGGAGCAGAGGTAGGGGATTTTGTTTAAAGTAAAACAAATTTCCTCGGAAGTCCTTGCCAAAAATATAAATTACTGCTGTGTTTGCTGAATGTGATAAAATTTCTACATGAGGCTGCTGCATACATTGACTCTGGGTAGGCAGAAGTGGTTGCGGAGGACCTTTATCGCGAGATTGTCTCTGTGGTGTGTCGAAATGAGACAACAGCGTTAGATAAATTATCTTACAAACTGATGGCGTAGAACGCTTGCAGGCGACGATAACGACGTTTGCGAGATACACGGCCATGGTTCATGTAGGTTTATTGGGTATTCGCGGTTCCAGAGTTGTTTACACGTATGATGCCTCTCGGTCCCTAGGGTGGTTGGCTGAGGTTTGTCTTTGTTTTTAAATGAAAATTGATTTGGTACACAAGGAACGAAGTCCTGGAGAGGTGGGGTAATGGATGAGTTTGCATTTAAGTCAATGTTGTCTTCACATGTTAGGTTAGGCTCGGCAATAGGCTGGGGTAAGCCTATTTTCCGGGAATATAATTATGCAAAAGAAAGATTTAAAGTGATTGGATGTTTTTAAAAGAAATCAAACATTATTTTCATTTTAAGGTAAACAACACTACAAAGCACTTAAAAGTCTTAAAACTTGAATTCGCAGAAAAACAACACAACTTTTTGGACACGTATCAAGGGCAGGAAAAAATTGTCTGTAACGATAGGACACAGTGAATCAATAACAAAGTGCTATACAACTAACTTCTAGATAGAATATTGCTTCCGTAATGCTTCGGCCGAATGCTCTACTGATACTTTTTATTACATTACTGTACGCTAAAGGTCTTATCGAATGTTTTATAACCTCCGTGTATTTAAATGATTGACTGAACAAATTTCGAACTTCAGCTCACAAGTACTGTAGAAGCTCATTGGAAGCAATTTCTTAGAGGAATTAAAAATTTTGGACGCTTAGAGCATCCATTTTTGAAATTTCTCCCCTACGTATGAAGTTTTGCTGAAAGTCCCTATTAACCTTTTTAGTATCTAATGGAGCAGTCATATTCAGCTATTAGTCAAATGTGGTATAAACAAAATTGAATTGAATATTAATTTCTGAGCAGATTTATGCGATTGCGACATTGAAGACATTCCAAAACGGCTCCAACAATTAATTTCGAAAAACTCATAAAAATACACAAAAATAGAAGACCATCTGAACTACGCAAACAACAGAGACATAAGCCTCTTCAAAATTGCTTACTAAAGGGAATCATTCACCAAAAACCTGATCCACCTTTATCAGTGTGGTTTTAGGCCAGAAAAGTCTATATAGAACCATATCTTGCTTTGGTATACCGCCTAAACTTCTTCATCAGGTTCGGAAACGACCATACCGAAACATTCGATGCCAATAAACGCTTCAGACAAGGCCACGTACTGTCATTTGAAGTCTGTGACATCATTCTTGAGAAGATTATGCAAAATTCCCTGACTCACACCAGACTCACAATGTTCTATAAATCGGTGCAACTACTAGCATACCCCGAGGATATTAACATCAATGTACAGACTCAACGTGATGTCTCGGCTTAGCAGGAAATGAGGGTAAGACCAAGTATTTGCTGTCAACACTAAAATATACCCAACATCGAAGTATTGGTCTACCTTGGATCCTCTATTAACCCTGACAACAGCATTTCGTCAGAAATGAAACAAAGAACTACTCCCATATATCCCATATAAGACCCTGATGATCCCAGTCCTGCTATACGGCGCTGAAGCATGGAATTTACAAAATAGGATGAAGATAATCTTTGGTCGTTTTGAGAGAAAAGTTCTTCGAAAAATCTTTGGTCCCGTTTGCGTTGACGGGCTATGGAGACAAACGAAGAGTCAGCCACGAACTGTACGAGATGTACATCGACATGGACCAGGTCAGAAAACTCAACACTGGACGTGAGGATAAGTAGATCAAATGAACACCAAAACTCCGGCTAGAAGAGTCTTTTATATGTCGGACGCAGTAGAGGACGACCTCACCCTTGGTCCGCAAAATAAGAAACCAGCTTCAACCAACTTGTTGTGAGCAACTGGAGGCAGTTAGCTTAGGACTAGTCCAAATGGAGGATCATGTTGCTTGCCACTTAAGTAAGGAGGTATCTTTTGAAAATATATCTAGATTAGTTGTGGAAATAACATTTGGGTTTGAAGATCCAGCATCATCCCGAAATGTACCCACAAATCAACAATGGACACGCTAATTGGTAGGTCTTTTTCCTCCATTTCGTCGCAAACTTGTTGCTCTAGCTGGGATTTCTAGAAAATTGTATTTCGCGAACATTCCACGGGAACAGTAATATTCTAGTGATATGAGTTAGTCCCGGAATCGCGCGTACGCGGCCGTGCCCTGTTTGAAAGATAAACAAACGACTTGTGACTAGCGAAGGCTGTCACAATATTTTGCTGCCAATGGCGTAGCACTA
The DNA here is from genome assembly GCA_949824845.1 of Rhingia rostrata. Classification (NCBI taxonomy): domain Eukaryota; kingdom Metazoa; phylum Arthropoda; class Insecta; order Diptera; family Syrphidae; genus Rhingia; species Rhingia rostrata. The sequence continues at coordinate 143,637,618 of OX463755.1, read as the reverse complement.
TTCCTATTTGTAATTCCAACAAGATGCAGCGACTGCAATTATTACACTCAGATCTCCCTTGTCCACATCGTTCATCAGATTTAGCTGTGCACACTTGTTGTTGCTAATACGCCAGACAATATTAGATAACTAATAAAGAATATTCGAGACGTTTAACATTGGTAGGTCTTATTTGGCCAACACTTTTTAACTCAGTAGTGCCAAGTTTTTGAAGCGAAACTTATTTGGACTCGTCGGGGTACATCCAGAAAAACATGAAACGAGATTAAGACACCAAAAGTCATTAAGACTCTAGCGTGGTGGGAAGACGACAGGCAAACAACAAGCAAAACTTGATTTCATTAGAATTGAGCGAGAGCGTAAGCATAAGAGAGCACTCTGCAATGAATCCAAAGAATGCACATCAGAAAATTGAATTAGAAGGGAGGGGGGCAAGCGCAGACCGAACAAATGTGCGACGAAGACGAAGAATAACACGTGGGAGCGTAAGCATAAGAGAGCTCTCTGTAGTTTTTAGTGAATTTTTTTTGGTTATAGGGCCCATTCACGAAACAGACACGTCGTTGCAGACCAATTTATTTTGTTGTTGTGCACATGTCTGCGCAGACCGCCTGTGTCGTGTGTATCTATGTCGACTGTTTGCAACCACCGTCTGCGTGAATTCAAAACTTTTTGAATTTTTCTTGGTCTACAATGACATGTCTGTGTGATGTATGGTGAATTTTGCACAGACAGGCGAGAAAATTCACGGCCTAAACATAGCTTGCCGGTTTTAAGGATGTAAAAACTGCTGGTTATTGTAATCGCGTTTTAAAATGACCATTTCTTGCTCAAAATTCTTTGTTTTTCTTTGATAGAGCACAACAGTACCCGTAAACTTTCCGCCCCAAAGACTGAGTAAGGACTTTTGTTTTTTGAGAAACGTCGATTCGTCAAGTTTCACTTCAACCTCGTAGCACTCTACGATCTCTCTTATTATTTTTTTTAATAAGCTAACAATTTTTTGTGGGGCGCTTACCGGCTTTGGATTTTAAAACGACTCTACCTGTGCGATAAAAATGAAGTAGTACCACAAAGTACGTTCATGTTTTTTTCTAATTTTCACTAGGACATTCGATCGACACTTGTAAAAATACTCGTACTACCCAGTTTAAGTGCTTTTTCCATCAATGTATTGTTCACACGCACTTTTACAAAACACTTGGCAAGCACTTGATAGCATGGTCGCAGCAATTAACAACCAACCCTCATGTTCACATGTTTACCGCCCACCTAACTACCCCAACGCATTTAATTTTTAATTTTATAAATGCCCCACAATTTCACTCGATTGTCATCTATTTTAATCATTTTTTTTCTATTTATTACATTTTTACTGCACGGCCATTTTATGTCCCGCACTTTTGTCATTAAAAAATTTTTCTACACGAAATTAATCTCGTTATTTTGACTGTACAAGATATTTTTTATGTCACATCTATAAAAAAAATCTTTTGTCGAACATAAATCTTATTGTTGCCAAAACAAGGACTTTCTCCTGACAAGGGATACATTTTTTTTTTGGGCAAAATTAAGATTCAGACTAGAGGGTGCCCCGCCTGCCAATTTCAAGGCGATTACTTAAAATTCATAAAATTTTTTTGAATAAATCAAAATCAAAACCGTAAAAACTTCCAACTCTGACATGATAATGGCCAAGACGACACAGAGCGGCGGACAGTGCCTTGAGGAACGAGAATGTTGAGCATACAAATAAATAGAAAATAGACAAAAAAAAAAAAAGGAACGATAACAATGAAGATATTGAAAGGAATAGCGGAAGGATATAACTTCATTTCAAATGAAGCACTTAAACTTTGTCGGACAACAGTACGGGTGCGGGTGAAATTTATGAGAGAAAAACCTTCTTGTTGAAGGAATATGTTAAGCGATAGGGCATTATCCATAAATTTAGGACGAGATGTTTGTTCTTTGTTCCAACATTCGGTTATAGGATTTTCGGTGTGTAATTATATTAGAGGCAGCGATGAGAAACGGCGTTTGGATTGTGTCCAAAAAGGGATGGATTTAAGGTTACGCAATTTGGGTTTTGTATGAGTGATGGCGCGAAAATATAGTATGACTAGGGATAATATTGAACGGGAGCGGATGAAAAGTTGTTCCTTGAAACTGAAACGGGAATGGTTAAATTTAAGAGGAATAAATTAGACTGTGTGATGAATATTAATTAAGATATATTCAGAGAGCTTGGGAGTATTGTCATTTCATTTACAGCTACTAAAATTTACAAATCAAATGGGGGATGAGCAGAATAATGAGATACAAATTTTTAACTATTAATTAGAAGATAAGTGATAAATGGCAGCTGCCTTAAATGTGAAGTTCATTCATTTAAATATTTTGTATTTCCATTGAAGCCTTTAAACAAACGAGGAGTTGATGCACGGCTGGGCCGAAGATCTTACTACGACGGGATCAACTTTCAATTCTGACTGAAAGCACTTCATAAAGTGTGCTTCGATTCTCAGCCGTAGCAACACCTAAATGATATTTTACTACCCCTCCTCTCATATATTAGGAACGAAGATCTACGCAGAGATCTAGGTATTTCTGCGGTTAAAGATGAAACGAAAAACTTTGCACGAAAACATACAAAAAATGTGTATTAGGGCACGTTAACGCAACGATCCTGCAAATTCTTAACGAAACAAATTTGTTGCGGGGTCTTTAAAGAATTAATCCCTTGAATTTAGCCCGATAATCACAAACCGAGCTATAAATTGCGGATAAAGCAGGAGCTGTCAAAGGAAAGTTACCTGCAAGCACTGCCAATATACACTCGTGATAGTTGCACTTAGTTGCACTAAGTTGCAATAAAAATATAAAAAGGGTGATGGTTTAAGTGAGTAAAAATCTCACACTACATTGGGCACGTACTCATCGTATCTATGAAGATTTCCACCAGCCCACGGAGAAAAAAAAAACTGCCCCTCAACTCGCCAAGATCTGTAAAATCATTCGAATCAAGAAAAGCTTATCTAAACTCACCCGTACGGGATTCTGTATAGAGCAGGAGGTCCCACCATTGTGTGCAAGTACACGTGCACTCATGAATGGTTGCGAAAAAAAGCCAGGCTTTGCGTATAACCAGCCTTTTGAACCATAAATTTGTGTGTTTAAGCACTCGTAATACTGAATTATTTGAAAATCAGAGAAGTTGTTATGATTTTTCGTTATTGACCAAAACTGAAAATTCCTAGAGGCCTAAAATAATCATAGTGAATTTTTTTCATACAACGGCTGTTTTTTTAGAGGTTGGTTAGAGACAAAACTGACATTTTGTGGTCAAATCGGTGAACTCTAATGTCATTTATGTTCAGTTTGGTTTGCCATTTCAGCATGAAAAGGTTAAAACATGAACAACGCTTGCAAATCGTGCAAATTTTTTTCGAATATAATGGTTCAGTTCGAGAAGTTTACCGCAAGCTCCGTCCATGTTATGGTCGACATAATCGTCCATCAGAGCAATTAATTCGCTTAACCATGGATCGTTTGCGCACGTACGCTATAGCGTACGCAGATGATCTAGTGGCGTACAGATCAGGTCCGAAAATCGAGGTCATCAACACACTTTGAGGACATAATCGTCCATCAGAGCAATTAATTCGCTTAACCATGGATCGTTTGCGCACTACGTTACGTATCCGCAGAGACGTCGAATACTGCGCACCGAAGAAACAACTGCCGCTGTAGAGCAAAGTGTTGAAGGGGACCCGAATGAATCGATTCGCCACATTGCACAACAAAAAAGCTTAGTCCATCAACTTTATGGAAGATTTTGCGCAAAGATCTTGGCTTACGATCTTACGAGATCCAGCTAGTGCAAGAATTAAAGCCGCAAGACCATGCAATGCATCGTGATTTTGGTGTATGGGCCGAAAATGGTATTGATCTCGATGCTGATTATCATCGAACCATTTTCTTTAGTGATGAGGCTCACTTTTGGTTGTATGGCCAATTCAACGAGCGAAATTTCCGCATTTGGAGTGAAGGGAATCCACATGAGACAGTTGAGACGCCATTACATCAACAAAAACTGACTGTTTGGTGTGCTTTATGGGCTGGTGGAGTCATTAGGCCATACTTCTTCCGAAATTATGCTGGAGAGTCAGTTACCGTAATGGAGACCGGTACAGAGCCATGATAACCGACTATTTTGTTCCCGAATCGGATGGCATGAATGTGGATGAGATGTGGTTCCAACAAAACGTCGCTACATGCCACATAGCGCACGTCACAATCGATTTATTGAATGAAACATTCGATGAGCGCATTTCGCGTAACGGACCAGTCAATTGGTTACCAAGATCGTGTGATTTGACAGCAATGAATTATTTTCTTTGGGCTATGGGAAGTTGCTCGTCTACGCCAATATACCAGAAACGCAAGGGGACTTGGAAGCCAACATTCGTGGCGTAATTGTCGACATGCGGACCCAAGTGCTCGAAAAAGTGATTGAAAATTGGACCTCTAGACTTAGCGGTGGCCACATGCCCATATGATATTTAAACATTACCGGCATAAAATTGTCCTTCCAATAAAGCCAAATTGATGGACATTAAAACGATTTTCTTGTATTTTATTTCAACTCGAAATTCTATACCTCTAAAAAAAACACCCGATATCAATTTCATTATGAATTCTAATTCAATTTAACTAGAAAATATTGTTCCCGAGATATTGAAGATTTTTAAAATTGGGCTTATACAGGCGTTTTTTTTTCAAAGCTTAGGTTATATTGACACTGCCAGATGTTTCCCTATCGAAATCCTGACAGAAAGTCAGTATCATACCTTCGCGGAACGAAGAAATATTGAGAACTTATTTCCAAACAGTGCGTTCTTTGAAAATAAGTTTTCGCCAAAATAAAGCAACCACAGCGCCTGCTCCACGCAAGTTTTTGCAAAAAGTTCGTGAGACTGGTATGTTAGTAGACAACACTCAATGCCCCCGTCGTCGTACGGTGCGCACAGACTTGAGAATAGGCTTGAGGACAATTCTGCACAAAGATATCGGTGAATTCGCTTACAAAATCCAATTGATTTAGCAATTGAAGCCGCACGACCATCCGTTTTGAAATCGCATCGCAGTTTTGCCTTAGAGCAGCTTGAATTGGACGATGATTTCGGACAAAAAATGATCTCTTCTGTTGAGGCGCATTTTTACCACTACGTTAATAAACAAAATTGGCGCTTCTGGGGCTCGAAAAACCTATACGTTATTGTCGAGAAGCCGATGCAGAGAGTGACAGTTTGGTGTGGATTGAAGAGTTGTTGCGATTTTGGACTATTTTTCTTCGAAATCGAGGCTGGGAAAAGCGTTTTGTTCAACAGTGGGCGTTACAGAGCAATGTTAACCGACTTTTTATACCCTATCCCATAGGGGTATATTAGTTTTGACATTAAGTTTGTAGCATATAGAAATAATTTCTATAGGTATACCTCAAAGTATGTGGGTCGACGCAGCATCGCCAGCTGAGTCGATCTAGCAATGTCTGTTGGTGCATCCGTTCATCAGTCTGTGTGTCATCGATTTTTGAGCCTTAAATTTCGAGCTAGAGTGTTGAAATTTGGTATCTAGAATATCTGCCCAACCTAGTAGAACAATTGTAAATTTTTTTTTTTGGCTAAACAGTAGGGAATTTTGAAGAAGTGTCTGAACATCATATGTAGTCGATCCCTAACTCGACTACGAACCAAATTTATCTACGGAGCCCTGACTACAAACTGCATCTACGTCTCCGACTTGAGGGTTGTCTTTTTGTACAAACGAGATCTGACTCAGCATGTAAGAGGGAGAGGAACCTGGTAACCTCGATGTTTTCATATGACAATCAAATTGCGCAACTATTTCAACCTTTAATCGAAAATGTTGTCTAGATTATAATTATCGCCCAAACATATCTAGTATATGTATGGTAATGCAAAGATAATGGGAAAAACAACAATAGCCGAGATCGTGGATTACCCTGAAGGGGTAGGGAATGGCTTCCGAAAGAAACGCTAAATTGGAGACGTGCTTAGTTATATATCCCATCTATGGATATCTGCAAGTGCTGTTGCAAAAAAAAAGGAATCGAATTTCAGAAAACGTATTTCCACCAACAAAAAACAAAAAAACAGTTAAAACAGTTCAAGAGCAGAGTCAATAAACACCAGGAAGCACCATCTCAGGAGCCTCCTGAGTGGTCTTTTACTAAGCACTTGTGTATGAGATATCTTCGAAATTTTTAATTCGTTTGAAAGAACTATCGAAGCCATTTTATATGGAATATAACGCATAACGCATCCGAAATATTAAATTTTCCATTACTCTGGCGCATAAATCAGGCTGAATTTGACCGATGGCATCGGATATTTTGGCTTTAAGGGCCACTGTGGCTTGTGAGTTTTTCACACAGATCTGCGACTTCATAAAACCCAATAAGAAAAAGTCTAACGGGGTCAAATCGCACGATCTGGGTTACCAGTTCACATCAAGTCCTGTTTAGATTACCATGCCATCGAATCGCTCGTGCAAGTTTTTCAATGTGGCATGAGCTGTGTAGCACGTAGTGCAATCGTGTTGAAACAACATGTCGTTGGTGTCCATATCATCTAACCCAGGTCAAGAGAAGTTCGAAATCATCGACCTATAACGGTGGCCATTGACTTCGTTCTCAAAGAAATATGTACCGATGATGCCGCCAATCCGAAATCCACAGTGAATTTTTCGGGATGCAATAAACGTTTTGGATCTCATACGGATTGGTATTCCATTGGCAATGGAAGATGGTTTTTCGATTAACACATGTTCACTATGTTGTCTATGGTCATTCACATGCAGCTTTTAGGTTAGTTGTTTTGGTTTTTACAGGTGTTGGCTTAAGTCACGACGCAAAATTCGGCCGTACCTAGTAGTATGTGAAAGGTATCGGGTTCTACTGCACGTTCTTACGGACAGCTGCAAAGTTTTCGTCAGATGTTGCGTTTCGTCGACGTACGGGTGTTGTTTTATCATTTACTGCATCAGTGGACTCAAATGTATAGATTACACTGTAGGACGAATATGACGACCGATAAATGCTCAAACAGAACAACCGTTTAAAACTATTTATCTGTCCATAGTCATTTGGCAAAGCAGATTAAGTAAACGACAGCAAGTTTGACATTATAGCTTCAAGAATATGGCCGCTATCAACTGTCTGATTTCGGAAGTCGAAATAAGAAAACAATTTTCACCTGAGAATGGTTTTTAAATACAAAAAAACTAAGTTTTAGGAAACAATTCATTGGTTAACGCTATCGCTGAAATATCTCTTGACTATAAAACAATTCTTTGTTGAAATCCTCCAAGCTATATGAATATCCTTAAATCTCCATTAGATGCATCGGCATATATCATTTGAATTACGGTTATAGTTTATTTACCTCCTATAAACCCGAAATTGACTTTAGATTCTCATATTATTTTACTCATCCGGCCAACTGTACCAACCTAACGATCTTCCTGCTGTTCCAAATATATTCTTACATTTCTCTTCCTCTAATCAAATTTTGTACATCATGGATCCTAAAAAACGACCTCCTCAACATATAGTCACTAGGAAATTTTGACCATTCTCCAACCGATTATTTTCATAACAAATTGAGCCCTTCTTCTGAGCACCTGTAATTAAAAAAAAAACCCTCAACATTCTTGTGATTTTCAATCCTTGGACCCGGTGGAATTGATTTCCTTAAAACAGTGCCAAAATCAAAAAGTAATTCCATTTGTGCTATTGCTTCATAAAATCCCTAAGCCCTTTTCCACTGTAAATTGAAAGTTTATCAGGAAGACAAGAACATTGTTTATAAATCTGCTCCTGTAATTCTGAATGGAATCCAATTACCGATAATCCCATCACCTTTTCTTCCCAAAAAGTCACTCTCATCCCGGCCGGCAACACCACCCGACCATGTTAACCAGTGTAACCTGTACAACATCACCTTGTCGATGGAGAAAACTAGAAAATTTCCGTTTTATCCTTTTTCACTTTTCAATTAAAATATCAAATCATTTTCTCCCTTATCTTATTCCAGGGAGAGGAAGGACCTTCATTTCTACTCCGGTATACAATGACAATAAAAGCTCCCAATTTAATTCTCCAATCAGTACAAAACGACAAACAGGAGTAATCATCGCAGATACAAAATAATAAAGGAGAAGACTTGGACCGGCGGACAAATGATTTACACAATAAGTTCCACACCCATTCCTGAAGGCCGGTCCAATTTGTGTGGCGAAAATAAGAGTAAATCCTTTTTTCAGAGAAACTCCATTCGTTGTTTGTATGAACACATTCAGCTGGCAGAAGGACAAACTAGAAAACAAATAAACCCAGGCCATTGCCATTCACACCACTACAACCAAAACCACGTCTCAACACGTCATTCGAAAGGACGAAAATCCACTTAAAATTAAAATTGTTTCATTAAATTTTTAATTACACTCCTAAATCAATAAGCGGAACTCTGAAACGCGATAATAGCAACATTTTCGGAACTGAGTAAAGTCCTGTGGTACTGAGGATTTTTTTTTCGATTGGTGTTTCCGTCGCTGCGTTTGGTTCGAAATGGTTTTCCGATTCGAAGAGCGCCGTGTGCTTGTGCATACTGAAATAATTAAGTGTTTGTCCATACACTCCAATTAGCAGGGATATCATCTGCTATTCGGGGTTTTCTCTGTAAGGATGGCGTGGCGCGGCGGCGGCTGTGATGACGGTGATGATGGTGCTTTGGGAAACGAGTCCTTCAGCTATATCTGGTTAATTGTACGTGTATTCGAATTGAATACTCAACGTTCATATGCGGCGAAGTTCCGATTTCATCGAATTCGGTTATTTAATCGATCGAATCAACAACGAAGGGAAAGTAGAAGCATTTGAGGGTATATAGGTACAGCTGTACCGTTAACAAACAAAATAGTCGGTAAATTTATTCCTGTTATTGGCGCTGGTAATTAGTTAACCTAATTTGCATTTAGCTTCCTCCAATGACAACAGATGACGAGAAGAGTTTTTTTTTCCAGGAGTATGATTCATTTTTAAGTAAGGGAAAGAATTTTTCGCATCCCCTAGGATGCGCAGCTTTGTATAGCTTGGCATAATTTGGGATACCAAAGCTTATTGATTATAGCTTAATAGGAATTTGCTTAGGGCTCAATTAATGTGATAGTGATCTTTTGGGGTAACTTTTTGGATAAAAGGTGGTTCAACGCTGGGTGTTTCAAATTCAAATTAGCAACATTGTGCAAAGTAGGACATGTTAAGCGGAAACACATTCGATAAAGCATATAAGCTTCGATAGGATCTTGGATCTGTTGTTTCTAATGATGAACCAGCCAATATGCTGAATTCACTTTTTTTTACTGGTAAAATAAATTATAATACAGCCTTATTCGAACTTTTGGGGAGATCTTGTATGCCCCTTATCGCCCCTTTCATGCGCTACGATGCGTAGAACCTTTGGTTTTGACGCACTATGGAGATGAAGATCAAATCTTGAACCCAACTAGCTAAACATAGTCCTGGTAGCAAAACTGCAGGTTGGAAGCTTAAGATGGGTGAAAATGTAGATCGAATGGACACCAATGCTCCGGTCTGCAAAATTTTCTATTTCGAGGCACACGTCGGACACAGTAGTTGCTTTAAGTACCGTACATAAAAAGAAACCATTTTGATGTGCAAAACTGGAGGCAGTTAGCTAGTTACTGGGATTTTTTTTATAAACTTTGCTCAGGTGAGAGGAAACTATAATGCTCCAGGAGTGCTCTTAGAATAGGAACAATAAGTTGAGGTGGTTAATTGCACAGGGTGGCGCAACATCCTACCTTCATATCCCTTGGTATGTTGACCAGAGTTATGGAAATCATATTAGGTAGGTGACAGCCATACTCTTAATACGCCGATTGTTGAAATTTATTTTCAGCTCAAATTTTAGCTTTTAGGTATTATAGAGTCCTTAGATGGATGGAAATTGGAAAAAAATTCTTTGGGAAATGTTCCCATAAAGCAGCAATCGATGGCCTTAAAGTATGAATCCTTCATCATCGTAAAGCAATCAATAAAATGTACACACAAAATGGGGAATGTTTCATGTTTTATGTGCATTTGATGCGATTATACAAGGTGTGCCAAAAGAAGTCATCCGGTGTTGTTTGGCCTTCAGAATGTCGGTTGTGGCTCGCGCAGTTTGTGCAGCGGCGTTCTCGAAAAAAAAAATGCCCCGATGACTCGTCCAGCGTGAACAGCGGACCATGCAGTAACTTTGAGCGGGTGTAATGGCTCTTCGTGCATTACTCGTGGATTTTCGGTGCCCCAGAAGCGGTAGTTTTTCTTGTTCACGTATCCGCTGAGGTGAGTTGAGCCTCATCGCTCATTATGATTTTGGTCGAAAAATCGTCCACTTCGATTATTCCGCGTTCTTGGGGAATGTATCGCTCCATGGCTTAATCACTTGTATTATACATCTGTCTATTCCACAAATGTCGAAAGTGGTTTGAAATTGGCGGCCATTTACAAATATAAGAGCATCTTCGAATAGCGTGATCTCTTTTCGGCCACCTGTTACTATAAAATGGTTGTCTAAAGTATTTTTGGGAATAAAAAAAAAAAAAAAAACGTGTTTGGTGTTGCCAGAACTGAGAAACGAACCCGAACATTTTGCGTAGTTAGTTGCAAAACAAAATTAGTATTCAGAGCTGATAAAAGCCGTAAGTCACAAGCTCTATACATATTAAGCTTCTATGTTACTTCGGCGGAAGCTCTATCAGAACTTTCAACAATTTTCAGCTGTCCCCGGAAACCTTTAAAAAGTTTTATACCAAATAATCTTCTATAAATTAACAAAAACCTTAAAGAGTTGTTACGTAAGCTGAGCTTCTCTGCACAAGTACAAGAAAAGCTTAATAGAAGAAATGCCTTCTTGAAATTGGGAATTTATTTTTTATAGAAGAAAAATTTATTCTAATTTGCAGCCAATATCGACTCGGATCACAACGTAGTTGGTGAAAAACTTCGAGTAAGGAGGATATAAGTTACTTCAATCTGAAACGACCACTATAGTTTATACCGACTGCGTATCGCTTAAGTTTGTAAAAGAATATTACGACTATTGAGATTAATACAGAAGATCAATGACATCGGCTTCAGGAAGTGTTGGTCTTTTCACAACCATTCCCGAGAAACCCCTGTTTGCAAAAGTGCTCAATAAAAAACGAAGGCCTGTGGCTGCTGAAGAAAACAAGAGTTTCTTATAAGCTCTACGTTGACCGAAGTAAGTGTGAAAATCACTGGCTCGCAATCAACGTAAAGTCAAGGAGTTGTATTAGCGAAAATGGTCAGCTGCTCTAATTTTGTGCTTGTAAAGGTAGTACGCAAAAACGTGACTAAGATACTATCAGGCATTAGATTCAATGCACTTACAAGGGTTTGCTGATGATACCAACGTGATTGAAAGAATAGAGCGTGAGCAGTTACAAACGTTTACCAAAATGGAGACAGCAGCAAACAGAAAGACCTGGATATCAACGAGTGCAAGATGAATTATGTTGTCGAGTCGAGTGCCAATGCAGACTTGGTCAGGATGTGGCCATTCATAGCTATCGGGTTTTTCAACAGGGACGCTACAAAAGTTGAGCGATAGGGACAGCAAACAACGCCATATTTCTTGCCGATCTTTTGACATTTCTCTTCAGTGAGGCTTGCCATTTCATGATGGAGAGATATACGATGCAACAACGAGTCGAAATTATTAAAATTTACAACCGAAATTTGGAGTCAGTGGCCTCAACGTTAAGAGCGCTACGTCCAATTTATGGTCGTCATAATCGTCCTAGCAGATCAACAATTGAGCGTCTAGTGGACAAATTTGAATCCACAGGCACAGTACAAAATGTTGCCGTGCCAGTGAGACAAAGAAGTGTCGAGAATATGGCTGCCGCTGATGCTTCAGTTGAAGAAATCCCAAAAGTGTCTCTCACACGTCGTTCTCAAGCGTTGGGCTATCTCTGTGACTTCGTTGTAGCGAATTTTGCGAAAATATCTTAGCCTATAGCCGTATGTTCGTGAATTGGGCTGAGCAACAACTTGAAAATGATTCGGATTTTCATCGAAAAATCATCTTCAGCGATGAGGCTCATTTCCGGCTGAATGGCTTCGTCAATAAGCAAAATATGCTGTATTGGTCAGGCAGCAATCCACACGTACTATATGAGTCATCATTGCATCCCGAAAAAAATTATGGTTTGGTGTGGTTTATGGGCCGGCGGCGTCATTGGGCCGTACTTCTTCCGTGATGATCAAGACCGGCACGTTACTGTGCATGGGAATCGCTACCGTTCAATGACAACCGAATATTTTTGGCCCGAATTGGATGATATGGGCTTGGAGGACATGTGGTCCCAACAGGACGGCGCCACAAGCCACACAGCGAATGCCACAATCAATTTATTGGAAACCAAGTTTGGAGAACGTGTTATCTCACGAAAAGGTCCAGTCGCTTGGCCGCCTCGGTCGTGCGATTTGATGCCGTAAGAATATTTCCTGTGGGGCTACGTCAAGTCTATGGTCTATGCCAACAAGCCAGCGACGATTGATGAACTTCGTACGAATATCGAACGTGAAACTGCAGCAGTATCGGCCGATTTATGCTTGAAAATCGTCGAAAATTGAGTTCAGCGTCTGGACTTTTGCAAGCGTGCCCGTGGTGGCCATGCAAAAGAAATCGAGTTCCCTACATAATTGCATCGAACGTACTTTCACAGGAACTAAGAATTTCATTGATATCCAAAACCGTTTTTGTTTTATTTAAAAAAAACTTTTGTAGCGCTCTTATTGATAAACTCTTTATAACTTCAAGGCATTCTGTGAATTTAGTGCTTTTAACATGGAAAACAAGATTAGCGAATAACTGCTGTTCCATTGAAAAGTAAGCAATTGAGTAATAACCCCCATTCGAGAAGATCCATGGAGACGCTGTAAAAAAACACCCACCATTCAGGTCCTCTAATATGGTGGAAAATCATGGATCATTACCCAGTCGGAATAAAGCTCCCTGCTATATTCGAGAGAAAAGCACTGCTTACGGTCCTGTTTGTGAAGACCAACGCGTAGAATATTTAACCATGAGCTATCCAGCGACATTAGCCTATTCAAACAAATTTTTATGCAACGACGAATATGGCTGGGACTTGTAGATCGAATGACAATCGGGGCTGCAGCATGCAAAGACTTCCACGCTAAACCAGAGTAAAGAACACATTAAGGGAGACCTAAATGAATCGGCGACGGCAGCATAGAAATTAAGCCGGTTGGAGGGGCATATTTTGTAGGGACTAGGAACCATGCAGTACCATCAAAGGTAAGTAAAGTAGAACTTAAGAACAAGCACTATCATTAGTGGCGACGTACCTAAACCAAATTGAAGTAGTTAGCTATAAGGACACAGCTAATTATAGAGGTATGATAGGTAAAGGCTATGTTCACCTCGGACCGAAGAGTAGCTTCAGTAAGTCAGTGAAAATGGCGTATAAGAACTTACATTCCAACCCAAATTGAAATAATGTTGGATTTCTTCTTCTTCTTAGACATCTCTTGGAACATTCAAAATTTCCATATCCGATAGGTATTACTCACTGTAAGCAAAGTCATTCCTGTCATTTCTGACAAGACACAGTCTCTTCGGGTATATGCCTATGGCGTAGTGTCCTGTGACCCTGATGATAGTACTGATATTCGATTTTTCACTTTTATTAAACTAAGAAAGCGCTACCAGCTAAAATTTGTGCAGCATTGCCTGTATAATTTACGCGTTGTGTGGTTGGTCTGTCTAGAGCAAAGGTTCTTGACCAAGGTAATACCTAGCTGCCCCTTTTGAGAAGCGTAACCGCATTTTAATTGTCAGGCATAATTCTATGAACCGGCGTATCCAAAAAAGGTGACTTTACTTTACTTCATCTCTTCATGAAGTAAAGCCCGCATTTGTGTGTGTTTCTGATGAAAAATTGGAAGATATCGGGGATTTCACTTTCGCTGAAGACAAATAAACAGTAAATCAGTAATGAATACAATACAGAAGGTCCTTTTCGAACAGAAGACATCCCTTACCACACATTTGTTTACGAAACTAGCAGCTACCGGGAAGTCAATATGACTAGGTACCGATGTAGGCATCTCCCTTTTGTTGTAAATTCATCTATAACTATGCGTACTATGCTACGAAACGTGTTGAATTGACTCTTTTTTCCCTCGAATCATATTCAAAATAATAAATCCTTAACAATCGCAATTCTAACAACGCGTGTGGCAAAAATGCTTTCAAGACATTTCATAACCAACTGTGCCTCCAGATCAATCTCTTGCCTTACACCTAAGATATTTATATGACTGCACAAACAGACGAAAAGTGGAAATACAAATCGTTGTCTGATCGAAAGCGATTTCCTTCGAATTTAATAAAAAAAAATCCTTTTCCTCATTTCGTTGCTAGCCCGCCTTAGGGTGAATAATCCCGCATAGCAATCATCTTGTATTCCGGTACACCTCACACCTGCAAGCAAACTGAATATTTTCAAAAAGCCACAGTTTTATGCATCGAAAATGGAATTCCTTCCAACCAATTTTGAAAACCCTGCATGCATCCCAGATGATGCCTGGTTATAGAAAAGCGGCTGGTAACAGGTACGATATTTAACATCTCTTCCAGCAACAAGAAATTTTGTAAAGAAAAAAATTCCACTATCGAGCTAAACTAAAACTCCACACACACCCACATACAGAGAGAACAATAAATAAAGGAAACGAAAGGATATTCATTCAGTTTTTCATTCTTTTGTGCGTTTGATTCCATGAACATTGACATCGTCGTTGGTTGGTTATTTTTCAGAAGAAAACTCATCGCACGTAGGTTATGAAGCTGAAGCTGCGTTCCGTATATATCGTCTCCGCTGTTGCACTGCAGCCGTACTACACTTCACGGTTGAATTTGCCTTCGGAATTCATTTCGTAGTTCTTTTGAATGGAGGTTTCTTTTTTCATTTGTGCACTCCATCATCCTTAGGGCGCGTGCATTATGTGTTTCGAAGAACACACATAGATCGCCTCCAAATCCAACCCACTCCGCATCCATATCCATTCATAGAGGTCGTCCGGACGATGGAACTGAAAATCTTCGTAAAGTGAAAAACGTATGGCTTTGCGGATTTATGAGACTTTTGCGTTTTGAATTTATTGCGTTTGCATTGATTTTGATTTTGGGCGGTTTCGTTCTTTTTTTTTTGTATCCACATTTTACAGTGACCTATGGTTGTTGGCTTCTTTCAATTTTTACTTGGGAAAAATTGAAAGGAAGGAAGCTTGTAAGCTGGACGAAATTCAATTATTTTATGGTCACCTTGGATGGAAGTAGAGTTTCATTGGGATTAACGAAAATCTTTGATCGGGTTTTTTCTTATACAGCTAACTTCTACGTTTCGCTTTCACTCGACTCGAAATTTTGGGTTCCACTTCTACCGATTTCAATTTCACATTTTTTGAAGTAAAAAACAGTAAATTTCCATGCTGTACAATTCGGTTTTATCGTTTAAATTTATCGGTTAAATTAAATTTTTTGGGATGAGCTGACGCAATTTAAATTGTAAGTGAAACATATGAGAAGGCTACAATCCGCTTGCAAATCGTGTTATACCCTACCCCATCCTATCCTTCAAATCAAAATCCCTAAAATGCGGGCCTTATGACAACTAAATATTGAACATGACATTGTCACAATAATATATTGTTCAGATAATTTATCAAAATCTTGTCTGGTTCGACAAAAAATCAAGCTTTTCTCCTGTATATGGTTTGGTGTGTGGGGTAGGTACGCAAATGGTTTTTGTAGGAAAACGCCCCCAAAAAGTAGGCGTGGGTTAAAAAGTTATGTAGACGAAATGTTGATATTATCACAAACAATAATTCTGTACCAATTTTTTTCGAATATTTTAAAATTGGATCGAAAAACGTTTTTTACTGAAAGCGTCCCTAAAGGGCGTGGTGAAAAACTTTTTGTAAAAGATATATATATATATATATTGGGATTCTCTAAATATGTATCTTGTGGGCGTAGCAGTAGGCGAATTTCAAAAACTTGGATAGAGAGTCAATAAACAAAATTTCATTACTTTAGTTCAAAATTTAAGGTACAAAAATCGAACGGACGGACAGACAGACAAGGCTAGATAGATTCTGCGATTCTGAGTCGATCCATATACTTTAAGGTATATATATATTGAAGCTATTTTCTATGTTACAAACTTAATTTCAAAACTTATATACCCCTATGGGATGGGGTATAATTATATCTGAAAAAGCTTGTGTTCACATTTCTGGTAATCTCAAAATGATGGTTGTTATAAGATATTAGGGTTGAAATTAAGTGCAGTATATAATATACTATCTCACTACAATATCAATGGAAGTGTTTCGGGTTCTAGTTTTACGTAGTTATCTCTCCGATGCACTATTCTCATTGGTCAATCGAGCATTTTTAGTCACTTGACATAACCAATGAGTGCATCGGCAAAGTCAACTGGGGAAATTTAAAATCCGGAACACGGCCATTCTTTAAACATTCCATTATACACTTTTTAGATGCAAGATGGCGGAGCTGATATTCACGGATTTAGTAAATCTATGCTATGTGTTCTTTAGCAGATGGTTGCAAAGGTATTTTCCGCAAGGACATCGCACTGGTAAAAATTCCAGCAACAGTGTCAGAGCAAATAAAAGTGATAAAACATAAGATTCTATAAAATTCAATATTTTTGTACAAAAATTGTAAATTTTATTATGTTTTTTTTTTAAAAACAATCATGGTTAAGTTAAGCAGCAATGAAAAATCGATTATAGATACGAATTTAAGCAACGTTGCTTAGAGACAATTTAAATATTTAAGCATGCTTAACAAAACAACCTCTGAGACACATTTCAAAAGTATCTAATAAATACGGCTGAATGTATTTTATTAGGGATAAACACAAAACTAAGTCCATGAAATGTTGTTTAGATTTCCGTCTTTCTTCATCCGACATGGAAAAATGGATCAATCATGGACAAATTTTGTACTCCATAACATTGAAAACTCTTTTCAATATCATTGACACAATGCTCCGGATCAAGGCAACGTCAGATTTTTTTTCCTTTTGATTTCTGAAAGCTTCTTTCGGCAAGGAAACACAAAACTGCGGCTAACTGCAATGCACAAGGAAACGATGATGGTTTTAGATGTGGCGCAAGAGTTTGCAGCAACTTTTGGAAAATATGTTCATTAAGTCGATAATATGATATAAGTCTAAATGAAATAACAGTTACTAAGTTTCATTTATTTGTTCTGCATTTTCTAAAGGATTATTTGTTCCTGTGCATACCTTTGTTTTTCCATTCGCAGAACCGCAGCAATATAAATAGAACTCATTATTTTATAAATCTTAACATTAAAGCAGAATTTCTAAACAAAAAAAAATCGTCAAAATGAAAATAATTTCACAATGTCCCATATGACAGACTTGTAGGTATCAGCTCACAGCTGTATTTAATTTTACCGAGTGCATTATAAAACTTTTGGATGTTCTGGAATCGGTCGGATTCTGAAACACCAAAAACAAAAGTAATTTCACTTATATTTCATTCGACTTCTGGATTTGACCAGAAGTCTCAGAACAACCTCTGAGACACATTTCAAAAGTATCTAATAAATACGGCTGAATGTATTTTATTAGGGATAAACACAAAACTAAGTCCATGAAATGTTGTTTAGATTTCCGTCTTTCTTCATCCGACATGGAAAAATGGATCAATCATGGACAAATTTTGTACTCCATAACATTGAAAACTCTTTTCAATATCATTGACACAATGCTCCGGATCAAGGCAACGTCAGATTTTTTTTCCTTTTGATTTCTGAAAGCTTCTTTCGGCAAGGAAACACAAAACTGCGGCTAACTGCAATGCACAAGGAAACGATGATGGTTTTAGATGTGGCGCAAGAGTTTGCAGCAACTTTTGGAAAATATGTTCATTAAGTCGATAATATGATATAAGTCTAAATGAAATAACAGTTACTAAGTTTCATTTATTTGTTCTGCATTTTCTAAAGGATTATTTGTTCCTGTGCATACCTTTGTTTTTCCATTCGCAGAACCGCAGCAATATAAATAGAACTCATTATTTTATAAATCTTAACATTAAAGCAGAATTTCTAAACAAAAAAAAATCGTCAAAATGAAAATAATTTCACAATGTCCCATATGACAGACTTGTAGGTATCAGCTCACAGCTGTATTTAATTTTACCGAGTGCATTATAAAACTTTTGGATGTTCTGGAATCGGTCGGATTCTGAAACACCAAAAACAAAAGTAATTTCACTTATATTTCATTCGACTTCTGGATTTGACCAGAAGTCTCAGAACAACCTCTGAGACACATTTCAAAAGTATCTAATAAATACGGCTGAATGTATTTTATTAGGGATAAACACAAAACTAAGTCCATGAAATGTTGTTTAGATTTCCGTCTTTCTTCATCCGACATGGAAAAATGGATCAATCATGGACAAATTTTGTACTCCATAACATTGAAAGCTCTTTTCAATATCATTGATACAATGCTCCGGATCAAAGCAACGTCAGATTTTTTTTCCATTTGATTTCTGAAAGCTTCTTTCGGCAAGGAAACACAAAACTGCGGCTAACTGCAATGCACAAGGAAACGATGATGGTTTTAGATGTGGCGCAAGAGTTTGCAGCAACTTATGGAAAATATGTTCATTAAGTCGATAATATGATATAAGTCTAAATGAAATAACAGTTATTAAGTTTCATTTATTTGTTCTGCATTTTCTAAAGGATTATTTGTTCCTGTGCATACCTTTGTTTTTCCATTTGCATAACCGCAGCAATATAAATAGAACTCATTATTTTATAAATCTTAACATTAAAGCAGAATTTCTAAACAAAAAAAATTCGTCAAAATGAAAATAATTTCACAATGTCCCATATGACAGACTTGTAGGTATCAGCTCACAGCTGTATTTAATTTTACCGAGTGCATTATAAAACTTTTGGATGTTCTGGAATCGGTCGGATTCTGAAACACCAAAAACAAAAGTAATTTCACTTATATTTCATTCGACTTCTGGATTTGACATTTGATTTGAGTTTTATTACTTAACCTATGTTTGTTGCTAACGTTATGCAAGAATTGTTGAAATTTTTTACGAGTATTTTAAGACCTGTATGCTTCTATGGTGATTGATTTAAGTGAAAAGAATCACCGGATAAAGTTGGGTTGTTATTGTCAACAACAGTCAAATGAGGTGGAAAGCAATTAATATCAGGAGAACTATTTACAGACTTATTTTGTAATAACCTTAAGTCGGCTATGAATTTTAAAAATAAATGGCTGTGTATGGGTGTATGGGTCGATTCCCAGCCGTAGCAACACCAAAATGATTTTTCACTGGCCCTCCTCTGATCTGGCAAATCTTGCGAGTAGTATCAATTGTCATGAAAAGCTTATCTCAACTTACCCGTTCGGATTCGGCATAAAACAGGAGGTCCCGCCATCGTGCTAAGAAATACACAAGCACACATGAATGGTTGTGAGAAAAAAGCTAGGCCCTGGGTACTAACGAGCCTGTTGCGCCATAAATTTTTATTTTTTTATTTTGTAAGATGCTTTCACATCTGGTAACTAATGTATTAAGGCCTGATAGTGTGAGCTCTGCCAAGTCCACCAAACTGTCAAAAAAACCTCGC
The DNA here is from genome assembly GCA_949824845.1 of Rhingia rostrata. Taxonomy (NCBI): domain Eukaryota; kingdom Metazoa; phylum Arthropoda; class Insecta; order Diptera; family Syrphidae; genus Rhingia; species Rhingia rostrata. The sequence goes on along the minus strand of OX463755.1, from coordinate 143,617,744 downwards.
TCTGTGGCGTTCTAAACTTCATGAAAGGCTTCCACGTCGGCTATCCTGCGGCCAAACTAGGGATCCCATACAACCATCAATGCCGCGTTTACGGGAACACAAATGAGAGAGAAACGATCTCCCATTTCCTTTGCAAATGTCCGGCACTAGCACGAGCCAGATTGCGTGCTTTAGACCAACCATTCTTCGACAATCTAACCTACCTACAGGTTATGGCCCAGGCACAAGTGTTGTTTGATTGATTTTTAGTTAATCTTACCACGAAGGAAGAAGCTTAATTTGAGGCCCTGTGTAGGCCGTTATGCCAGTTTTTTTTATGACACCGACAATGAGTTGTTTAGTACATCAGCTTTTTGTTTACATTCAATTCAACATTTCTGGAAACTCATGACTTGCCTCTGAGTATCAAGAAGCAGTGTGTTATCCATTTGTTGAAACAGCGATCAAATGTAGGCTTCCAGTAGCTAGCGACGAGCACTATGACCGTCAAAAGAGAATAAGAAAAAGGTTACTATACCTACAATTCAAAATTGAACGGTTCTTGTATTTACTTCTATAAAGTTAAGCAAACCTATAACGTTGAAGTTGAGCAACTAAGTACCAAAGCATTTGGTACCCTGACCTGAGAGGAAACACGTGCGACTGAGTGACTAAGTCAGAGACTTTATGTTAGTTAGTAATCAACAGGATGTGATCTTAAAATATTCACAAGCCTTATATCATCGTTAGGCTTAATTTATAGCAGCAATCTTTTTACTGGAAGAACTATATAAAAGCTGGAAAAAACCGCCAGTCCAATGTACCTAAAAGAATGAAAAAAAAAGAGAACACTGGAAGCATATGTCATTACCAGCAATACATATTGAATCTAGATACGGTTATAAGTAGCACTTGGTTCCCGAATTAGGGACTTAAGTAAGATACCTAAAACTATCCATATTGACAAACTGATAAACAAATCACTACATCAATGTTTCAGATATTAAATTCGGTGAGTCTTTCATGGATTCTCCATTACAAATACAAATAATTGGCGCAACAGGCTCTTTAGTACACAGGGCCTAGCTTTCTCATAATAATTCATGTGTGCCTGTGTACTTCTTGCACGATGGCGGGCCCCTTCTGTTTTATGCCGTCTCCGGAATGCGAAGTTGAGATAAGCTATTCTTGATAATGGAAACTACTCGGATGATTTGTCAGGTCATCACGAGAGGAGGGCCAGTGAAAAATCATTTTAGGTGTTCCTACGGCTGAGAATCGAACCCAGACTTTCTGCGCGGCAATTCATCGCACTAACCATCGCGCCACTAGGCTCTCCATTGCTGAACGAAAATAAAGCTAGAGCCGTCCTAGAAACAGAGGCTTTCATTGAATGGCTTAGTACAATTGAGATAACTATCCAGAGCCAGTTGTGATTCTTGTGTTTCCATGCCGTTACTATACATATAGCTAGTATGAGTATAACCTTGTGGTCAGCGGCTTTCATTACATTCTGTCAACCTTTTTCTAACCATTTCCGTGCGACGTCGGACGATACTAATCGAGCTTCTGGTCGTCTAGTAACTCAATTATGTCTAGAACAACTAGACACTATAGAATAGATGGGTAGGAGACACTGCACAGTAGGTATCAACACGTTCCTTAACAAATCCTAGAAATTCGTAGACGATAACAAAAATGTTGAATGCTTTCCGCGTGCCGTTAAGGAGACGTACTTTTATGACAGAGGATGAATATACGAAACATTTTAGACTGTGTTCAAAGAGGATAATGGATCAAATCTGCAAGCATCTCAAGACACTGTTCCAAAGTTCGCCTCATCTAAGACAAGTGTAGAAAAAACCGCAATAACCATATACAGCCTTGGACATTCGGTTTTTACTTTTGCACTCTTGACGAGGTCTTTCACTATTGGGTTCAGGGTCCCAAGGTTTATTTCCAGATGTCGATGCTACTTTGGTTTTGTCGAACAAAATTTGGTCAACATTTCTTACTCGGAAGTTCAAATAGATGTCATACTGGACCCTTATACTTTCAGCCTGTGATGAAGAGTTCTGTACAATTTGTAGGAAAGCGGATCTGTCAGTAATGCAGAGTTCTGTAACATTAGTAGGACAGCATTTTCGGATGATATTAGGTCCGATTACATAGGCATGGAGAGCAAATGGCAGGCAAGAACCACATAAGCTTTACTGTTAAGTGGTAGCAAACCAAAAGATAAAAACAGGTCAACTGCATTAGATTGAAAACATTAAACAAATAAACAGTAATTCAGACTGGCTTAGTGGCACGCTAGATTTTTTCGATGAACTGCTGAAAGGAAGGTCTTGGTTTGAATCACAGCTGTTGCATTCCCTGCCCTCTACCAATTGCTTGACAAGCAACGGAAAATTTTTTAAGCGTAGTTTTTTTTTTTAAATCGAATAAAACACTCAAATTTGCATCAAATATTCAAAAAAAATTTTGTAATCTATAAATAGGCCTTTGCCATTTACGTTTTAAAGACAACTTCATGTAAATGTTGTCCGCAGCTGCGTTTCAAATGGTCCTTTCGGAAGGTACAAGTTTGCGTCACTTTTTCGAGCATTTCGGCCTGTATTCCACGAATTACGTGTGTTATGTTATCCAGTAAGACTTCAGTCGTGTTCGGCTTGTCCATATAGACTACCGACTTTATGCAAGCCCACAAGAAATAATCCAGAGGCGTTAAATCGACAACTAACAGAGCCATTTCGAGGGATAAGGTGCTCACCAAATTCATCCTTCAACATTTCCAAGGTTTCACGAGCTGTGTGGCATGTGGCACTGTGTTGATGAAAACACATGTCAACCTCAGTTCAACTCAGCCAACTGGCGCAAAAAAAAATCATCGCGTATCATGGCTCTATATCGTTCGCCGTCGACGGTAACGTTTCTTACACGGTCTTCTTTGAAGAAAAAATGACTGATGATGCCATCAGCCCATAAACCACACCAAACTTTCGTTTTTTCGGGATGCATCGGTAATTCTTGTATGGTAGTGGCTGTTCATCACTCCAGATGCGACAGTTTGCTTATTTACGTATCCATTGAGTTAGAAATGAGCCTCATCGTTGAACACAATTTTTCGATAAAACAGCGGATTTTCATGGAGCTATTCTAAGGCCCATTCACCAAAAATTAGACGTTGTGGTAGGTCATTCTGCTTCAATTCTTGCACGAATTGTATTTTATAGGCTTTTAAGCCCAAATCGCCACATACAATTTTTCATGTGGTAGAGTAACACATGCCCAACTGCTGAGAACGGCGACGAATTGATATTTCACGATCTTTATTAACATTGGACAGTATGACTGTAATATTCTCTTCGGTAAGCACTGTATACGCATGCGAGTCGATGGTTTAATGTCGAACAAAGTAAATTTGGTACGAAATTTGGTGAAAACAGCACAAATTGGTGATTCACCAGGTCGATTATTACAAACGGTGCACATTTTCCACGGAGCACGAATTTTGATAATAAATTTCAAAAATTTGCAATCAATGCTCGTTTGTAAGTGTTTCCATGATTAAATAGCAGAGTATTCTGAAAACTTTTCAATTTGATAGATGACGTTTGGACGTTATTGCTAACCAGTGCTGCCAACCTGAAAAACGTAACTCTTAAAGAGAATTGTCAGGAGAAGCTTAACTCAACTTAGCTGTTCGGATTCGGCACAAAACAGGACGTCTCGGTATTTTAAATAAAATATAAACGCATACCTAAATATCATTTGTGCGAAAAAGGTTATGCCTGGATACTAAATTCAAGTATAAGTGGCAAAAATAGAACTTTGCACACACAAACGAATGGAGAAACTAGGTTTGAGGCTCTGAACCACTCACAATTCTGACAAGATCTGTGCATATTTCGCCTGTTCAGAATTAGAGAACTATAAAATCAGTCACATTCCCTTGTGAATATAAGTCTATACACAACTCAATTATTCCTTAAAGTCGCCTTTGAAAAAGCGATTATCTAAAACATAGCCTAAGTAAAGTACCTCCCTTATCGAATCACCTAGCTCACGTGCAGTACATCAAGTCTTTAGATAACAATTTCCACGCAGTTAAAGAACTTTAAATATCCATAACTTACAACATCCTGTGAATGATAATTTCATTGATCCCAACTCCATTTACCCTCGTTGAACACTCAGCTATCAAGTGTTTTGTGCTACGATTAATCTCCGTCACCCTCTTAGTCAGAAGCTTATATTTCGCTGTTTTAATTTCACAACCAATATTCCTCGTGAGTAATAAAAGACCAAGAATGCCTCCTAGCAGGCTTTAAGTGCCTTCCAGTTCAATTATCTCAAGACAGCCGATATAAACACATGTGCAAAGAGGCCTTCATATCCATTTCACAATTTTATGACTTTTTAATTCGCCATTTGTATGTTTAAGTGCGTTCATTTAGAAGATGTTTACAAAGTCATATATGAAGTGTCGTAACCCTGACGGTATCAAAATTTATCTCCCAACTGAGAGGCAGATGAATTACCCGAAAATTTTTCATTGCTCCACCATACCCGCATCCGAGGCAGCGATGTTAAGCAAGTACCCAAAGTAAATATCAAGCTAAAAAATATCACAGTCTCAAGACATACAAATCACAAAGAACAACAGCAAACAGTCGGGTTTTGATACAAAGCGAACAAATGCTGGCCGCAATATTATTACACTCTCACTCGTGCATCCACACATCCACGCTAGTAGGTATATCCTGTAGGTCCTATAATTTATTTAGACATAAAACAAATGATAACAACATCTTACCGAAAGATCTCCTCCATAGAAGGGATGTATTACGAATGTTTCGTTGCCGATGTGTATAACACCGCTAACGCCATTACACGTATGAAACGCTGCGCTGGCTCCTGGATAATCCTTAACTGTGCCATGGTAATAACAATGTTCGATATCCTGCGAATGAAAAAAACACATACATACATGTAGCAAGTGACTATGGAACGAAAAACATTTTTTTTTTTTGAAAATGGTGAGAAAGCGAAAACGCGTATTCTCGCGCATAAGATAGTATCTACACATAATAGGCACGTATCTATATATTCGTTTTTATTATTTGTTGTTCCATAAATGGAACATAACGAAAGAATGGATTAAATAGAACATAAAAACAAGTTCGCCGTCGGCGGTGGATGGGAGTGGGTACATTGTAAACAGGGTGGAGCTGAAGGCAGTAGGGCAATGTAAATAAATAAAATTTTACACAAAATTATAAGGAAACATAAAAAACAAATCGATTTATAATTAAAACATAAAATGCGGTACGAAAGGAATTATATATACGACAAGAGTTTTACAAGATGCATGCTGGTTGCCTGCTTGACTAGGATGTGAGAGCGTAGGGGATGTTCTTAATTGGCTACTTAAGTGCTGTTCCTTCAGCTATCACGGAGGATATATACTTGCAATTAAATGGGGATCTCGTTAAAATGAGAATGTGTACAATTATACATCTTGTGGATTTGGATTTAAACGACGATCAGATGATCTAATGGCGATGAGTTAATTAGGTAACAGGTAAACAAAAGTAAGGTTGTAGTAAACTTTATTGAAGGACCTTGTTAAGCAACGCTTTGGGCAACACTTATTTTGATTATATGCTAAGTATCCAATGAACTTGACATTTGCAGAGTTCTCACGAATGTAATTAAATAATTATGGGGTTGGGTGGATTTTATGGAATTAATACCTGAGGAAGGATTATTTAAATGAGCTTTGTAAGCAATACGCATACTCAAGTGAGCGTATTTATAAAATTGGGAAACTTTATAAGGAATTTAGAAATTTTGATTCTATTCTTAACAAAGTATTAATTTAACTTATGACGCAAAAGACTTACAAGACCTGAAAATTCCAACATTTTTGCGAAGCAGGTTGGTGCATCTTTCACGCCGAATACCGAACAAGAAAGTCTAATATGAGATAAACTTTTCTGTGATACAACTCGAATAATTTGACAGATTATTGGTAAATAGGGCCAGTAAAAAAAAATATTTTGCTATTGCTACGTATGCGATATAAACCCATACCCCTGATAATCTTCCTTAGAGAGGTATCCGTTTGAGCGGACAATTTTCCGCAACGCATACTTCGTCGGAGGTTAAAATTCCATTCGAAGTATGTGTCATCGGACCAAAAATTACTTCACTACAATTGGCAAATCAATTTCGCGAAGAACTTGTGTCAGAGGAAATCGGAAAAAGTTGCACTAAGCTGTCAAAGATGGCACGAAAAATGCACCTGAAAATACTTCAACGCAATTCGCCGGCATGCGTTACAAAATGTCGGAGAAATATTCCGAAAAGCTTTTCGGAAGAATACCTCGAAGAAAAAACTTTACGAATCGTACAAAATCGGAGAATTTTCCGCTCCGACGGATATCTCGATAGGGCTGAATAACTACACCGATTAGATTGATTTCAACCAGCAAGAACTTCTAAGCAATCAGCTATACAGCAAGCTATATTAGGCGTGATCAATGAGTATGGAACCACATAGAGTGCGCATCTTATACAACGAAAATTTTCTATGTGGGGTACTGATAGTATTCACATTGCTACCCCAGCATCAAACAACTTCATAGCAGACGCACACGATCGACAAAATTTCCCCTTCGCACTTACCGACCAAGTCTGAAACGGCTACAAAAAAAGCTTTAGCGTTGTAGCTATGTAGCTCTACGTAGTTCTATACTCTTTGGTGTTATGCACATATTTAAGGGACATTCATTTTTCCGAAACTTCATAAGCCTAGTGAAGGGTACACTATTGAGGAGCGTGTTAAGAATCTTGAAGCCTTTTACGAAAACAAGAATTCAAATCAAAAAAAATCACGAGCTGCATGCTCGTGCTCTACGTGATTTTTTTGGTCAACACAATCGACCAAATGTGTCAACAGTCGCGAGAACTGTGCGCGAATTTCAGCAACCAGGTCTGAAACGTGAAAACGCCTTTGCATGCTCGAACAGTTCGTTCTGTAGAAAACGTTGCTGTTGTTCCCGATAGTGCGGCAGAAGAGCCACTCGTCGTCGTGCACAACAATTGAAAATTTCACGAACATCACTGATGCGAATTTTGAATAAAGATTTAAATTTAACCCCTTACAAGTTTCAATTGGCTAAAGAGCTGAAGCCTACTGACCATTTTAAGCGTCGTATATACGCCGAATGGCTGGTTGAACAGACAGAAGTGAATGGTGACTTCAAAGCCGCATACGACAGCCTTTATTGAGACCAACTATACAGAGCCATGTCTAGTTCTGATATACCGCCCACACTCGATCGTTTGTGTTGGAAGAAGATGAGAATTCTCGCTGCTGCATCTGGGTCAGATACGACCAAACCGACACATTCGATATCAAAAACGGATTTAGGCGCGGCGATGCACTGTCATATGACTTCTGCAATTTGATCCTTGATAGGATTGTGCAAAACTCCAGAACCAACATTAGAGGCACAATTTTCCAAAAATCAGTGCAACTAGTAGCATACGCCGATGATATTGACATCATTGTTAGGACTCAACGTGATGTCATAGCCAAGTTTGCTAGTATAGAGAAGGAAGCGGCAAAAATGGGTTTGGCAGTAGATGAGGACAAGACGAAGTATATGCTGTCAACACGAAAGGACACACAACATCGACGAGTCGGACAGAACGTCACCGTTGACTGGTTTAACTTTGCGGTAGTACGGGACTTTGTCTATCTCGGCTCCGCTATTAGCTCTGACAACAACATCTTGCCAGAAATTAAACGAAGAATTACTCTTGCCAACCGCTGTTTTTTCTGGCTATGAAGACAATTCAGCAGTAAAGCCCTCACTCGAATTACTAAGGAGATCCTATATAAGACCCTGATCATCCCAGTCCTGCTCTACGGCGCTGAAGCATGGACCGCCTCAAAAGCGGATGAAGAAAAGGAAAATTCTTCAAAAAGTCTTCGGTCTTGATGGGCTATGGAGACGAAGATTCAACCAAGAACTATGCGAGCTGCTGTACAGCGACATGCCCCTGGTCAAAGAACTCCGCATTGGACGTTTAATATGGCTAAGACATGTAGAACGAAAGGACGCAATACTCCGGCTCAAAGAGTGTTCGACGAGGAAGACCTCATCTGAAATAGCTCGTTCAAGTAGAAACCGACCTCAACCAACTTGGAGTGCGCAACTGGAGGCAGGGCAGGGCAACCGAAGAGGCATGTTGGTTGAGGCTTATGTTCACTCCGGACTGTATCGCCACTTAAGTAAGTAAGCTTTATATAGCTCGGCAGGAATTCAGTCATTTCTGTGAACTTGTTGAGCTTTAGTTCAGATATAGCCGTCCTCGGTTCATTTTGGTCGCGTATCTGGTGGTGTTTGTAGTCGTAACCAATATTAAATGGTTAGTTCGGCCTGACAGCAGGAGATAGCGGTTTAAAATTCTACAGGAGTGTTCTACACTGTTCGGTCCTTGTATTCGTAACTTTGACGTCTTACACTTGCTAAAACTTACGAATTTCATTTCAGTGGTGGCATATATTACCTCCTTCATAGCTATAAAACTCATCGGCGGCTACAACCTTCACCCATAGCTTTGCCTTTTCATTCTCGTTTTTAGTTCCATGCATCTCACGTTATACTTCATCAATCCAGGGATTTCTGGTGGCCTCTAAAAACTTAGCACGCTAGTTTCGTCCTTAAGGTTTGTTGAAATCGCTGAATTTTTTTCCGTCATTAGATGCTGTTGGTATGTTGTCAAAATTGATTAACCTAACGAAGATGTCCCTTATGATTACCGAGGTGAGAATACCGTGTGCTGGTTATAGTGGCATTTCGAAGTCAATTTGAGAATACCGTGTGCGAAGTCAATTTAATTTGCCTGTAAAATGTTTCCTTCCATCGGATAGTGAGCGTATATAAGATCTATGTTGCTGAATCCGGCCTTGATTTGGATTGTCCAAATAAGTTCGCTGGTGTCTCCAAAGCATAAGACTTCCTGGCTACGGATGTCGCTTATAACAAATCCACATCTGGATAATCGCTGTTTCTTCTGACTTCTGGTTCGTAGTAAATGTTGCAGTTTTTCATCCTCCTTTTGTCGACCCCATTCCATCGCTTTTCCAGGATGGCAGTATTGTCGCCTTTTAGAAGCTTTGGGCTATATTTAGTTCTTCAGCTGCAGTTTTTCTCTTTAATGTTCGCTCAATTAGGAGTACAGGTACGAATGCTGTTGTCCTTTTCTTGTTTTAACATCGAGGTCAGCAACAAGTCATTCCTTTCCGAGGCTCCTAGTTAATATCTTAACAATTGGCTTCCTCGTATTGTCATACATTCTTGTAGTTGAAATACGTAACGACACCTGATATCTTATCCAGAATTTTTGTGGGTTTCCTGTTTATACCCGGTACGCGTGTCGACTCATACCACGTTTTTTTAAAATTTAAACTGACAAAGGTTCTGTGATGGACTGTATGTATTTTCTTTAAAGTCCTTCCTGAACAGAAACAAATATCAGCTGTATCATACGTGCTGCCTTAGGCAAGTTCCACTCCCCGCCAAAACCCTCTTTTGGCAATAAATTTCAAAATCCCACTCCCACTGAAAATCATCCCAAGATCCTCGGAATCATCGATATTGAATTACACAATTGTCTCACATTTCCGACACAACAGGCACACATTTGAAAATCCTCATGTGCACACATGTGTGTGTGGCTATCTCAATTACCCCTGTCTCGAGGGTCGTCGATATAATTGAATAATCTTCATAGGGAACAAACAGAAAAATCTGCCGCTCGTAAAGCGTGAAAATCAAGCTCAAAAGCCCCACCACTCAGCACATGGAGAAGTGTCCAACTTTATTCGGTTCACGTAATGAAATAACTCACACATACATTATTCACCTCAGCTTTGTTCCGTAAGTGGATCTGGATATGTCCTATGGCTGCTCTTACGTTTACCCATCCGGCTTACATACTTTTCGGATTCTGACGTCTCATATTTTTCTTTGTTGTTGTTGCTATCGAAAATAGGAGAGTAAAATTAAATTATTTTTCAAATCCAATTTCCGGTATTGAATTGAAACTTTGATTTTTCAATACCGTCGAATTTCGAGGACACTTTTGTGAGAGGTTAAAAGGCAACTACATCATCACAACAAACGAATAGAAGCCGGTCGGTGGTGGGTCGGTCGCCCCCCCCCCCCCCTCTCTTCCTTTCACTAGTCTTGCTGTTGGCAGTATCTTGTTCTGTTGTATGTTCGATGAACGTAACGGACCTACAGTTGTTGATTTTTGCGTTGTGTGTCGTAGTGACACAACAATAATTTTGCCGGAAGTGGGAATAAATAAGTTATTTAACTTTTCTGGATATACCCGCCCCCCTCCCGCAACAAACAAGCCATCATGCAGAGTACATCTGTCTCGGAAGCAGCATGAACTTGGCTAGGACGAAATCTACTCAATCGAAGATACACCAGCAAGGGCGTCGTGTCGCCTTCAGCCAGCCAACAAAAAGTTTACATTCTTAGCCCGAAAGATAGAGGCAAAAGTTTTCGTTTCTCTAAATTGTATGTATGCACTCAAGAATCTGCATCCTGAGGGATGAATGTACACATTTCAACTCATCGATGAAAAAACCCACCACCACCCCCATAACACATTGTATGAGCGCCCTTACAAGGACTCAGCGCCCTAAAAAAAAACTGAACCAAAGAAGGACACCAGAAATAGAAAAAGAAGAAGAATCTGTTTGGATTTTAGTTTATTTATTTATGCACTTTTAAAGTGTCCACTGTAGAGGGAGCGATATTGTGTCAAGGACTTTCCTTCGGCATAATTTGCGCATACAGATACGATGTAGGAGTTAAGAAAAAAGAATACCGCTGCCGTTCCTCCTCCCGGCTGCACATCATCTATCTACGTGCATCTGTATGTAGTCATTTCCTTTTGAAAATTACTATGCAAACAAGAAGCGAAAGGTTGAAGGAAAAGTTGTATTCAATTGTGTTTCACTCCTTTTTTTATTGTACTCCTTGTTGGTGCCGTTTTGGTCAGTTAAAAATCCACCACAATAACTGTCCTCAAGTGCAAGAGGACGAATTGAAATGGGAAAATTGTTTAAAAAAAATAAAAGCTTTGCATCCGGTCCAGAGACAGCCACACTCACACAATACCTTTCGAGGATTGTTTGTCATCGTATACCACTTTCGACTTTCGAAAAGAGTGACATTTGAATTTTGAGAGCAGACCAGAGGACAAATTAGAAGTTGACAAAATAGTTTTGGGCACGAGTAAATTGTTTACAGACTCTCAACTTTGGTCTGTTTCGGTTCAAAACTATTTCCAGAATTAATTAATTTAATTAAATAAAGAGGGGGTTGTTTTTTTTATCATTTGTGTACTTTAAAAGTGTTTTTAATTTGTTGGATTTTAAAGCCAATAAGGAGTTCCAGGAAGCAATTAATTGGGTTGGTTTTGACCCATCTGTGTATATCATACGCACAATGATAAGGAACGAATCAGTAGTCCATGTAAGGTTACAGATCACCTGTGCTAGAAGGACATACCACTCATAAATCGATAGGCAGTTCAAGGGAGATGATGCAACACAAGGAAACGTAGGGACTGCAGGTTCTATGAAATAGCAATGATACGACAAATAAATCATAGAATTATGGATGTATTCAGATATCATTTGCAGCAGCTGCTAAATGGGTATAATGTGGAGTATGATAGGAAAAAAACCGCCCACCTCAAGTCCACGACTGACCTGACCTCCTGCCTATTAGGGAAAAAACATCAGTTTACCTTGCAATAAATTAAAAAGTCAGTAATATTGCAACTTTCATTAACATAAAAGCGAAAGCTTGGAGTTACTTGTCACACAATATAAAGTGGCAAATTATGAAATACCCAGTACATGTATGTAAGAGTCCTTCAACCCTTGGGCCTAGGGCGGGGATAAACTTCCGCCATCCTTCTCTATCTGCGGATAGATACTTCAGCTGTGGCCACGATTTACGCTGTGTTGTTGCTTCAGCCAATACTTTCGATTTACCAAATAGTTCTTTGTCTCCCGACTCGCCGTGTACCTTGAGGATTTCATTCCAAAGACTGCTTCGCGATTTTGTCTTTTGGTCTCCCTAGCGGGTGGCCAATCCAGGTAAAGTTCCACTACCAAATTTAGATATTCAATAGCTTTCGACCAATTATGTGCCACAATTCTTGGTCCTATATAATTGTCGGCCATCGTATCTTAGGAATTTATCGATGGCAGCGGTTGACATATATGTTTAGATAATCTTCTCGGGATGGAGGTAGAAACTTTCCATGTTTCACAGGCATACAACGGAAGAGCCTTGGCTTAGTGCGAAGGTGTATTTGACTGGAGTTCCATACTGCAGACCACATTCCAAAGGCACTGCAGGCATTTTTTATTCTGCTGTTAATATCCAGACCCGTTCACCCATCGGAAGATACAAAACTGCCTATATAGTTAAATAACTTGACCTGCTCAATGGACGTCTGTCTCAGAATATTCGCCTGATGTGCTGAGCAGCCAGTGTGCATGATTTTGGTCTCATTGCTATTGATGTTAAGACCAGCCATCTTTCCATTCATTTGCAATGATTGGCACATCTTGTTCATCCTGTTGGTATTTGCCAGCAAACAGAAATCGGCGGCATATTCAATGTGGCTAAGCCTCTCCAACGACCTCCATTGGATACCATGCCTCTAAGATGGGAATTCAGTAGTAAAGCCCTCACTCGAACTACTAAGGAGATCCTATATAAGACCCTGATCATCTTAGTCCTGCTCTACGGCGCTGGAGCATGGACCGTCTCAAAAGTGGAAGAAATCCTTGGTCGATTTGAGATTAAAATTCTATTAAAAATCTTCGGTCTCGCTTGCGTTTTAGGGCTATAGAGACGAAGATTCAACCAAGCACTAAACGAGCTGAAGAGCGACATGACCCTGGACAAAAAACTACCCATGGGACGAATTGAAACCAATACTCGCAGATTCTTCGATTCCCAAACAGACGTCGGACGCAGTAGACGAAGAACTCGCCTTAAGTGTCGCACATAGGTAGAAACCAACCTCAACCAACTTGGAGTGTACAACTGGAGGCAGTTAGCTATGGACCGTAGGCTAATTGGAGATGCATGTTGGTTGAGGCCCAGGTTCACTCCGGACTGTAGCGCCACTTAAATTAGTCGGTTAGCACCTCAGTCGATTTTCAAACGGCGATGACGAACAATCTCTTGCTGTCAAGCAGAACGAATCATTCAATATCTGTCTGCGCTGGATAACTATGGAGAATTTTCTCTGCCGTATCGAAACATTCGTTACAAAAAAGTGATTTAGGCAAGGCTTGTTGCAAGTGAGTTATTCAGTATCATTCTTGGGTTGTGTAAAACCCCCAAGGAAAACTACACCAGATATAAATCGGTGCAACTAGTTACTACCATACGGGATATTTACATAATACAACGGATTCAACATGATGTCACTGCAACGTTTTCTGGCATATATTAGGATGGCGGAGAAAGGCTTAACAGTAAATTAAGTTAAGATCAAGTATATGCAATTAATATGAAAGGACGCATAACATTGACGAATTGGACAAAACGTTACCATTGACAGATATAACTTTGAGGTAATAAGGGACTATGTCTAGTAAAAAAAAAAAAAAAAATACATATGAAATGGCATTAACGGCAAATACATGGCGTCAAACCTCCCTTCTCCTTCTTCTCCTTTCATTTGCGTATGCGAAAAGACCGTCTGTTTGACGACGACTCCCAACGACAAGTTTGAGATGCTTCTCCTGACATTTTAACTCTTGGATGTCTGTCAAACTTTTTCAAGAGGTGGAAAAGTAATCAAAACTTAGGAGATATAACTTTCAGGATTTGAAGCAGGGACTTCGCGATGAGTAGTGCCACGTACTAACCACTAGGCATTGTACCAATACCCTCACAATAATACTGAGTCTTCGGGCTAAGAAACCAATTTAATAGTACAGCCCTAACTCAAACTAATTAGGATATCTCTCTCCTGCCCTAAGGCCCTATCAAAAGCAGATGAAGAAATCCTTGTACATTTTGTGTGTACAAAAACTGAGAACTGAGAAGAGTATCATAGACCTTGTCAAATCTAACCATTCATGATGGCTAGGACATGTAAGAAGTGAATAAACACAAATACTTCAACTGAAAAAGTCCCAGCCAAAGTCGGACGCAGTAGAAAAAGAAAAAGTTCTCACAAAAAGAAATCAACCAGGCTAACTAGAGAGGAATGATGGTCACGCCCAAAATAGAAATTTTGGCACCTCTTAAGCAAATTGATTAGTTGAGACTGAGTAGTTTTGGCCATGTCCGCTGGCTAGTCAGATTGCCTGATTTGGCAGCTCTATATATCTTTCTTTAGGTTTTGTTTGCAACTCACTGGTCTTTTATAGTAATGCACGGACTCTAGAAGCCCTAAATGATTGAAAATGGGAGTAGAGAAAGCTCAAATTTGATTGTCCATATAAAAACTTAAAAAAAATATAGGGTGAGTATTTTTGCACTACCCTACATGTTTTGTACTTCGAAGACATGCAAGGCTTGAAGAACTAATGAACAATAGCATTTGAGTCAAGGAGACCTTTAAAAATTTATTTAGTGTGTTTACAGTAGGGTGTACAAAAAAAACCAATAATGGCAAATTAACACAAACTGTGTAAGTTTCCGGCTGGGTATTTAGACTCACTCTAGAAATTTTAAGCCACCATATGCACGTTTATTTTTAAATTCAAAAAGAAATCCAACTGTCTAATCTGTCTGATACTTTAATGTGAAACAGAGCATTGAACGGCCTTCATTTTATTTTCACTTGAATTGTTTTCTTCTGAGATTTGCACATTTTCATAGCAAACTTTGCCCACCAAACCCACCCCTTACCTTCTCAGCTTATAAATCGATAAAACTGTGCACACAATTTACATACACAGCCCCCCCACACACACAATCGATAAACGAACATTAGTATCTCATTGAAAGTTAATGCCACGTCCTGGTGATTACAATGTCTCCAAACTCAAACGATACGATGAGTAGCCTTAACTTGATGCCGAACATCAAGCAAATTGAGGTCATTGTTGTGTACCCCCCATCCACTCCACAAAAAAAAAAAAAACCAAGACAATCTCAAGTTCGTGTCCTTTTTGACATTACGTTTCTGGTTTTTCTCCAATGCTCTCGGTAATGGAAGAACTTTTAAGCAGGCTAAAGTCGAATGGAATATCTAATCCTCCTCCAAGGGCCAACAACAAGAGGACGGCATCAAAATCATATTTAGCAGGACAAAAAAAAAAAAAAGAAGAAGCCATGAAGGATATTTGCCTCGTTTGTGTGGAATGGTCACCATGTGTGCTATAGCCACTTGCTCTCCATTTATCAGAATCATTCCCTCGATTCTGGTAAATGGATGGCGACTATTGACTGATGATGAAATAGTATCTAAACTCATCACAATCGGAGGAGTATCATATTTGAATATATCCTTGATAAAGAGCCTGCTTGCTGTTTTTTTTTTTTTTTTGCCCATCCATTCTGGTTGGAATAATAAAAACAAATCGTTGCTACTGGAGGGATATCCATCATCAGAAGTTATGGTGATGTGGGAGATGGGAACATAAACAGGACTGAAATTTTAAGCGCGTGGACCCTGGAGGGATATGTTGTTGATGTTGTTAATGTTGTTGTTATTTTTATATCTCATATCTTTTTAGGGGGAGGCTAATTAAAATGGTTTCTCTCTTTCGTCTGCCCGAATGAAAGGGAACTAAATATCTACATGAGATATAAGTGGCATAGATATAACACATTCTATGGAGGGTGAGAGATAGTCTTATGGATTTCACAGATTTGCCTTATTTGTGGGGATATGAATTTACCATTATTGAAATAAATACGTTTATTATTAAACAAATAACGGGCTACTTACATGTCTATTACCATCCACAAGATATCCTCCGACATGGTAATGTTTTTGTTGAATATTTGGCGATAAAAGTTGCCTGTAAAGATACAATAAAAATAAAAATTTATTACAAATCGAGCATCATTGTTGTTGGTATAAGAATTCAGGCGGAACTATATATTGAAAGTTATTGTTTAATAAAAAAAAATTCAAGATATAATAGGAGACTGTTATCCTCAAATGTGTGACGTTCGTTATATAAACGAATGGTGATATGGAGCAGAAACGTGACGTTATTATATGGCATTTTCAGAATTATGCCAAATGTATCTAATTATGCCTTTAGAATGCTATAATTTTTTTCATAAAGTTGTATACAAATATCGGTTCAGAGTATTACCCTTATGGTTTAATGGAACTAAGTTGAGAAGACAACATATTAATACATATGGCCAGCACGTAGAAGTCAAAACATCCCCATTTTAGGTAAATATTTTCAAAATGAGCCACGCAGTCCGCATCAATATGTCTAAAAACCACGATCAAAAATCCAAATACAAATTTTTGGCGCACCAAGGGCGAGCGCAGGGCCGAGCTTTCTCACAATCATTCATGTGAGCATGTGTATTTCTGGCCCGATGGGGGAACCTTCTGTTTTATGCCGACTCCCACAGGCGAGTTTGAGATAAGCTCTTCTTGACAACTGACACTACTTGGATGATTTATCAGATCATCACGAGAGGAGGGCCAGTGAAAAATAATTTAGGTGTCACTACTCCTGGGAATTGAACTCAGACCTTCTGCACGGCAGTTCATCGCACTAACCATTACACTACTGAGCCCGATCAAAAAAAAAAACAAAAATGTTTGACACAACCAGTTCATTAGTACCAAAAAATATTCATGTGTGCAATTGTACCCTTAGTACGATTTTGGGTCCTCCTTTTTTATGCCGAATCCAAACGGATGAGTTGCGATAAACTTTCTTTGACATCTGATATTACTCGTATTATTTGTCCGATCATCGCTGCAGTAAAAAAAAATCAGGATTTTCTACGGCTGGGATTCAAAAATAGACTTTCTGTGAGACAGTCGTATTACACCAGTAAGTACACCAGTAAGCCCCTAAAATCACCCCTAAACTATGCTTTCGTAAGATTTTGGCTATTTATTGCTACCTATTTGGGCGCTACCTGTAACGGACCCCGGACCGACCAAACCAATTTTCTTCTCAAGCACATCTCTCAAGCACTTCTTGCTCTTCGAACGATACATCCCAAGCCCAACTAACAATTATTTCTCTATTAGACAATAAAATTTAATTTCCACTATCAAGTATTTCTGCA
Organism: Rhingia rostrata; assembly: GCA_949824845.1. NCBI lineage: Eukaryota > Metazoa > Arthropoda > Insecta > Diptera > Syrphidae > Rhingia > Rhingia rostrata. The sequence continues at coordinate 143,600,408 of OX463755.1, read as the reverse complement.
GGCCTTATATAGTACCTGTGTGCTTAGCGGAGGTTCAGCATTTTTGCAGTCGATTGATTGGGAAGAGGCCTTATTAAGACATTATGCAGGAAAATTCACAAGCATAAATGAAGTTATGATGGTACGACCTCTGTACTGTTGTTTTTAAGCTTCTGGGATATTTTTACATGTAAAATACGTAAAGATGTTCCGGTGGGTGGTTAAAAAAGCTATGACTACTATGTATTCAAGGCGATGAACAACCATGCAAAAGTTTCAGGTTCAATTCAGAGTCAAAGCATCACAAACATTTATTACTATAATCCTCTTGCCAATATTTATTTGAACTCTGAATATTCGTAAGTTTCACACGGAAGAGTTTATGCTTAAGATACGGCAGAACCTGTCTTGGTTTGTATTGACAGCCTCTATGCCAGACCTTGTCAAAAGCTTGCGACACTTCAAGATATACGGCAAAGCAAATTTTCTTTTCTTCGAAAATTTCTCACTTACATCAGTAATTCACGGGTGTTGTTTTTAGAGATCGGTTTTTCGAATAGAGATAAAACTGACATTTCGTGGTCAAATCGGGCAACTCTAATGTCATTTTTGTTCAGTTTGGTTTGCCATTTTATCATGAACAGGTTGACAAATGAACAACGCTCGCAAATTTATGTCGAAAATAATGGTTCAGTTTGCGAATTTTACCGCAAGCTCCGTCCATTTTATGGTCGACATAGTCGTCCATCAGAGAAATTAATTCGGTTACTCTTTGTGATAATACGCATCCGCGCAGAGACGTAGAACAGTGCGCACCAAAGAAACAATTACCGCTGTAGAGCAAACTGTTGAAGAGGACCCGAATGAATCGATTCGCCACCGTGCACAACAATTGGAGATTTGTCTATTAATTTTGGCTTACGAATTTACAAGATCCAGCTTGCGCAAGAATTAATGCCGCGAGCCCATGCAATGCGTCGTGATTTTGGTGTATGGGCCGAAAACAAGATTGATCTCGATGCTGATTTTCATCGCAAAATTTTCTTCAGTGATGAGGCTCATTTTTGGTTGAATGGCTACTTCAACAAGCAAAATTGCCGCATTAGGAGTGAAGAGATTCCACATGAGACCCTTGAGACGGCATTACATCCACAAAAAATGACTGTTTGGTGTGCTATATGGGCTGGTGGAGTCATTGGGTCATACTTCTTCCGAAATGCTGCTGGAGAGTCAGTTACCGTTAATGGAGACCGGTATATGATAACCGACTTTTTTGTTCCAGAATTTGATGGCATGAATGTGGATGAGATATGGCTCCATCGAGACGGCGCTACATGTCACACAGGGCACGGCACAATCGATTTGTTGAAGAAACATTCGATGAGCTCATAATTTCGCTGAATGGACCTATCAATCGGCCACCAAGATCGTGTGATTTGACACCATTGGATTATTTTCTTTGGGGATATGTGAAGTCGCCCTTCTATGACAACAAACTAGAAACTAACAAACTAAGAAGCTAACATTCGTGGCGTTATTGCCGACATAGGACCTAAAATGCTCGAAAAGGTGGTTAAAAATTGGAAATCTAGACTTGCCTTTATTCGAACCATCATTAATGGCATAAAAGTATCCTTCCAATCACGCCAAATTGCTGGATATTAAAACGATTTTCTTGTGTTTTATTTCATTGGACATTGGACATCACAGTACTTCGCACATGATTGCAACGAACTACAGACACGTAACAGCACTGGCGACTGAGGCCATCGGCTGGGACAGATCAAGACATTAATACAACAGAGAGAGACAGATAGATACAAAGAAGGAAAGACATATAACATACACCTACGTGGCACAGAGGAGGAGACATAGATTAATATTGTCTCATATTATCGCACAGGTGGCCTCAGATAAGCTGGCAATTTTCGTAGAAAACAAATGCTGCCGAAGCTGGGGCTTGAACCCGCAACGTTTGGCTTAGCAGTCAACTACGCATTCCTCTGAGCCATGGCCACCTGCTGTTTTATTTCAATTCGAAGTTCTATACCTCTAAAAAAAACAGCCTTTACCTGGTACACAGTCGATTGTGTACTTCTATACCCAAATTGATGGTCATGTAGCAGGCGTTACTGAGAAATAATAGGGTGTAAGCGACCGAGTTATAGCCTTTCAAAAACTTTTGAAATTATTGGGAGAAGTGAAATATGTAAGTCTGTAAGTTTTTATTTCATTCGGTGATTTTCCTGGTTTGAGAACCATAATCACTACCGCGACCTTCCACTGTAATGCTTTCCGAGGCAACATTTTAAGAAGTTCTCCTGTAATCGGGTCATTACCCGGAGCATTTTTAGGCTTCAGTTTTTGTATTTCCCGTTTAAGCTCGGCAATAATTGCATATCTAACTAGATTACTATCGGTTGTAGTTTCGAATAAATTAATGTTTTCTGGACCATAAAATCAATTAAATGTTTCCTCAAGATGTGCGGCAAAAATTTCTGCTTTTTCTTTATCGCTTTTTGCCCAAATGACTTGAGTTACCCTTATTGGTGGCACAGCGTTTTTTTGGCCGTTTTATGACTTTAATTTCTTTTCAAATTGAATAAGTCGATTCTTTTCCAGCGGTTAGGCTTCGCAGATAAGTTTCTACTGCATGGTTTTTAAAGTTTTTAATCGAATTTGATAGTTGAGTAACACTCAACCGGTTGAGATGTTTTTTATTATCTTGCGAACAACAAACATGTCTTGAAAGTATAAGTTTTCGATACTCAATGTAATTCCATCGGAAATGTTTTATTAGATTACTGTGTTACTACAAAACCAAATTTTATAAAATGTTATCCAATTGAAAAGTGAAATCCCTGGATATACCTGATAAAATTTGTTTACTTTAGAATGTAGAATCGGAGAATTACAGGCGTTAACTTCCCCACGTTCACACCTGCCATTACAACTCTAGATTACAACTTACTCAATGAAAAAACGAGACCGATGCGTAGAACGCTTGTTGTAGAAGGCAGTAAACTTTGAGAAAATAGAGGAGGACAATCGTAAAGGACAACCATATTCTGCGAAGTTAGTTAGCGTAAGCCTTTAAGTGGGGGACGTGCCATTCATGTGGTTTCTTTAAGATCATTTCGTGGACCCGAAAGTGTTTCGGACGTTTTGTTAAGCTTCCTTGGAGCTGCACCGAACATTAAGTCGATCTCGCTTTCATATTCTCAGTATCTGAAGGTAGTGGATAAATAGCTGTTGGAACCAGTACTGCCATTCACCTCCTTCAGAAGTTTATATGTCTTGCGAAAGTGAAGAAATAGATCAGACGGATGTTTTAACCTAAGGTTCTCAGCCTACAAGGCTAAAAGATTTATTGCTCTTTTTGCGGAGAAAATTTGGACGATTGTACTGATGCGTTCTGTTGAAACCATGGTCTTTAGTTACAGCCAGGTTAGTTTTGCAATTCCAGCTTCAAGAAGTCGTCTTAAATCTCAATATAAGCTATCTACTGGGACGTGCAATTATTTCATCTTATTAAACGTAATGCCTGATAATTCCTTTAATCGACATCGAAGACCACAAGGTCTATAAATCAGTATGAAAAACACAAAACTGAACCGAGATAGAGCCGTAGATCTTTAAACGCTACGACTTTGTGTGCTCATAAAGCCAAGTTCACGCAATTTCGAAACTGTATGGAACCGATTCGTGTAGAGAGAGCTTTCCGTTTGGATTCGAGCACTTTTTAGAGGTAAATAAAACTCGAGTGCAAAATTTCAAAAGAGCTTACTACACAAAAAATTAAAATGCTGGCATCTTCCGCATATAAATTTTCTCAAACCTACCCAATGTTGTTTGGCTCTCATTAATATCTGTTGTGATTCGTGCAATGCGTGCCGATGCTCCGTCCTGTTGGAACCACATGTCTTAATTCGTCCAATTGCGCAGAAAAAAACTCGGTTAACATGACAATCTGTTGTCGTTTGACCAGCGGCGTTCTCTAACAAAAAAATGGCCGAATGACTTCTCCAGCGTGAACAACCCACCAAACAGCAGCGATAGTTTTGCTTATTCACGTACCCGCTGAGGTGGAAATGAGATTGATGATGGCTTGGGCGTAAAACTTTTGGCGGTCGACAGGCAGCAGCTGATGCACGGACTGGACTTTGTACGGGAACATACTTTGACCAAAACTCGCCTTAGGGACGACCGGCTGGTGGCTAATTGCAAGGCACGGTGTCTGGCCGATGTTTCTGGCGACAGCTCAACATCCTCGGCAACTGCGACGATATTCTCGGCACAACGGGCACTCCGGGGCCGGCTACTCTGGGCAACGTCTCGTGATACTCTTCAAGGTTGGTAGGCAAACGGCACAATGTTTGCCCAGTCGGTGTCGGACGGCCGGGGAATCGGCGACGGAATTCGTGCTGCGCCAACACTACAGACGAATTGTTACGCAAAAAAATATACACGATTATTCCGCGTTCTTGGGGAGTTTTTCGCTCCATGGCTTATTCACTTTTTTTTCTATATCTGCCTAGTCCGCAAATGTCAAAACAGATTTTACATTGCAAGAAAAGAGCACCTTTCAATTGGGTGATCTCTTTTGGCCCACCTTGTACAACTAATACATTTCATTACAGGACAAGCAAACAACGGAACAAATTACAAATAAAAATATAAAATTTTCCTAATTTCCACATAAAAGCATCCTGGGAGCGCTTAAAAGCATTCACCCTATACTCAAAAGTTTGCATTTCCTTAAAGATTCAATAGCTACGTGTTCCAACCTCCTGTAGTTTCCAATATTCCAACGTACACAATCCCCATTCAAAGCAACACCTCAGCTCACCACACCTCAACACAAAATCTCAGCTTACAATGAAAATTCAAAAATTTCATAATTCACTTACAGCTTCAATTAAGGGTGTTCAATTGCAGTGGTTCACTCCTTTCTCTACACGAGTGTAGTGGTAAATGCCGTGTAAGTGGAAAATTCTCTTTCACCGGATATGGATGTTGTTCAATAGTTACCACCCCTAGTTTTTGAAACAATTTTGTTATATCCCTTGTGCATAGCAACAAAAAACAAGCATATCCTTAGTAAGCAACCTTTGTATGTATGAGTATATGGGTAACCAACATCCCCCGAACCGCCATCACTTTGGAAAACCCAAATGTAGGTGAAATTTAATTGCTACCTTGGGGATGATTGAAATTTACCCTCCACTCTCCAAGCGACAACGTCAACTCAGTCGATATCCTCTTACTCGTCCTAGTCCACGTTATCGTCATTATCGTCATCATCATCATCATTCGATCCGCCTACGATTTTCTGCAGAGTAATTCATTTCTTCTCCGAATCTCAGTGTAATGAAACACAAAAGCAGCGCCCAGACTAAGCAATGAGCGTGCTTCGGTTTCGAGGTTTGTCTTGGTTCAGGTTTTCATGTTGTTCGGTTTCATATTGAATGTGAACTCCCTTCCGATGACGGGTGACCGACCGCCATCAACTCAAAGAATCGATTATTCCGTTGAGTGGGGTTTCAAATACCCTCAGGACTGTACCGTACTGTATGCTGCCTTGTTGCTGCTCCTTCTTTGGATAGCGTTTTTGCATGCTGCCCTTTTGCTGTAGTCGGTCCGTGGTCCTCCATCCTCAGCGACGACTACGACGACTATGTAAATGTGTTTTTGCGAGTGCTCTCAATTTGTAGACCGAAGTGGTTTTTATTCAATTTGAAGAGAAAGAGAGAGAGAGAGACAGAGAGTGGGTTGAAAGTATAGCGAATCATTTTTCAATTTCATCGTTTTTAATTGAATTTTCAACAACACTTCCTCCATCGCTTTTTGTCGGTCCGTCGGTCGGTCGGTCTGTTATTGTTGTTATTGTTATTCCTATTCTATGGCCCAGTGCTGGTCTAAATTGCTGAGCAATTTTCCACTTAACGGTTTGCTTATGCTCCTGGATTACCACAAAATTCAAACAAATCTCAAAATATTCCATTTGTCGAACGGATGAGAAAGGATCCTTTTTTTGTAGCTAACATTCCAAGGTGGGTACATTTTCCACGTTATCCTGACATTCCGTGTTGCTGATTTTCGTTTACCCCCGTCATGTTATTGGCTCACCTTATCAAATGTAATTAAATTAAAAGAAAACGAAACTGAAACTGATAGCTGGATTTATCTGAAAACAAATTAAAATGCGAACCAACTCAAGGATTAAGGATTATACCTCTCCGTTTGGCATTCACTTTGGTATGAGTATCAGGGCAAAATAAAAACAACAACACGGAACAATTAGAATAAAAGAAATAAACCTAGAAGCGCAAACACAAGCGCTACAGATACACCCAAGAGATGTTTGTATCTATGTGCAGATGTGATTCCACCTATAGATAGAAAAATACACCGTAGCACATCGTCTTCCATTCCAAGCTAATTAGGGATTAAATTTCAAAATAAACGCACTTTTGTTCTGATTCGCTTGGTTTTTTTTTTTGCATTGCTGGAATGTGGATACGTATCTTTAGTTGGAGATACTCCGCTACTACTTGAAGATGAAAGCTCTTAGCGCATAAATTGGATTTTCTTCTTTGTCTGATATACGAAGGGTATGTAAGTGGTTTTTGGGAGGAAGGGACAGAAAATGCTTGTCAAAGGTTTTTTTTTGCGAGTGTGTTTGTGGATTTAAGTGAAACACTCATCCTAGATAGGAAAGAGCGTCTTAAAGTGGATAAGCAAATGGAATACGCACACGGCTAGGAGGTAATTTTGTAAACACGCGTATGTTGGGAAATAATCTCGCGACACAGCTATTTTCTTTCAGGATTTGATTGCCTTTTCGAGTTTGCTTTCTGTTGGGGCAGATTGACGAAACATTAAGGATGGTGTTGGTTCTCCTTGTTATTTTTGGGTGCCTGATCAATGAGCCATGGTTGGGAAAAGGTGTTGGAAAGGTGCATTTTTTTTTCAAATGTTATCTAGATACATGTCATCAGGAGACTACTGGTAAGGCAAATGTGTAAAAATGTCATCAACTTATTTTGTTTAAGGTATTATGCGGATTGCCTAACACATTGAGCAAATGAGGCATTACCGAGCGTCAACTGTCATTCATTAATTGCTATACATAACCAAATTTAAGTAAATCAAATTATATTTGTAGGAAACTGGATCAATATTATAAGGCGAGTTCCACTTACCGATCCCCACAGAGATTTTACTCTGCTGCCTCAGCTGAGATGTGTTTTTTTAGTGGATTTCTATCACAAAGCAAATTTTTACAACAAAATAAAATAACAAATTGTCACGACGATCCAGAATCAAAAACATGAGAATTAGAAATGTTGACCTACCCTCGTTCACACGTGACATGCCGTTTTCATGACATTCTTAGAAAAAACGAGACTCGTTGTAGGCAGTGAGCTTTGACAAAAAGGTGCAAAACAGACCGTACTTAGTTAATTTATATTTTCGGTTAGGGGATGTGCCATTCTAGTGCTATCTTTTACTTCAACTATAATATTAGTTTCACTGCTTGGGGTTGCGGTGGTTTCTTGTGATTATGTCTTAGGTGGTTTTTGTTGATACATGCATATCGAAGGAATCACGAAGGAATCATGTTCCACTATGGGAATTGTGAAAGATCTCGGAGGGAACTGTAAGTGGAACACAACCCCCCATATTTAATAAAAATAGTCATATAGCTCATGGCATTGCTTGACTTCGGTCATCTCAGTGGTCCTACTGAAATAGACATCTTGCTCACCAACAAAGCGAATATTGCTATCCTTAAGGAGCATCATCTATAAAGACTAGAAACTTAACGATTACTTTTATGGGTTCAAATTGTATTACCTTTGCGGCCACTTAATGTCGCCTCTTGATCACTTTTTACAGGCCAAAGCTTAAGCACCAGAATCTTAGTGTTTCTTTTGATATGTGGCATGTTTACCCATCCTGTGGAAATCCAATATTAAATGTATCCAAACAATCAATTTCCAGGAATTTCGACTATCAAAGCTTTGTACACTATCCATTGACAATCAGATTGTGAAAACGAACTTAAATACTTCAGTGGTGCTACAGTCAGGAATAAACCTAGGAATCAACCAACATGCCTCTGGAATTACTAAAGGCGAGGTCTTCCTCTACTGCGTCCGACGTCTGGCTGGGAATCGAAGACTTTGCGAGCCGGGGTATTGGTGTCATTTCGTTCTACATGACCTGGCCATTCTAAACGTCCAATGCAGAGATTTTTTTTGACCAGGGGTATGTCGCTGTACAGTTCGTATAGTTCTTGGTTGAATCTTCGTCTCCATAGGTCGTCAACGCAAACGGGACCGAAGAATTTTCGAATAATTTTCCTCTCGAATTGACGAAGGATTTCTTCATCCGTCTTTGATACGCAGGACAGTAGGACTGTTGAGTTTAGAAATTGCTATCCTCACCTCACTCAGGTCGGATGGTTGGCAATTTCCGCTGTTGTTGGGCATAATTTCTTCCAACCGTGTTTGGCTCGGTCATCTCCGCTGGCTTTATAAAGCTCAGTGGGAAGGCCGTCATTTCTGGCAGCCTTATTAAGGTTGAGTTTAGAAATTGCTATCCTCACCTCACTCAGGTGTCATTTCGTTCTACATGACCTGGCCATTCTAAACGTCCAATGCAGAGATTTTTTTTGACCAGGGGTATGTCGCTGTTCAGTTCGTATAGTTCTTGGTTGAATCTTCGTCTCCATTGGTCGTCAACGCAAACGGGACCGAAGAACTTTCGAAGAATTTTCCTCTCGAATCGACGAAGGATTTCTTCATCCGTCTTTGATACGCAGGACAGCAACACTGGAATGATCAGGGTCTTATATAGGATCTCCTTAGTAGGTCGCGTAAGGGTTTAACTACTGAATTGCCTTCTTAGCTCGAAGAAGAAGCGGTTGGCATGAGTAATTCTTCGATTAATATCTGACGAGATGTTGTTGTCAGAGTTAATAGCGGAGCCGAGGTAGGTAAAGTAACGTACTGCCTCTAAGTTATACCCGTCAATGGTGGCGTTCCTTCTAATTCGTCGATGTTGTATGTCCTTTCCCGTTAACAGCGTAAATTAAGTCTTAACCTCATTTACTGCTAAACTCATTTTTGCCGGTTCTTCTTGAGTCCTACCAATTAACTTAAACTCAACGGCGTATGCTATTAGCTCTCCGTTTTTTGGATAATCGTACCTCTGGTCTTGACTCGGCAGTTTTGCACAATGTTCTCAAGAATCAAATTGAAGAAGTCACATGCAGCGCATCGCCTTGCCTATATCCTTTTTTGGTATCGAATGTGTCAGTAAGGTCGTTTGCTGATGGAGCAGCGAGAATTCTCCATCGTAAAAATACACAATCGGGAGAGTTTGGGCGGTATACCAAAACTAGACATGGCTCTGTATAGTTCGTCTCTATAAATGCTGTCGTATGCGGCTTTCAAATAGAATACGTGTTGGGCATAATTTCTTCCAACCATGTTTGGCTCGGTCATCTCCGCTGGCTTTATAAAGCTCAGTGGGAAGGCCGTCATTTCTGGCAGCCTTATTAAGGTTGAGTTTAGAAATTGCTATCCTCACCTCACTCAGGTCGGATGGTTGGCAATTTCCGCTGTTGTTGGGCATAATTTCTTCCAACCGTGTTTGGCTCGGTCATCTCCGCTGGCTTTATAAAGCTCAGTGGGAAGGCCGTCATTTCTGGCAGCCTTATTAAGGTTGAGTTTAGAAATTGCTATCCTCACCTCACTCAGGTGTCATTTCGTTCTACATGACCTGGCCATTCTAAACGTCCAATGCAGAGATTTTTTTTGACCAGGGGTATGTCGCTGTTCAGTTCGTATAGTTCTTGGTTGAATCTTCGTCTCCATTGGTCGTCAACGCAAACGGGACCGAAGAACTTTCGAAGAATTTTCCTCTCGAATCGACGAAGGATTTCTTCATCCGTCTTTGATACGCAGGACAGCAACACTGGAATGATCAGGGTCTTATATAGGATCTCCTTAGTAGGTCGCGTAAGGGTTTAACTACTGAATTGCCTTCTTAGCTCGAAGAAGAAGCGGTTGGCATGAGTAATTCTTCGATTAATATCTGACGAGATGTTGTTGTCAGAGTTAATAGCGGAGCCGAGGTAGGTAAAGTAACGTACTGCCTCTAAGTTATACCCGTCAATGGTGGCGTTCCTTCTAATTCGTCGATGTTGTATGTCCTTTCCCGTTAACAGCGTAAATTAAGTCTTAACCTCATTTACTGCTAAACTCATTTTTGCCGGTTCTTCTTGAGTCCTACCAATTAACTTAAACTCAACGGCGTATGCTATTAGCTCTCCGTTTTTTGGATAATCGTACCTCTGGTCTTGACTCGGCAGTTTTGCACAATGTTCTCAAGAATCAAATTGAAGAAGTCACATGCAGCGCATCGCCTTGCCTATATCCTTTTTTGGTATCGAATGTGTCAGTAAGGTCGTTTGCTGATGGAGCAGCGAGAATTCTCCATCGTAAAAATACACAATCGGGAGAGTTTGGGCGGTATACCAAAACTAGACATGGCTCTGTATAGTTCGTCTCTATAAATGCTGTCGTATGCGGCTTTCAAATAGAATACGTGTTGGGCATAATTTCTTCCAACCATGTTTGGCTCGGTCATCTCCGCTGGCTTTATAAAGCTCAGTGGGAAGGCCGTCATTTCTGGCAGCCTTATTAAGGTTGAGTTTAGAAATTGCTATCCTCACCTCACTCAGGTCGGATGGTTGGCAATTTCCGCTGTTGTTGGGCATAATTTCTTCCAACCGTGTTTGGCTCGGTCATCTCCGCTGGCTTTATAAAGCTCAGTGGGAAGGCCGTCATTTCTGGCAGCCTTATTAAGGTTGAGTTTAGAAATTGCTATCCTCACCTCACTCAGGTGTCATTTCGTTCTACATGACCTGGCCATTCTAAACGTCCAATGCAGAGATTTTTTTTGACCAGGGGTATGTCGCTGTTCAGTTCGTATAGTTCTTGGTTGAATCTTCGTCTCCATTGGTCGTCAACGCAAACGGGACCGAAGAACTTTCGAAGAATTTTCCTCTCGAATTGACGAAGGATTTCTTCATCCGTCTTTGATACGCAGGACAGCAGGACTGGAATGATCAGGGTCTTATATAGGATCTCCTTAGTAGTTCGAGTAAGGGTTTAACTACTGAATTGCCTTCTTAGCTCGAAGAAGAAGCGGTTGCCAAGAGTAATTCTTCGATTAATATCTGACGAGATGTTGTTGTCAGAGTTAATAGCGGAGCCGAGGTGGGTAAAGTAACGTACTGCCTCAAAGTTATACCCGTCAATGGTGGCGTTCCTTCTAATTCGTCGATGTTGTATGTCCTTTCCCGTTGACAGCGTAAATTAAGTATTAACCTCATTTACTGCTAAATTCATTTTTGCCGGTCCTTCTTGAGTCCTACCAATGAACTTAAACTCAACGGCGTATGCTATTAGTTCTACCGATTTTTGGATAATCGTACCTCTGGTCTTGACTCGCAAGTTTTGCACAATCCTCTCAAGAATCAAATTGAAGAAGTCACATGACAGCGCATCGCCTTGCCTAAATCCTTTTTTGGTATCGAATGTGTCAGTAAGGTCGTTTGCTGATGGAGCAGCGAGAATTCTCCATCGTAATAATACACAATCGGAAGAGTTTGGGCGGTATACCAAAACTAGACATGGCTCTGTATAGTTCGTCTCTGTAAATGCTGTCGTATGCGTCTTTCAAATCGAATAGGTGGTGGGCATAATTTCTTCCAACCGTGTTTGGCTCGGTCATCTCCGCTGGCTTTATAAAGCTCAGTGGGAAGGCCGTCAGTTCTGGCAGCCTTATTAAGGTTGAGTTTAGAAATTGCTATCCTCACCTCACTCAGGTCGGATGGTTGGAAATTTCCGCTGTTGTTGTCAATATTGTATGCAGAAGTGGTTCGTCCATATCCTCAGCATCGACTGTGTCTCAAGTACAATATTTCCTTGTTCATCTCGACAAGATTCTGTTCGAGCCTTGTATCATTGGCTTTGACTTTGGTATAACTTGCGAATATAGTTCTTGGAGTGGCACCTCTCTATATCCTCGATCGCGGGCTTTTCTTCAACTTTTTTATTGTTTCTGAAAAGCCGGTGTTCTTCCCTCCTTCTTTGGAAGCTCTCGTCTTCACCTGCAGCTTAGCCTTGTAGGCCTCGTTCTTGGCTGCGAGCATATGTCGGTATTCCTCGTCAAATCAGGGGTTTCTTGCTGGTGGGCGCGAGAAACCAAGCATATCAGTTGTGGCTAATCTAATGGCTTCTTGGCATCGTTGCTGGTGGTATGGTGCTAATCGAGAGGTTAAGAGTTACGTGTTCAGCGAAGGACTTGGCGATCTCTCGCTAGTATTTCACAGTATTCTTACGTTGGCTGCATGAATGTTTGTCTATCGCCATGTAATCAATTTGATTAACCACTTGTGGATCTGTATACCGCCATGTCCCCTTATAGATATCGGAGTGAGAAAACCGTGTGCTGGCTATATTGCTGGCTGAGGCCCAGGTTAATTCCGGACGATAGCGCTAGTTAAATAATTTTGCAAGGCTATGTTGGGATTTCGTTCTGCAGCGAAGCCCATTGCCGTTCTCTTATATGATATGTTGCTAGTGGTACTTTTATTTCTACTTCATAGTTACTTGTCGCTGTTTTGGTTTCTTTTAGCTTCTCTATATTGACGTTGATTTTTCCAGTTCATGCCAATACTACGCCTCGAACCACTTAATACTTAAGCTATAGCTTTAGGATCTTAATTGAATGACTTAAGTTAATTAAAATGCCTGCATATCTGTGGTATTCTCAGGACTCCGTGTGTTCATAACTCCGAATTGTGTTTAACCGCTCAAACCGCTAACTATTAAATAAGTATCCGATTAATTAACATTAAATACACATAACCACATACATCTTGCACTACATTCTTATCAAAAGAAAAACTTCTGAAAATGTGGTTGAATTTAAGACATGACAACATTGAATACCTTCTCTTCGAACAAGTCGCACTAGGCACAATTCGCAGTAGCACCAAACCACAGTGTTACATATTCACAGCATCTGTGTAACACAGCCACCTTTATCATTGTCGGAGCACATATTTATCGGAGATACAATCAGCTGAATACCCTCCCCACAACCTGGTGACACAACTTTGGGTGGTTGTATTGACTACCAACACACCCCCAGTTTTGTATCTTTATTCATGTAACCCTCACCCGAATGGTGTTTCGACCTAAAATGAAAGCTAAATTATCTTTGACGTTGCCGCCTCGGCCCCGTGTTCACTGTTGGCACAGGAAACGTAAGTTATTGTAAAATGTCCCTCCTTCATCCGATCCGCTTTCAACATTTAATGGAGCTCCTAGGATGACAAGATACCGAAAAATCCAACAACAGCAACAGGAGCCACGAGCCCAACAAATTTAAGTGCTCACTGGGTTTTTGTATTGAATTTTAAAAAGGACCCCTTCGATCCGACCGATGTTTGTTGGACCACCAGGCTCCCAGATTGGGGAAACATAATCGGAAATATGTATATGGACTTGTAAAGTGTCCTGTTCGAATTAGTCTATGCAGATGACCGATGGGTAGAATTCCTGCCAAATCGCACAAACACGCACACACACTACGAGCTTAAAACACTGTGCGATGATGGTCGATTTAGATTTTCGGAAGGAACAATGCCCAATGGGACAGTCCTCTGATGCCAAGAAAATCAATTCAATTATCCGTGCTTCATGAGTGGAAATTATTCGAGGAATTCCAGCCGCACTTGTATGTGTATGTATGGTGAAACTACGAGGCGTTTTCTTTATCACATGCACAGCACAGATAAGCGTGTTGTTTTGGAATGACGGTCAGATTGACGAAAATGCTCGAAAATCCTATCTGATTGTACGAGCAGCAGGATCCGAGCGGAACTAGAACAGGAAACGCTATGATTTATGAGGACTGCTTTTGCAAGAAGAATGGACTCTGCATAAATGTTGCATTTAAGGGGTGTTCGTCTGTGGCTAGTTTTCCACAGAGGGTACATATTAAGTATCCAAAATCAGGGGTTCCTTTGTTGAGAATCAGACGAGTGTCAAGATAAGGCGTGTGGTGAGGACAATGATCGGTCGGTTTTGGTGTTGGTTGTATTTTTGAATTAATTTTAAATTGAGGGAAACATATTTTGACGAGGGTAGTAATTCGATTAGAGACGGTGACACGACTACGGTGGCTACTTCATATGTGTAAATAATAAATGGGTTAGAGGTATCATGCATCTTACATGGGCACCAAGGCACAAGGGTAATTCGAATTGGTATGCCGTATTCTTCGTTTAACATGAATTATGCAAGGATGAAACGCTGTATAGCGCTGCCTATTATCACAGTTCCCTAATCAATTTATTGTTCGGTTATTGTTTAGAATTGTTTTTACTTGTTTTGGATAGAACGAAATCCTGAATATCCAATTGGGGAACCCAACTCCCCTATGGAGGTTTATTAAAATACCATCTTACCTAAGTTCACAGACATATTTCTCATCTTGAATGTAAGGCAACTGTTGCCATGAGTCGAATTGAATGTTAATCATGCTCGTATATCATATAAAAAAGAAAGGACCTGAATGAAGATGGATGTACTTTATCAAGGATATTAACTTGATAAAGTAGATCCGCCTTAATTTTAAGCAATTGCATGTATTTCGAAATAAGTAACAAAGATGAGCTTTTTTTTTGGAAATAACACGATGAATTTTACTATCCGAACAAGAATTCCCCATAGATTCCAATTAAAATTCCAGTAAAGCTTAAGACTTTACCAAAAATGGATGAACGCAATAATCATTAAATGCATTTATTCTTGAAAAGATTTTTTTTTGACGAGAGATGATAACCAGATTCAGATCAACTTAACGGATTATAAAGAAACCAAAAAAAAAAAAAATGCTGCACATACATCCAACCCTGTAGCACTGCATCAGATTGAGTTAGAAAAGCTGCAATTAGACAGGAGTTTATATCTAGAAGCCATAAAGAGCCATTGTAAGTAATCAACATTGCTAAGACATGTGACTACCAGAACCGTTTGGTCTGTTGAAAAATCATTGATAATCTAATGGAGGTTACTTTACAAAGTCATCGACGAGCCATACTCCCATGAAGGATAACCTTTGTTTCTGTAGATCTGGATAGTGGCAAAAAGAGATGATCTTCCGATTTGGTTCCTTCTTGAACTCTGCACTTTTGTTGAAGTACTTTCTGAAGAACAATGGGAATGATGCCAACAAGCCATTAGATCAGCCGCAACTGATGTGCTTGGTTTTTCGCACCCACCATCAATAAACCCTTGGTGTGAAGAGAAATGCCGACAGATGCTGGCAGAACAGAACGAGGCATACAAGGCGAAGCTGCTGGTGAAGACGAGAGCTGCTATTGAGCTCTATAGGAAAAGAAGGCGGGAAGTACAGCGCATTTCCAGAAGGAAGAAAAAAAGAGCAAGAAAAGGGCGCGATTGAGGATATAGAGAGGTGCCAGGAACGATGTTCGCAAGTTTTGCCAAAGTGTAAAACGTCCAAGACAAGGATACAGGGTTTGAAGAGAATCCTGTCGAGATGAACAAGGAAATATCGTAGTTGAGATAAAGTCGATGCTGAGGATATGGAAGAACCACTTTTGCAGACTTTAAAACGGCGATGACGAACAACATTCCACTGTCAGGCAGGACGAACCATTCCATATTGGCAACGACAGCGAAAACTGCCAACCACCTGACCTTAGTGAAGTGAGGGTAGCTGAGCATAAGCTTAATATGGCAGCCGGAAATGACGGCCTTGCCGCAAAGCTTTATAAAGCCCGCGGGGATGACTTTGTTAGAAACATCGGCCAACTAATAAGCCGAATTTGGTCAGATGAAAGTATGCGTGAAGAATGGAACCTCAGCATTTTTTGCCCGATCCACAAAAAGGAGACCCTCTAAACTGTGCCAAATACAAAGGCATAAGTCTCCGCAAAATCGCATACAAGATTCTATCTGCCGTAATATGTGAACGCCTGAAACCGTTTACCAAAAACCTGATTGGCCCTTATCAATTCTGTATTAGGCTAGAAAAGTCCACAACCGATCAAAGTTTTCACACTTCGGCAGATCCTGAAAAAAAAACAAAGAAGTCCAAATCGATACCCACTTTCATCTCATACGACAGCATTTATAGAGACGAACTATACAGAGCCATGTCTAGTTTTATTATACCGCTGAAACTCGTCCGTTTGTAAAGGATTACGATGGAGAATTCTTGCTGCTTCATTAGGGTCAAAAACGACCTCAACGACACATTTGATACCAAAACAGGATTTAGGCAAGGCGATGCACTTTCTTGTGACTTCTTCAATTTGATTCTTGAGAGAATTGTGCAAAACTCCCTAGCCAACACCAGAGGCACAATTTTCCGAAAATCAGTCACACCGGACTATAGCGCCTCTTATGTAAGTAAGTAAATAAGTTGAACAACGAAGTCATATTATCAAAATTATGTTCTCTTAACTAATAATTCGATATTTCCCAAATCTGTAATATACAACGATCAGGACATACATATATGCCTTAATGAAGTTTATTAGCAGCCTTTTACATAACATTATCACCCGAAATGGTATGATTTCACCCAACCTAATTTTACATTCTTTACTGTCATTTTCTTGACTCCTTTACCAAGGATCCCTTAACGATGACAAATTTTATTTTGTTTAACATCGTATCCCTCCTCCCATTAATCTCTTTCACGTTTCATCTTAAAAAAAAAATACATTCCCGCACGCCATAAAATATTCTATGCCCAAGAAAGCTTCTAATTACATAAATACCCCCGCAAAAACGGAAAGGGAGTCAGTTGATTAATGATTGAAGCATGACAATTTCATTTTCTCCCTTTGCTCTGAAAGTGTTGCCAAAAAGGACCTACAATACTCGTCTCCCTATAGAAAAGCATAGAAGACAGAATATTACGCTCATTATTGGAAATTCCTCGTAATTCATATCATTTACTGAGTTGACAGATACGCTCTAGTAATACACTGGGTCCTTCATTATTTCGGAAACCGCATGAGTAGGTCCTTATTTCCATTATGCATGAAGTCCTCATCACACCCCCTTACCATCGAGCTCGTTATATTGGCCGACACAATTTTCTCCCAATTTTTCAATAAACATTATTCCAAAGACTATATCTAGGATTTCATTAAGTCCGTCCCTGTGCAGAGGCACTGGTTCATTTTGTTTCGCTTTAGACCACTAACACCAGGGTGGCGGCTGTGGTGGGTTGTTGTTTCTGCAGCGCACAATTCAATTGCAAAGGAACAAAGCAAATACCACTCCTGAGTCCTGACGACTCACGAGCAACTAATAAATATTTCATTAAAGTCGGGTGTACACAGAGCGTCCTAGTCAAAGGAGAGTGTGTAAGTTGAGAACGAAACGAAGGCTCGTGTGTATCTGACGACGATGACGATGATTCTCTGGTATATCCTGTTCTCTTCAACCATCATCCACTTCAGGAATCAGACGTTTTTAATTAACCTAGCAAATATTTGCCTATTGAACGAAGCGTTTGTGCGGTGGCTTTATGCGTGTGTATATTTTCATAACAGCATAAGGTTAAGGTCCTTGTCCCAGTTCGCATTTATATGGGACACTTAAGGGATGGTCAGTTTCACCCTTGTTTCAAGAGGAGGCTATTTGGCTTTGTTTCTTATTTCTTCGGTGCACATTAATTTTTCTTAAGACGCCAAGAGTGGATCCAGCAATGATAGCGCGTGTGGCTAGGTCTATAACGATGTTTTCACAATTCAGGATTAATTAGATGAAGCCGTTTTGGTTTTAGGCCCTCGTTCTTTGCATACATACACACTTTTATCGAAAATGCTAAAAATGGAATAAATATCTTAACAGCTCGATGGAGGAGGGGTAGGGTGTAGAATCCAACTCGAATACGGGTGTGGCAGCGTTTAATGACGTCGACTGGCATGCGAACTAATTTGATAAACTTGAGAGTTCAGCGCTTGAACATGTGTATAGGGATGCGAACATTTAGCAGAAATGCTGTATAGGCACTTAAGTGTTTGCATGCGATATATGACGGAACAATGTGCGGGATAGATGTGTGTACTTTGGCAGGTGGCCGTGTATTCAAATCGATGATTGAGCAAACGAGTGTCTTTCCTGGATGGGTTTTGGGGGTAACAGGGACCAAACAACTTAATTTGAAGGGCCAAAGTGATATGAATTCAAGTGGCCACTAATTGGATGGCCAATCGAGGGAGTAATATGCTGTTGTGAGTGTGTGAAATGTGCAAACAAGTGAGCAGTTTCCATGTTATTGTTTCGCAATTCAATACTTGAGCAATGTGCAAGGATTCACATGCATGTGTTATATGGAAGATCTTCTAAGGGTGGACTTTTTTTTAGCATATTTGAACTTTTAATTGATTGGGGAAGTACAGCTGAAGCTCAAGATATCAAAATCCCATCGTATTAACATTTCGAATTTTCATAATAAAGCCTGTGTATGGAACATTTTACAATAAATTGTTGGTGAGTCATTTTGTTGACAAAAGGAAGGTAATTCTAGGTGAAAATTCGTGAGTTAGAATACCAATTACAAATAAAGATTAAGGTGTTGATGCTAAAGTTCCTCGGAATAAAGCAATTGCCCATACAGGGCCTCAGACCCAGTTTCTCCCTTCATTTATGTGTGTGAAGTTATTGTTTTTGCCACAAGGAAGAGGATATTTTGTTTAACTCAAAATCCAAACGGAAAATTTGAAAAGCTTCTCATGTTAGTACAAGATACTCTTGGATGTTTGTCAGGCTTTTCTGAAAAAACCGAAATCTCGGGTGTTGTCAACTTTGGTATTTTTGCCAGGGACCCCTCACTTGGAAGTCTAACGCACTAATTATTAGGGTACTGCACCCTGCTAACTGTTTCCTTAAAATATATTTAAGACATTCCTTTGTGACACTATAAATGTTGAAAATTATGATTAAGAGAAGGTCTTATCTTTAAACACATTCGATGTCAAGTCTCTCAAGGACAAGGGCTCAAGTATTCTTCCCATACTTCAAAACTAAAACCTTTGGCATAGTGAAGACATGTGGAAAAACTACCTCAAAACTACTACAGACATTATAGTTAGTAGTGTTCGGAGGAGCTTGGAGAAATTATTCCTAGACTCTTTACATTTCAACGACCGATAAAAGACATAGTTTCAGATCACAGATACACTGTAAAACTTACAACGACTCGAACAATGCAATACTAAATTTCTTTTTGTTACAAAAGGAAAAGGAAAACATCGAATCGAACTTTCAGAAGACATATTTTCGTCAATATACAATCAAAAGCTGGATCAAATAAGCAAGCATCACTGCAGAGCGCTCCTGAAGCGTTTTAGGTACACGTCACCTGCGAAAAGTTTATAAAAAAAAATCTCTTATCAAAGAATCAAAGATTTTGCAAAAATTCTGTAATATGTTCAGAACGCATTCTCTTTGCGGAAGAAGCCTTTGCAATCCCAAAGTTCTGAAACAATTTGTTAGCGTTTGGTTCGGATGGCTCTAATATAACTCCAAGCTTCCTAACACATGTTTAATATTTCAACGAAGTCACCTTTTCATTAAAAAAAAACTGACAGTGATTTCCTTAGCTTACATTAAAAGGTGTTTTGTTAGAGTTATATAACTTCGAATTGGAAACAAAACACAAGAAAATCGTTTTAATCATCATCCATCATCCATCAATTTTGCTTTATTAGAAGAATAATCTTATGCCAATAATGCTTAAATATAATTTCGGGCATGTAGCCGCCGCGGCTAGTTTGAATAAAGACAAGTCCAGAGGTCCAATTTTCAACCACTTTTTTGAGCATTTGGGGCCGTATGTCGGCAATAACGCCACGAATGTTAGCTTCCAAGTCCCCTATCGTGTCTGGTTTGTTGGCGTAGATGAGTGACTTCACATATCCCCAAAGAAAATAATCCAATGATTTTAAATCACACGATCTTGGTGGCCAATTGAAAGGTCCTTTCCGCGAAATTGTTTTTCGAATGTTTTCTTCAATAAATCGATTGTGACGTGCTCTGTGTGGCATGTAGCGCCGTCTTGTTGGAACCACAACTCATCCACATTCATGCCATCCATAGTCGGTTATCATGACCATGCAGTATCATTTCGGAAGAAGTTTGGCCCAATGATTCCACCAGGCCATATAGCCCACCAAACAGTGAGTTCTTGTGAATGTTATGGCATCTCAAGTGGATTCTCTTCACTCCAAATGCGGCAATGTAGCTTGTTTGCGTAGCCATTCAACCAAAAATGTGCCGCATCACTGAACAAAATTTTGCGATGAAAATCAGCATCGATATCAATCTCGTTTTCGGCCCATACACCAAAATCACGACGCATTGCATGTCGTAAGCCAAGATCTTTGCACAGAATCTTTCAAAAAGTTGATGGACAAAGCTCCAAATGCTATGCACTTTGGCGAATCGATTCATTCGGGTCCTCTTTAACACTTTGCTCTACAGCGGCAATTGTTTCTTCGGTGCGCACAGTTCGACGTCTCTGCGGATGCGTATTATCACAAAGAGTAACGTAGTGCGAAAACGATCGATGGTTAACCGAATTAATTGCTCTGATGGACGATTATGTCGAGCATAAAATGGACGGAGCTTGCTGTAAACTTCGCGAATTGAACCATTATTTTCGAAATAAATTTGCACGATTTGCAAGCGTTCTTCATTTGCCAACGAGTTCATAATGAAATGGCAAACCAAACTGAAAATAAATGACATTAGAGTTGCCCGATTTGACCACAACATGTCAGTCTCTAAAAAAACACGTTATTTAGGGTCTAGATATAGCTATCAACTTTATTGGGACATAAAACATTATTGGGCAGATGATTATAGGAATCATTGCAAAATTATCTTATCTGGGTGAAATGAGAAAAATTCTTCAGTCCGGAATGAGCCTGCGCCTCGTCCAACATGCCTCTTCAATTAGAGCGGTCCTTAGCTAACTGCCTCCAGTTGCGCACTCTAACTTGGTTGAGGTCGGTTTCTACTTGTGCACACCACTTAATGCGTGATCTTCCTCTACTGCGTTCGACTTCTGGCTGGGAATGTAAGACTGCGAGCCGGAGTATTAATGTCCATTCGTTTTCCATGTCCTAGCCATCTTAAACGTGCAATGCAAATTTTTTTTGACCAGAGGAATTTCGCTGTACAGCTCGTATAGCTCTTGGTTGAATCTCAGTTTTCATAGCCCGTCAACGGAAACGGGACCGAAGATTTTTCGAAGAATTTTCCTCTCGAATCGACCTAAGATTTCTTCATCCACGCTCCATTCTTCAGCGCCGTAGAGCAGGACTAGGATGATACGGCAAAAAAAGTAAAATAAAATTTCCAATGAGGCTTTCCAATGACAGCTATAATTGGAACCTTATCTGTTTGACATCCTGACATTAAGATTGACGCTCTCCATTACTAGTCCATTGACAGGGATTCAATTCCTTTTACAATTATAATGGCGACGATTTTTAAATAATGAATCGAAATCCCTTCTCTAAGTCATTTGTCTTTTCGCCCACATGATTCGACAGAATGAACAGACACATCAGGATAAGGTTGATCGTAGATAGTCGAATACTCAACATCACAATATAAGAGAAAATAGGCCGCTATTTTTTGACACAATCTACACAGAAGACTTATTTACAATACCAGCGCTTCATCTTAACCATGTCTAGCAGAGTTATGAATGCTGTCAAAAGTCATGTCAAACCTTTTCTTCTTATAAGATTCTTCTTTAAGCAAAAGTGGACCCACGGCGTTGGTATTATCGAACCAATTTTATTTGCATTTCGAGAATGGTCAGTTTTTATTCATCTCTTATGCTTATTTTAATGCTCCGCCTGCGCAATCGACCGTCGCTCAAGAATTTTAGTCCGATCTGTAGTGCCTTTGGAAGGAGTTGTGTAGGGGTATTAAATGCTATGCTAAGACATGGATTATCTTTATAGAGAACCACAAAACATACACTGTGGAAAAAAGTAGAGGAAATAATTTTTAATCACTTCCAGTAACCTCAAGACATCAGAGTTAACCATTTGGCCATGAATGGGACACATACAGTGGTGGAAAACTAATTAGAAACACAAATTTGCTTTTCCTGAAGTTGGTCACATAAATCAAAAGAAACAAAATAATAATAGAAACTTTATTACCGAATAGCACAGTAATATATATCTATTCATATTAAAGAAAAAAAAGTAAAAACTATGCTGTAACAAGAAAAGTATTTCACAAAAAAAAAGTTTAGTCTAATTTTATGTGGAATTAAAATTAGAAACATAAAATCAAAAGCCAAAAACAATTCAAAATAAAAGAAAAGAAATTAAATTTTACACTTCAAATATTTTTTTGTTTTAAAGTTAAAACTAATATTTTGTCGGGTATCCCTTATTAGCAATAACAGCTAGACAGCGTCTTGGTAGACTAGCTACCAAATCTTGACATCGCTTAAGAGCGATATTCTTCCAAACATGTTCGATGCTCTTGAACAATTCTGTTGAATTTTTTGAGGGTCTTGAGCTCAAACTTCTCTCAACATCAGCCCACAAGTTCTCAATGGGATTTAGGTCAGGACTTTGCGCTGGCCAGCTCAAAACGCTTATTTTTTCCTCCTCAAACCAGCACTTCACTAGGCGTGAAGTGTGTTTGGGATCGTTGTCGTGTTGAAAAATAAATAAAACTGGCATATGGTTAAAAGCGTATGGCTCCATATAGTTTTTCAATATATCTCTGTACATATGCTGATCCATTCGGCCATCGATGCGCACAATAGGACCAACACTGTACCAGGAAAAGGCTCCCCAAACCATGACGTTTCCACCACCATGCTTGATCGTTTTGATGGTGTACTTGGGATCGAGTTCTTTGTTAACTGGTCGCCTTACATATTTTTTGCCATCCGATCCAAACATGTTGAATTTGGATTCATCGCTCCAGAAAATTTTTTTCCAAAAAGCCAAGGGTTTTTGTGCATGCTCCCTTGCAAATTCCAACCGACGTTTTATATTTTTTTGTGATACATGCGGCTTTTTGCGTGCAATGCACCCTCGCACACCTATTTCTAGCAATCTATTCCTGATGGTCCTATGTGTAATTGTTGAGCTTAATTGAGACGACACAGCTGAGTGAATATCCTTGCTGGTGAAAAAAGGATTCGCCTTACTCAGTTGACAAATAAGCCTGTCCACTTTGGCAGTTGTTTTTCTCAGCCGTTGCTTTCTTTTCGGATTCTCTGTACTGCCTGTGTCCGTATACACTTTAATTGCACCATACACCATCTTTTTGGAGCACAGCAGATCCTTGGCGATAGTATCCATAGAAGCCTTTTCCTGGCAATACTTGTGAATGATTAGCTTCCTTAACTCTGGTGTGCAACTCTTTTTTTCCCCATTTTGTTAAACTAGATAATTAAGCTAAGATATTTTA
This sequence comes from Rhingia rostrata, assembly GCA_949824845.1. Classification (NCBI taxonomy): domain Eukaryota; kingdom Metazoa; phylum Arthropoda; class Insecta; order Diptera; family Syrphidae; genus Rhingia; species Rhingia rostrata. Next base: position 143,576,838 of record OX463755.1, on the reverse strand, counting down.
ACAGAAAAAAATATGCAGCGTTCAATATTTACCGTTCAATAATACCACTTCTTTAATATTTTCTCACTGTTTCTTATTAATTTTCCAGATAATTTTAGCTTAGCTTTCAACGACACCAGTTTGTTTTGTGAACTATTCTGTTGTGAACACATTTCAGTGACCGATATAAGACAAAAAAAAGCGCAACGATGGCTGCAAGAAAACGGTAGTTTACCGGTGCTGATATCTTGGGTATAAAGTGTGTAAACAAAGATTAGAAAAAAAAACTATGTTCATTATTTTCATTGTTTCTAATTAGTTTTCCACCACGGTATGTCCGATAATATTTTCAGACCCTCTTGAGAAGTATATCCCTAATTTAAAAATGACGAAGAATGTAACACATATGTCAAATTATTTTTCACCTGGAAGGAGCAATAGTTTTGAAATTTAGCCAAAACTTTAGTCTTGAAATATCGTGTCTCTGAGTTAAAATTGCAGCGGAAAATATTTTATCTTCAGAGGGTTAAAAATCACTCAACAATCTCAACACGTCTTTTCGGATAGATATTTAATTTTACATTCTAATTCAAAATTAGTAAAAAAAATGTATCTTCAAATACTACACCCATCACCATTTAAGGCTCAACTCCATCAGGATCTTTATTGAATTTCCGACTTACACTAGCACGACATCAAGTAACTTTCAGCAACACCTTTGAAATCAAATAGAAGTACTTAATCATTTTCAATTAATTAACAAGTACCCCACACTTAGATCTGCGCTCAATAGACACACACAAACACAGACACATTCTAACATTTTTTCTTGGATGACAGTAAAATCCTAATTTAGACGCCTCCTCCTATTCACCACGACACAGTGTGGAAAAGTCAATTTACAAAGCTCATATACCCCCATGACTCATGAGTCCTGATAAGTAACATCACACTCCTCCTCGTGAGTGTGTGAGTGAGTTCAAATTTCGTCACATTATAGCTGGCCCCGTGTACACGTAGAAACATGAACAGTTGGGGAGGTCCTGCAGGTGATGGGGCGAGTATGTACTAATGGCAAGTGACAAAATGAAAGCGCTCTTTAGTGCCTGTGTTACACTCCAAAGTGGTTTTGTCATGGAGATTCTTAAAATTAATTGAAAAATCGCGTTTAATGGCAATTTAATATGTGCTATGTACAAGTGTAGAGAGCAAAGGAAACCCTCGTCGAGTGGTTGTGTATTTCGTCAAATGGGGGTGAGTTATTTGTTGTTCTTTCCAATATTTGGTGAACAACGTCTTTTCACTTTGAAAAGTGCAAAAAAAAAGACAAGTGTCCTTTGTACACATATTTTTTTTATATCTACATCCTTGGAATAGGTGTTGGTGTTGTGGGGCGGTGAATATCCCCTCCTCCTATATACCACACAATTTGGAAATGTCAATATCAACATGATGTTTGTTCTTTTTTTCGATCGTTTGATGTGATCTTAAGACTGGCAAAGCTGGCTGTTTTAAAAGGATAGGCATTTTCGAAATAAAATATATATACAGATATTCTAGAAGGATTCGTCACACTGAGAGCCAGATTGAATCCCTTTTCATTTGAATTGAATTAACTAATAAATATTCCAAACGAATTAAGGATATGTGGCTTAATCTCACACTCGTTTGCACTTAGTCGGTAACACATTTGTGACATTTAAATGGATTTTGCCAAAATAGGTTAAGGTCTTGCAAGTCGGCATTGCAATTAGTGAATCACATTTAAATTTACAAACGAAATCGTTTCTGAAGCGGATGTTGCCTAATGTACGCTATTCACCATTAATGGGGGAAATGATGGTGCAAGGATACGCGGACTTATCGAATAGTTAGTGTAACCGAAATGATATCTGCAAAGGAATACTAAATTAATGGATGTCATGTTTCAATTCAGATTTGGAATAAAAGCGGTTTTTGTAGAATTGACTACTATAGTGGATTAGATTAGATTCGATTAGGCTGCAGAGTTGGAAGCAAGTTACCATGTGCTTATTGTGATTTACCCCAATTAGGGCTCACTCATGATACCGGACTTTGTGATGAAGTCTAGTAAATCTTTGAGGCTATCAGATATGTCTTCTGCCTCAAAATAGTGTTGACCTAGATGTCGTTGACGTAATCTTATGAGGCAGTTACAGTGACATAGGATGTGTGCTGCTGATTCTTCGTCCTCGTTGCATAGTCTGCAAGTGTCTTGAGTTATTCCCATGGTCATGAGGTGCTTTTTGTCTTGAAAATGTCCATTAAGGAACCCTATGAAAGTTCGAATCTGAGTCCTAGTTAGATGTAGGAGTTGTTTCGTTCTTGTATGGAAAGTGTTTGGCATGAACATTTTGGTTTGTCTGTTACCTTCAGTATTATCAGTATTACTCCAGCTATTATAGGCCGTGTTTTTCGGTCACGTTTTAATAAAGAATGTAGCATTGCTTATGGGTAGTCCACAGAATGGTCTTGGCATCATGAAAAATTATGCCAATCCTTTTTTGGTTAGTTTATCTGCTATTTCGTTGCCTACGTGTCCACAGTGTCCTGGCACCCAGATAAGACGTACTCCGTTTGTGCTGGCTAGAGATGTGATTAGTTGTAGGTAATTCCATACTAGTTTTGATGTTATCTCGTAACTTTTTAAGGCTAGGAGTGCTGCTTTGCTGTCAGAGAATAGATATACAAGGTAGGCCTAAAGATATCACTCTGTTTGAAGATGATCTTATTTTTGCAAATGGCCGCCACTGTCAAATCTGTTTAGACATTTGTGGACCAAACAGATGTAGAACGCGGAATAATCGAAGTTGAAGATTTTTCGACCAAAATCATAATGAGCGATGAGGCTCATTTCCAGTTCAGCGGGTACGTGAACAAGCAAAACTATCGCTTCTGGGACACCGAAAATCCACGATTGATGCACAAGGAGCCATTACACCCGCTCTACACCCGCTCAAAGTAACTGCATGGTGCGGCATCGGGCCATTTTTTTGTTTCGAGAACGCCGCTGGTCAAACGACAAGAGTGGAATGTGCGCGCCATAGGGCCGTGTTAACCGATTTTTTTTTGCCGCAATTGGACGAATTAGGAATGGAAGACATGTGGTTCCAACAGGATGGAGCAACGGCACACACACTGCGCGAGCCACAACCGATATTCTGAAGGCCAAACAACATCGGATGACTTCTTTTGGCCCACCTTGTATGTTCTTGTTTGTTATGGAATTATTTAGATTTTCTGTGAGACATATTTCCATAGCTAAGACTTCTGCTTGAAATACGGAGTTACATCTCTATATACTTCCATGTAGATGAACTCCGTCCGCCAACTCCGTTTTAGATCCATCTGTGCATCATACATGAGAATCTTTGGCAAATATTGAATTAATCTGTTTCCAATTCTCAGGATTTGGGAATGTTACCTTGAAGTTTTGGCTGAAGTTGTATTTGGGTATTCAGTTATTTGTCACGGTGATTCCAAGTATTGCATCATTGTTCAGTTCCATAACAGTTTCAGGATGGATTGTCTTGGAGTTGTCGGCATTATCAGATATGAGCATGAAAACATTTGTCATGGCTTCTTACTGTATCTTAAGATGTAGAGGTGGAAGGTTTAGGACATCTTCCAGCGCTGCACTGGGAGTTGTTCTCATTGCGCTCGGAGTGCATACATAAGTTAGTCATTGGAGTTTGTTGAGTTTGTCTTCTATTGACCTTTGTTTCGTTTTTTTGCCACCACGCGGGAGCTGCATATGTGACAATTGTTCTGTTAATGGCTGTGTAGAGATATAGCATGATTTTGGACATAGAAACCATCATTGCTGAGTTCTGCTAATTGTAGTAAAACAAACAAATTTTTTTTCGAATAATGGACTTAAATTGGAAAACGTTCTATGATTGAGATGAGCTGAAGATTTCAAATTGCTCAAGTTCAATCAAAACTGATATGATAAAAAAAAAACAGAGACTTTAACGGAAATCTTGCTTGGCGATTGAAGTGCATTTTTATTTCCTCAAAGCCTGTTCAGGATTTTAGACACTACTATATTTTTGGAGAGAATCAGTCATGGAATACCAGAATAGTGGTGAGTGCACCACTGGGTCGTACACAACTTTCTGTTTCACAGTGAGTTGGACGTAAGATCAAATACCAAGCATTCGCCAGTTAAAAGGTTTTCATAGACCTGGCCCAAACATACAAAACTATTTGTTTTGGTCATTGAAGAGATTGAGAACGTCTATTCACGATTTTGAATGATTCGGTGTCTATGAGAATAATAATTGGTCAAAACCAAAAAATCCGTTATGAAATACCTGACCCAGAAATAATTACTTGGAATTGTTACAAACGGTAATAGTAACATTGATAGTAAACTTGACAAATTAGAATGCAATCAATTGAATATTTATACAAAAATTCGTTATATGGACCTTCAAAAACAAGCTGGGTATACAATTTTGTTGGAACTAATATACTTATGTCTTAGTCTGGTGGACTGCTCCGAAAATAGCCTCCAACCGCAGCATACTAGGTAAAGTTCAAACATCTGCTTGCTATGCATTAGCGGAGCTCTTAGAACAACCCCCTCCGCAGCCCTAGATGATATTCTACACTTAGTGCCGACAGATATCTACAGCAAACAAACCGCAGCTTGTGCAGCTGTGAGACTGAGAGCCTCGTCACAATGGACACCCAATCAGGCTGAACACACAAAGATTCTGAATCACCTTTACATTACAAAAAACACCGACCGCCCTATTACCCAACCCAGTTTTGAGCATAACTTCAGGACAATCATTCCCAGTCGCCTTGAATGGGAGTCGGATTCGATCGAAACAAATAACTCAATTCACATCTACATGGATGGGTCCAAACAGAATCTGGAGTGGGTGGAGGTGTTTTCTCTGAGATGCTGAGATGCTTAACATAAGCATATCCTTTTACTTCCCGACCATTGTAGGGTAGCTTTATCCTAGCTGAGCTGTAATTTAATATCCACAAAACAAAACAGCATCTTTAGTTACAACCAAGCGGCAGTCTCTTGCTCTTGGATCCATCTCTGTTACATCGAAATCAGAAGAGCGCTCTCTGCTTGATAATGCTGATCATATCAAACATCAGTACCATATCCATCGGTGTCCTTTACACTGCTCTCTAGGCATACATGCAAAAAGACTTGGCGCCTTAGCAATCACTTCTGCAGAAGCTGCTTGTACGAGGAAGAGCAGCAGTGTATTCCTCACCTTTTCTGCTGTTGTTTTAGAAAGAAAAAAACCCCTATCTAGCCGACTACTTCTTTGACAATCTAGGTGATGTAGGATAGGCGAGCGAGTCAAATGAAACAACTTGAGAGGAGATGTGCTACTTACGACAGTTTATTGAGAAGACCCGAAAATTGACATGATGGGTTGTATTTATACTTTCATATGAAGCGGTACGCTTATGTAAAAGAAATGAGATAGTGTGAGCATCATACGATATGACAATAGTTTCTTATGACAATAGTTTCTTACTTTCGGTTAATATTTACTTCTGACAATCTTAAGTATGTGTTATACGAGAACACTTACAGTAGTGTACAAAAAAAATGCCTACAACTCGGCCATTCTGACCGCATAATCGACCCGATTACAATATCTTTTCTCTACATAATTTTCATAAAACATTTTTTTCTTAAGATACATTACATTTTGTATAGTAAATATTTTACAATAATCTTCTTTACCTAAGAGTAATTTCTTATTGAAACTTTAATGGTAAACATTTAGTTGATATTTTTAATATTAAAATGATTGTTGATACATATGAAAAGTTATATTACTATTACATTGAAAACAATTAATCGTTCTTACTGAATTTGTCATCTCATGAATTTTTTGAAATTAAGAAATTTTAAGTCGAATATCTTTAAAATACAAAACAAATAAAGTTAAGATACATTATTAATTATATCGTTTCAAACATTGAAAGAAATATCCATCGACATTTTGGCAGGTATAAACAAACATTTTTTTTTTTAATTAAACAGCTGTTCTTTCAGGTGATCGTTATTCAAATGTAATTGTTGTCGTCAGTTCTATAAGTATTATTTATTCCTTTGTCGTTTTCACCAGTCTTTAAATCAGCTTCTGGCATCGCATATAACCTCATATTGTTCGGAGAACATACACCCTTGTATGGCAATCTTGTTAATTGCAATCCGTCAATATCACCTATAATATACCTGTCATTCCTCAAGACCTTTTTCACCTCGTATGGCCCACGAAACTTAGCCAAAAGTTTTTTGCCTACGCCTGGTGTTGTATCTACGTTTTTGATCATGACATAGTCTCCTGGTTTATAAGCTGTTGGATTTTTATGACGGCTGTCATAATATCTTTTATTCTTCAGTTGCTCTTTCTCAATTTTTCCCTGAGCTTCTTCCCTAATTTTATCTAGACTAACTTCTTCAGAATCAACGTTGTTCGCTAAAAACTCTTTCACCTTGTCGCAGAATTTTCCCTTCTGATCCCTACCAAATAGCAAACTACTGGGTGTAAAACCTGTGCTACGATTCACACTGTTGTTTATAGCAAACTCAACTTTTATTAAGTTTTTGTCCCAATTACTTGTGGTAAACGACTCGCATTGTTTTGCAAGCATTGGTGTTATCACTCTATTCAGCCGCTCAACTTGACCATTAGATTGCGGTGAGTGTGTTGCTACCTTGACGTGCTGTATGTTATTGTCCTTTAAAAACTCTGCAAACTCGTTTGACGTGTAACAAGATCCACGGTCAGAAACTATTCGGTTAGGTCTAGAGTAATTTGCGAAATAGGTTTTCAAACATTCTATTGCTTCCTTACTCGAAGTGGTTTTAGTTGGATATAGCTTGGAAAATTTGGTATAACCATCTATAACCACTAAAATGTGCTTTTTGTTGCAATGAGATGAAGAAAAAGGGCCTAGATGGTCGACATGAAGCGTATCGAATGGGACCTTTCCTTTTGGAATTGGATGTAAGATTCCTTCTGATTTACCAGAGTCCGGTGAAAAATAAATGCATTTAAGACAGCCTTTAATGACTTTTCTAATCTTCTCCTTCATGTTTGGAAACCAGTAAGTCCCGGATAAATGTTCAAAGCATTTGTCTACACCCAGATGACAAAGTGACTCATGATGAGTTCTAACAACCTGATCTTCCATGTTAAATGGGACATAAAAAACAATCTTGTCTTTAACTTTTCGATAAATTAGTCCATCAACCATTTCATAGTGTGGACTTTCGGAAGTATTCAACCCTTCCGCAATTGCAACTATCTTTGGATCATGTTTTTGTGCGGCGGCTAGAACAAATTCAAACGATTCGTCCTCCACATACAAAATGTTGAAAGATCGACTTAAAGAATCAACGTGTGACATCCGATCGCTTTTCCTGTGCTCAACTGAATAATCATAGGATTGTAACTCCAACGCCCATCTTGATATTCGCGGATTCAATGTTTTTTTGTTAAGCGTCAGGACAAGAGCTTGGCAATCCGTGACGATCTTAAATGGAATACCTAGCAAATATATACGAAACCGCCTCAAAGCATAGACTATGGATAAGGTCTCAAGTTCATAGCTATGGAATTTATTTTCAGCTTCACTAGCTCGCTTCGAGAAATAAAACACCGGATGTAACTTGGCATTGCTCTGTTTCTGCAGTAGGACTGCACCAAATCCATGCGAGCTGGCATCGCAGTGGAGTTCTGTTGGATTATTAGGGCTATAAATTGATAAAACAGGTGCTGAAATCAATTTGGTTTTCAACAAATTAAATACTTCTATTTCCTTAAGACCAAATGTGAACGGAGTGTCTTTCCTCAATATATCATACAGAGGCTTTGCGATGTTAGCAAATTGGTGTATAAACTTCCTAAAGTAGGAGCAAAGTCCAAGGAAGCTATGGATGTCCTTAGTTGAAGTAGGTAGCGGAAAGTTCTTAATAGCCGAAAGATTAACCTCATTCGGACTAATACCGGCTTCGTTTATTTTATAGCCCAAGTACGTGATCTCACTTTGTAAAAAAACACACTTGTCTAATCGAAGGTTTAAGCCTTTGCTAATGACGATACTAATTACTTCCTTAAGAATATCTAGGTGTTCTTCTAAAGTTTCCGTCGCTATAAGAAGGTCATCTAAATAAGTCAAAATCTTCGATTGCAATATCAATTTACCAAATATGTGCTTTATATAACGCTCGAAAACAGACGGAGCGTTCTTAAGCCCAAATGGCATTTTGGTAAATTCATACTGTCCATTCGGTGTAATGAACGACGTGAATTTCATTGACTCTTCCTCAAGTGGCACATGGTAAAAACCGTTTTTTAAATCCAACGTGGTGTAATATTTCTTATCTTTTACCGGTCTATGTTATCCTCGATTAAAGGCAGGGGATAGTTATCGCGATGAGTAATTTTGTTAAGCTCCCTGAAGTCTACGCATAGCCTAAGCTCCTTATTTTTCTTCTCGACGAGAACAATAGGTGAAGCATATTCTGAATTAGACTCACGTATTATACCTTGGCTTAATAAATCATTAAGAATCTTCTCTAACTCGATTTTATGCGAATATGGCAACCTTCGCGGTGAACTATGAAATGGAGCATGCTTACACAACACTATCTTCATTTTGAACTGACTCTCTACAGGAATATTTTTTCTAACAGATTCACAAAAAGCTGGTTTGACTATTCTTTTCACACTTTCTTGAATATTTATTGGAATGTTTGGATTTACTTTTATATCAAAATCGTTGTTTTCATACACATTAATGTTCAAAATTTGTTCTACGAACAAAGATTCTTCACAAGACGTACTTACATAATCAACTTGCGAACTGCGACACTGACTTAAAGATGATGACGACAAATCCTTTCCATTTTCTGCAGAACTACTTGATGACGGCAATAATGAACTTGAAGAACGATTACACCTGTCGCTGCTTGTCACTGGCAAAATACGATCTTGTTTTTCATCACTCTTGTCTGCTTTCTTTAAAACCATGCCAATCCTGTCGATGAAATTTCTCCCCAAAACGATTGGATAACTCATTGACTGATTTTTCACTACAAGTAAACATAAATTAGTTTTATTGTTATCAAAAAATATATACGTGAATTGACACTTCCCAACACTTGAAGCGGGCTGTTGTTTACTCCACAGTATGTATGACTGTCTTTATCCAATGGTGAAATCATAGTCTGCGGCAGGAACTTTTCTTGCACAAAGCTTATCGGACTCCCTGAGTCCAAGAGCGACGTCAAAGTACACGCACATTCGGAATGTCCATCGGTGAATATGCAGCAAATTTCTTTTTCAAAGTGATTAGAAATTGGGCTACACTTTGGCATAATGCGACCGGTACTGCGCTTAGACACGTTGTTGATGTTTTCTGCATGGATGTTGTTTACATTTAAAACGTCTTCGTTGTTATCAGCGCTGTTTAGCTGTGGGTGATGACTGTTGTTGTTGCTTTCACTGACAATCAAAACTGGTTTATTGCTGGAGCAATTTTTGGCTATGTGCCCACGAACACCACATTTAAAACACGTGAACTCTTTTTTTGCACATGACACATTGGCGGGTGCATTACTGGTGTATTCTTTTTTCTTGAATTCATTATTCTTTTGATTATTTCGGCTGCTGTTGTGAAACTGGGATGTGCTTGATTTAAGCGGGAAATGATCGCGACTGTTGAGTTTGTACTTTTCGTATTTTCTTAGTGCTATTTTTAGCTGATCGACGTTGTTTGCGTTATACAGCATGCTCTTATTGAGTTCGGAATCTGGAATGCCCTTGATTATAAATTGAATCAAATCTTCTTCTTCTATGGGGTTATGGGATGCGATTTCCTGCATGCTTAGCACATATTGCTGCAATGTCTCCTCACGCCGTCTTTTCCTTGCACTTAGCTCACTAAAAATATCCGCCTTCGTAACAGTGCGCTTAAACTCACCCAAAAGTGCATCTCTGAGATCTATCCAATTTCGTATTTTCAAAGATCTGACGAAAAGCCTTGCTGTTCCACCAAGGAGCCTCTTTCCGAAAATGAACTTGGTTCGATCGTTGAGTTGAAGGCTTTCGGCATTCTCCTCGAACTGTTCTACCCAATGAACAATGGGAAAGTTGTCATCCCCAGTAAATGGACACAATAAGTCTTCCATGTCCTTGAAGTTTTGCGAAACATGTGATCTCTGACTGTGATTTTCTTCATTATCCTCCATTTGCAGCTCTTTCAGTCGTCGCTTCAGTGAAATGATTTCCTCCCTCTTTCTGCAGGCTTCTCGTAGCTTATTAAGCTCCTCATCAACATCGTTGCGTAGTGCATGGACAGGTGATTCGTTCCGCGTTTCTTCCTCTGACTCGTGTTCGGTGGATGAATCTGCGTTATCTTGCTCACCATCGGCCATAAAATCCTGCGCGAGTTTTTCTAGATTCTCGTCCGTATAGGATTCGACTGCTTTCTCGACCCGTAGTTTTAACACCGCTTTAGTTCCATCAGTTTTCAAACCCAGCGATCGCAAAATATTTTTTAGGATGGGTACCGTCGCTTTATCAACTAATTGTTTAAACAATTCTGACATTTTTGAAGCACTAACAAAATACTTTGAACTCAGATAAAGTTAAACGGTATCCCACTTCTGAATTTTGTAGGATAGGCGAGCGAGTCAAATGAAACAACTTGAGAGGAGATGTGCTACTTACGACAGTTTATTGAGAAGACCCGAAAATTGACATGATGGGTTGTATTTATACTTTCATATGAAGCGGTACGCTTATGTAAAAGAAATGAGATAGTGTGAGCATCATACGATATGACAATAGTTTCTTATGACAATAGTTTCTTACTTTCGGTTAATATTTACTTCTGACAATCTTAAGTATGTGTTATACGAGAACACTTACAGTAGTGTACAAAAAAAATGCCTACAGTGAGCTGGCTGTACTTATGCTAAAAACCTTCTCCGCTTCATAGTTACCTCGGATTGTTTCATTGAGGCAAATCGACAGATCCAATTGGAACCACAACAGTCCTTTTATGTAATAAGTGTGCACTCGCATTACGTGTTTCCACTATAACCTAACCTAACGCTGGTCATGATAAACAGGATAAAAGCTCCAGCTCCGTATTAAAGACATTTTTGATACCAAAATATGTATGTACAAGGCGACGCACCGCTATGTAAATTCATATTAACACCAGTCTTGAGAGGATTGTGCGAAATTCCCGAGCCAACACCAGAAGCACAATCTTAAATATTTCATATTTGGTTTTCAACGCCGCATTAGAATTTTATGGCTATTACTCCAGCTCGCAGTGTCTTCAAATCCCAGCCATTGGTCGGACTGTGAAGTAGTAGTAGTAGAATTAACCGACCTCGAACAACTTGAAGTACGCAGCTGGAGGCAGTTACTTACGGACTAGGATATTTCGCTTAGACGCGGTTTATTTTGTACTGTAGCTCCACATAGATAAGTCGTTCCTAGTTATCTGGTGTAGCTAGCTAGTGACCAGCAAATTGTCATGTTGTTTTAGGCCCATTTTCAGTATGGACTGTAGATGCACATAAGTAAGTCGTTCATACACAAATCCACGTCTGCCAACGAACTTATCGTAGGACAACATGAGACAAAAGACTTTATTTGTTCAATAAACAAAGTACCACCATAGAATGTCGAAAAATTACGCCAACCTTGTCAACAAGACATAAGACAGGCCGCAACGAGAAATGTTAGGTTCGATAAAAGCAGATGTAGATGATTGATAATAACATAAGCCTCCCGGAATTAATTCATTCAAATGTGGAATTAACCAACGGCACTAAGACGGGCTGTATCAAAATATCAGTACTATCAAGTCATCATCTTCTTCTTTCTTAAAAGCCGGGGTTATGAATTACGGTCATTCTTACTGTCAAGCCTGTGGTGCTTGTTAGTTCTCATATTGTGTCGGCAGAGTTACGGATATCAGATCAATTCTTCACTTAGGGTAATTAAAGGCTGGTGTTTTGCATTTAAGAATCTATGGAGTTCTAAGCACTGACTTCTGAAAACGTTGACGGGATTGAAACATCGCATAAAGGCATGTCGCGGTCAGTTTTTCGTGAAATGTGTGTTTTTTTGTGTTAAAGCTTTTTTTCAATCTTCGAACTTCTTTACAAGGAAACACTCATAAACATCAATAATACTGCCAAGGATTGGACCTTGTGAGATATCACTTCTGGTGAAAATTAGTTGCCATAAAATCTGACTTAATCTTCCGATGAGCGGCGGCATATCAGGCGGCACATAAATCGTAAGGGCCTGATCCGACCCGTTCATATAAAAATACGTATATTTCAAGACAGTAACCTGGAGATGACCAGAGATGTGCTCAATGTGTGTATGTGTGCTATGATCCATGACTAGTATGTATTAATGTGTGAAAATATATTGAAAGGAATAGTTAAGTGCGGGTACCTTAGTTCCGGCTGTGATGCTTTAGATGCATCGGTTTCACGACCGACTATAGTAAACATGGACAACATGACTACTGGCTTCATTGGCTTTGCAATAGGAACAAGAAGCGCCATTATTACAGTGGAAGCAAAAGGTGGTACTGTTTAGTGCGCGTTTTGGGTTCAGAAATTGAGGAAAGCTGAAGATCTTGCTTTTTTCTAACGGTGCCCAAAAACATCACATCTCGAACCATCAACATCTCTGCCACGTTATATGACAAAGAGAAAAGAACTGTTCTGCCGCCTACCATATATTTATTTCCTCATCAATTTCGAGACATGGTTTTATGGTTTGTCTATCCTTGGCATCCTGGGGGTTTTCCCTGATACATTTTTCATATCTGGAAATAATTTGAAACTGAATCGTAAATCAACCAAATTTTGATTCCGTATTTTGCGGGCTTAATCGGAATATATTGAATACACCAAGTTCGTCCGCTATACGGAAATACCTGCTCACCGACGGTCTCTTGACCGCCCGGGGTGTATGGTATCTCGAAGTAAGCCATCAGCATGAGCCATATGTCCATACATAGTCTACTGTCGCAGATTTACTCTGTTGAAGCCTCTCTGCACGATTGTTAACGTTCTCGAAGCGGATGTATGTGGTCAAATATGTAGTGGTTGAAGGACATGGTGGCTTTGTAGATGGGAATACTGTACTTGTAACTAGCCCATAGTTATGTTGCTGCCTGAGAATCGGAGTGGAACCACCAGCAAACAGCAATATTCACTCTTTGGGATACATTTCTGATCAATTTTTTCCTCGTTGATCGTCGTCCAAACTCGCTGTTTTTTTATTATTGGGATGCACCTCGTTCCATAGTCGAAAGGACTCGATGGCTTGTCGATTAATATCCCGCACAATAATCAGGGTCCGTTAATCATTAAGAAAATTTTTACTGAATTTCAGAGAGGATTTAGGATAGACCACTTTTAAACATTGCGGAGAGCTTTAAAAGAAGAAAAAAGAAACTTTACGCCTTATTCGATCGTGGAGGAGATAGAAGGATAAATCCATTATGGAAATAGCCGGATACCTGGCCTTATATTCGCAGATGATATTGTTTTCTTATCCAAATCAATAGAAGAGATGCAGTGAATGATGAAACGACCGGAGAGCTACTGCGAAAATTGGAACCTGTCTGCTAATTTGCAGAAGTCTAAAATTATGATATTTAGAGATGGAGGTGGAAGGCAAACAACGAATAGTGGATTTGTAAAGGAGAATATGTTGCAATTGTTCGAGAGTACAAATACTTAGGCGTAATAGTAACATCAAATCTCAATATAAGAAAACATATTAAATCCAAGCTTTCGGAAGCGAAAAGAGCTGTTTTTTCAGTGTGGGCACGTTATATCGATAAAAAATACATTAAACATAGCTCAAGTCTTAAAATTTTTCACGCGACTGCAACTTCTAAAATACTTTATGGTGCGCAAGTTTGGGGATTTTTCCAATACGATGAGGTGGAAAGGTTCCTCAGATATTTTTTAAAAGGTATTTTTCGGCTGCCACCCTACACGCTGCATTTGGAAACAACTGAGCCTCCATTGTTTTTAAGAACCCTAAAACTGCGTTTTGATTACATAATGAAGGTGATGGAAATGCAGGAAGTAAGACTTCCGAAGCGAGTGCTTAAGCAAATGTTATTAACAAGGGGTAATTTAGTCGAGAGGTGGGAGGAGCTAGCTCTGGTTGTTGGTGAAAGCGTACAGTTTTCACCTGATATAAACATTCCAGATTTGAGAGAAAAATTCAATTCAATTTTTGCATATGCAATTTGTAAACATGAAGCACAATCTTCTCAATATGGAATTATATACAGTCAACTCAATTTGGACCTTCGAGAACAAACATACTTCCTCAACGGCTGCCCCATAAGTATGACAAATGTAATATTTAAAGTTAGAGGCGAATTATTAAAATTAAACTAAGTTCAACTTCGACCCGATCTACTGATCCCATGTGACCTATGCAACCTTAAGGTAAGGAAGGATGTATACCACTTTATTGCCATATGTCCTTTTTCGAGGGAGTTTCGTGTGAGGTACTTTGGAGTCGCTTCGATGGTATGGGACGACACTTTGGAAGTCCTGAATGGAAAATTTGGCTGGGAAATATTTTGTAAATATACGACAACTGCACTTTCATATAGACAACATATTCGGGAAGGAGACTTTTAAATAAACAAATAAGTTCATTATACAAGGTGGCGCAAAAGTAATCCTCCTATCAGAAAATGCTATAAATTTTGCGATTGGCCCCTAATGTCAGTTCTGTTTTGACATTTGTGTGGTAAACACATGCAAAATACACGTTAATAAACAATGTTACGCTACACTGCTCCAGAACGCGGAATATTGGTGACTCTTTATTTGAGCAATAATCGGTCGGTGACTTTGGCACAACGTGAATTTCGTCGCAGATTTCCTAACCGTCCAACGCCTACTGGTGAAACACTGCGATGTTTAGCCGCTCGCCTCGAAGAGACTGGCACAACACGAGATGCTGCCAGGCGTGGCAGACCCCGGAGTAGCCGTTCTGCAGAGAATATTGCTGCTGTAGCCGAAGATGTCATGGAAGCGCCGTCGACATCGACCAGACGACGTGCCACGCAAATGGGTATCAGTCGACGGTCTTTACAGCGAATTTTGGTACAAGCTTTGAAGATGTTTCCGTACAAAGTAAAGACGGTGCATCAGCTGTTAGCTGCTGACCGCCAATCGCATCTAACATACGCTCAAGCCATCCTTAATCACCACCAAGAGGAAGATGATTTTTCATCAAAAATAATCATGAGTGATGAGGCCCATTTCCATCTTAGCGGGTACGTAAATAAACAAAATTTACGCTTCTGGGGCACTGAAAATCCGCGTGTAACCCACGAAGAGCCATTACACCCGCTCAAAGTTACTGTATGGTGTGCTGTTTTCGCTGGAGGAGTCATCGGACCTTTTTTCTTCGAAGACGTCGCGGGCCAAACGGTTACTGTGAATGGTGAGCGCTACAGAGCAATGATCGACGAATTCTTTTTGCCGCAACTTGATGAATTGGGATTGGAAAACATGTGGTTCCAACAGGAAGGTGCAGCGGGACACACTGCACGTGCCACAACCGATATGCTGAAGGATGCATTTCCCGGGCGCCTAATCTCCCCTTTTGGCGGGCTTATGTCAACAAGCCTCAGACTCTTGCAGCTCTTAAAGACAATATCCGTCAAGAATGTGAGGACCTATCGCCGGAAAATTTGGCCAAAGTGATGGAAAATGCCATAAAAAGGGCTCAAATGACAATCAACTGTGGCGGCGGCCATTTACATGACATTATATTCTCGACTTGATGTAAAAAAAATTAAAAGCCCAAATAAAAATAATCCACAAGAAGAATCAAAGTCTTTCATTTTTTTTTTAAATTACAGCCAAAAAAAATCGGAAGGTTATTTTTGCGCCAATTGTATTATAAAACTTAAACAAATTGTCAGTCTGGTAGACGGTCATTTGCCAAACCATATTAAACTTAAGACTATCAAATTATTGAAAACAAATTTCAAATCTATTTTTCAAGTAAAGTTTCTCTAAACTAAAACGGGTGATGCGGCAATGTTCCTCGTAATTGCCATATGCGCGTAATTGTTGCCACATTATAAGAACATGGCCTTCAAGAAGGTGGTGGATTCACATTCCATAGCTTGTGATCTTTCGAAAGGTAAACCTCTTCCTAAACAATAGCAGCTTCGTAGTCTGGTGCAACAGCAACGGATGATGGAGTTGGTGCTTCATTTTACAATTCCTCTGCGTAATCATCATCGCTGTCATCCGAAACGGCCTCTTACTCAATTTCAAGTTTAATATGAAAAACGGAAAACTAAATAAACCTTTGAAGAAAAATCGAATACCAAACCAACAGCCATTTTACGTGTGATAAAAACACTATGAATCCTGCGCATCGACTGTGGGTCTACTCAGACCCATGTGTGCATGATTCACGAAAAACGCTGAAATTGAATATTTCGAATATGAATCTACCCAAAAACGTATTGGTAACTGTTCCATTATGTTCACCTTAGCCTATTTGTAGAAGTCATTGAATGATGCAACTCAGAACTACAAAAAAAAAAAAAACGTAAGCACATTTCGAAATTGATTTGGTCTGACCACACCAATACGTTCATCGGAGGTTTAAAGGGATAGGAAATACGCTTCCTATATATAGCTCGCATTCTACCATTGTTTTTGCAAAACATAGCCTACTTCCATGGACAACTTAAATTTTATTCAAATGATTGCAAATCCTAATCGATCCATGTAAGAATGTTAATAAAATTGGAAGAAGCATGCAACCTTGTGAAGTCTGACATAATATAGCAGAAAATACCCTTCCCAAATGGAACGCTTTACCTATGTTCCTAAAATCTTACTTTTATAAAACTGGCTCACTTCTGTCCTACAGAATATATTCCGTCCAAAAATAATTCGCGCTCTTCCGATGTCCAAACTAAACTCGCAACTATTATAGGGACAAAGTCATATAAAAATTAAAGAAAACTTGAAAAACGGATACAACCTTATAAAACGGATACAACCTTATAAAACGGACTCATTTCTGTCCTACAAAAAATATTCCGTCCAAAACTAATTCGCGCTCTTCCGATGTCCATACTAAACTCGCAACTATTATAGGGACAAAGTCATATAAAAATTAAAGAAAATTTGAAAAAAGGATACAACCTTATAAAACGGACTTACTTCTGTCCTAAAAAAAATATTCCGTCCAAAACTAATTCGCGCTCTTCCGATGTCCCTACTAATCTCGGAAATATTATAGCGACAAAGTCAAATAAAAGTCAAAAAACCTTGTACGATCTCATTTCTAATTTTAAATTACAAAGAGTACAACGAATTTTACTAATTTTTCACAATGCCCTTACAAATCTTGATATGAGATCCATATCCAAAGTAGAAAGAAAAATAAATTTGGTTGACTGATAGAACCTTGAGTCATCCTTCCACTACGACTAACTAAAACTCGAGAAAAATTCTCCTTGCTAAAAAAAACTCGTCCTCAACCGATGTCATTTCAAATCGTTGTCATCGATCCTTATCAAAAGGTCAGCACAAAAGAAAATCTCCCATACCTCTTAAGGTCTAGTGATAAATTCATAAAACAAAATGCGATTAAAATGAAATTTCTCTATGAATGCTTTTAAGTATACCTTTCAAACTTAGATAAAGTGGACACAACAGTCAAAAAAAAAGATAGAATTATGATTTTAATCGAATCTACGTCTTCTATTGACTCCAATTTCATTCACCCAATCCAACATCCTTCACGGTCACAAGCGTCTCCCAATGCCATGACGATGTGAGCCTTGTCCCACCCAACTGCCGAGCGCAGAGTAGATGGAACATAATGCTGCTACTCACTGAGACGGCTGGGTAGCTGGGATCCGTCCGAATTCCCATTAACTAAATTACATCTCATGCCAGAATGGTTTCACTTGGCAAATTAATCACACTTTCCGCTTTGCTATCGCAGTTTACAAAATGTCGGCGACAAGTGAGGGGACGGATTTTACGGTGCTGCTTGCTCCTGTCCAAGCGTTCGTAACATTTCAATTCTTATTATTTCTTCATTACGCTTGATGTTTTCTCGATTATTTTGCATTTTGAACCCCTCAGCCCCTGGACTTTTGTCGAGCTCAAAATTAACAACAAAATAATTTAAATTACAAAAAAAATGGAGAAAATTGATCCTGATTTTCTTTTTTGTTTGTCCCTTGGCATTTGGCTTTGACATCACACGAGCTATCAACACGAGATTGGACGCGGAGTAAAGTGTCCTTTTCTGCAATAAAAATTCGTTTATCCCTAATTATATGGCTTCTCTGTGTATACTCCGTCGAGCGAAAGATTTTTTATTTCATAAATTAACCTGGCAAAATATTATTATGAATCCGTACAGGATGCGTGAGGAAGTGGGTTTTTATTAACTTTCTGTTTGGGCAAAATGTGAAAAAAAGAGAAGAAATTTCCGCCAACAAATAAATGAAGCCAATAAAAAATTACAACAAAAATAACTTTCATCGAAAAGGGTTGACTGTTAATGTTTGTTTTCTTTTTTGTTAAGGACATTCGTGTAAGAAATAGCAATAGATGACAAACAAACAAAATAAAACAAGCCTGCCAACAGCAGCTAGCTACAACAACGATGACTACATCCTTGAGTTTTTTTTTGGCCATTTTTTTTTCTTGAATTTTTTTTGTCTGCTGTTGAGCCCTCTTGTCACAGTCATTTAGAGTTTTATCCTTTTGTGTTGCAGAGATAGTGATAAGATACAAAAAAATAGAAACAGAATCCTCAGCGACATGACAAGAAAATCGCCTACTACGTCAACGAAAAGCTACCTACCATCATAGGCGCTTCAATTACCCTAAATTCAAGTCTTTTGTTTAGTTCAGTTGTTGGATCCGTCCGTTGTTCGAAGGCGTAGTGTATCTTTGGGTCATATTTATAAAAAGAAGAATCTTTTGTCATATCCCTTCCATTTTTTTTTGCAACTTGTCGATTTGTGTTTTATTGCACTTATCATCCTTTTTGTCTTTTCCTTGACAAGTGAGAGTGCCATTTTCAGTTGACACTCAAGAGGGTATGTTCGTAGACATGTGTCTGGCTTAGTAGTGGGTGGGGACATCAAGGGTTGAACTAGTTTCAATGACCTAATGGCATAGGGAATTTTGTGTTGCGACAAAAACTGTTTTTGATTGACCTACATATTTAAAATGTTTTTTTTTATTGGAGTGGTCTTAAAACGGAATCTTAGAGGTTAATACGTTTACTTTGGAGACTCCAAATCCCTAACTTTTAAGAGTATACAATTTGTCATAAGAAGTTTTTCCAAGATGCTATCGTCATTGGCCTAAGATTTTAGGTCCTATTTGTTGTACCAACAACTTACCTACGCACAATCAACTAAATATAGAGCTCGGTTTTAGGCGCTATGTCATCCGTTAATGACATACATGTGGTCTCAAATACCTTATCGAATTCCTAGACGAATTCAACGGTGACGATATTAAAAGAATTTGGTTTCTACTTGTTTCGATAATCCTTAATCATAAGCAAATAGGGCATTACTATCAGCCGCGGTTAAATAAAGATTAAAAGCTCTCTTACTGGAGTGGGATGAGCACTCTCAACAAGCACGTCAAAAGAGAGAATCGGTAGAAATGAAGATGAAATGGCAATTATATGACGGTAGAACAATATAAGCACTATCAAGGACCCTCTACTTAAAGTTTCAGTTTGGTTTGCAATTTCATCATGAACAGGTTGACGAATGAACAACGCTTGCAAATCGGGAAAATTTATTTAGAAAATAATTGTTCAGTTCGCGAATAATCGTGGATCAGATCAATTAACTCTTTTTTACTCTTAGTGATAATACTCATCCGAAGAGACATCAGTGCGCACCGAAGAAACAATTGCCGCTGTAGAGCAAAGTGTTGAAGAGGACCCGAATGAATAGATTCGCCACCGTGCACAACAATTGGAGCTTTGTCCATCATGGAATATGGAAGATTTTGCACAAAGATCTTGGCTTACGACCTTACAAAATCCAGCTTGTGCAAGAATAAGACCCGCGAGACCATGCAATGCTTCTTGATTTTGGTGTAAAGAGAATCCACATTAGACCCTTGAGACGCCATTACATCTCAAAAACTGACTGTTTGGTGTGCTCTATGAGGTGGTGGAGACATTGGGCCATACTTCTTCCGAAATGATGCTGAAGAGTCAGTTACCGTTAATGGAGACCGGTGTAGAGCCATGATAACCGAATATTTTGTTCACAAATTGGATGGCATGAATGTGGATGAGATATGGCTCCATCAAGACGGCGCTACATGTCACACAGCGCACTGCACAATCGATATGTTGAAGAAACATTCGATGAGATCATAATTTCGCTGAATGGACCTGTCAATTGGCCACCAGGATCGTGTGATTTGACAACATTGGATTATTTTCTTTGGGGATATCTGAAGTCGCTTTTCAATGCCAACAAACCAGAAACATAAGCGGATTTGGAAGCCAACATTCCTGGCGTCATTGTCGACATACGGCCCTAAATGCTCGTAAATGTGGTTGAAAATTGGACCTATAGACTTGGTTTTATTTAAACCAGCTGCGGCGGCCACATGCCAAAGTCATATTTAACATTAATGGCATAAAATTGCCCTTCGAATAAAGCTTAAGTAATGGATATTAAAACAACTTTCATTTGTTTTATTTCAATTCAAAGTTCTATACCTCTAAAAACACCCTTTAGAAAGAAGAAGACTTAGAACTTGTAATTCCCAACTTCCCAGATTCGATAATGTGATAATGAACGCTTACCGTGTAGTCTGGAGAGATTATCACATCAGAGGAAACATAAAACAAAGTAAACCATTGTTTTACCTGCATTCTAAATAAATTGAGGAAAATTGACCTTCTAAGACAACGAAACACCAAAGAGGAGAGTACAGCCCGAGAGGCAAACCAGCCTTACAATATTCAGTTTCTAGTAATCGCAATATTCATCAATGTGATTGAAATCAAGCTGCAAGAATATCTTTATGACGTCGGTTCTTGATATGTACAAACAAGATCACTTGCATAAATGTTAAGCAATATTGGGGAGATCACTGCTTGATCTTGGAAATCTTGGGAATCGTTTTTAAATTTAAAGGCTTAACTGGAAGTTACGTTGCCACATTTGACAGCGAACTTCTTTCTTATAAGCATTTTAAAAATTATCAACACAATGAGTTTAAACATGACCAGTCAAATTAGCTTGTCTTCAAAAACGCCCTCATTACTCCGCTGGGTGTTGAAAGTTTTGAGTTATTTTCTTCATTGGAAAGTCTGTAAAATCTTGATTCTGATTAGGGTGATATGAGCTGAGCCAGATAACCTCTAATAATATTGATGATTTGGGGCTCAAGACTTGTTATGGCGATCAAATGGTAGGTTATGCGATTATATAAAATCATTCACCTAGCTGATGCCTACAAACTCCGGCACTCTGTCTTCTCGTGAAGACCGCCGACCTAGTAGCTTGACCGTAGGTAAAGTTTTAAACCCCGCAGCAAAAAAGTCTTGCGGCAGCAGACCCGGTCGTGGCAAAAAAAAAACACACAAGACAAACTTGAATTATCGTTGACTAACAGACTTGTCCTCGATGATTTTTATGGTAGGCAAATTTTTGTGAAAATTACTTTAAGATTCAGCCCAAATTGGAATCGGATTTTAACTGCTCAAGACCTCAATCAGCAAAAAACTAATGCTTGACTTAATCATGCTTACTTACTTAAGTTGCGCTCTAGTCCAGAATGAACCTGGGCCTCAACCAACATGCATCTCCAGCCCGGTCCTTAGCTAACTGACTCCAGTTGCGAGGTCCAAAATGGTTGAGGTCGGTTTCTACTTGTGCGCGCCACTTAAGGCGAGTTCTTCCTCTAATGCGTCCGATGTCTGGCTGGGAATCGAAGACTCTGAGAGCCAGAGTATTGGTGTCCATTTGTTCTATATGTCCTAGCCATCTTAAACGTCCAAAGCGGAGTTTTTTTGACAAGGGGCGTGTCGCTGTACAGCTAGTATAGTTCTTGGGTAAATCTTCCTCTCCATAGGCCGTCAACGCAGGACTGGGATGATCAGGGTCTTATATAAGATCTCCTTAGTAGTTCGAGTGAGTTTTTTACTACTGAATTGTCTTCTTAGCCCAAAGAAACAGCGGTTGGCAAGAGTAATTCTTCGTTCAATTTCTGACGAGATGTTGTTGTCAGAGTTAATAGTGGAGCCGAGATAGATAAAGTCCAGTATTACCGCAAAGTTAAATCAGTCAATGGTGACGTTCTGTCCGACTCGTCGATGTTGTGTGTCCTTTCGTGTTGACAGCATATACTTCGTCCTGCACTCATTTATTGCTAAACCCATTTTTCGCCGCTTTCTTCTCTATATTAGCAAACTTGTCTATGTCATCACTTTGGTTCCGACCAATGATGTCAATATCGTCGGCGTATATATCTGGTGTTGGCTCGTGAGTTTTGCATAACCCTCTCAAGAATCAGATTGAAGAAGTCACATGACAGCGCATCGCCTTGCCTCGCTTCTGACCCTGATGCAGCAGCTAGAATTCTCCATCGTCATCCTACACAAACGGACAAGTTTGGGCGGTATAACAAAACTAGACATGGTTCTATAGTTCGTCTCTATAAATGCTGTTGTATGCGGCTTTGAAATCGATGAATAGGTGGTGGGTATCGATTTGGACTTCTTGGGTTTTTTCCAGGAATTGCCGAAGAGTGAAGATTTGATCGGTTGTATGCTTTCCTGGCCTAAAACCACACTGATAAGGGCCGATCAGGTTGTAGGTAAACGGTTTCAGGAGTTCACATATAACGGCAGATACGATGTTGAGGAGACTTATGCCTCCTTAGTTGGCGCAGTTTAGAGGGTCTCCTTTTTTGTGGATCGGGCAAACGATGCCGAGTATCCATTCTTCAGGCACACTTTCTTCCGACCAGATTTGGCATATGGTTTGGTACAGGAATGTGCCCAAAACTGTTCACAACATTTGTCAAGTTAAAGTCTACAAACCATAAACTTAGCGCATTAAATGCGTTTTCGGTTTCGATAAAATATTGGAACCACTGAACGGCTTTCCAAGATTTCCATTATAATCCGTCGAATGGTGAGATTAGAAGATGTTCATTTGTGATGTGGTGCATAATTTGCGCAAATTTTTCGTTTTATATCATTTAACTGGATTTCGATTTTGGGATTTTGAATTTTCGTGATTTTAGCTTTTCGGGCTTATGGGTTTTCAGAATTATTACACCAACGCGTTATTTACATGAAATTTAAATGATGATTGGGATAAAGAAACCAGCATTTGGGTAGTGGGCCGCTATTACGCACTTGAGTCCGTACATTGTGCCCCTAATGAAAATTTCGGCTCAGGTTTGGCGGCACGCCTCCTAGCAAATGGCCGATAATTAGATTGAAACATTTTTTCTGGAGCGTGGAATAATCGTTTGAAGGCCTTATGATCGATTTCTATCAGTTCGGAAAACGATAACAAACGCAGCTGTAGCTGCAGACATTCAGGATATTCCACGCGTTCTGCAAGACATTGATCTATTGAAAAAATCAGTAGATAGCTATTGCAGAAAATAGTTTATTAAGACTTGAATTGGTTTCCCTACAAGGTTCAGATAACTAGCAAATTGAATGGCGCAGAGCTTCCATCCGCTTCGAATTTTGCCAGAAGCTGCACCAAACAGTAGACGAGGACGAAACCATGCTGAATTATACTTACATGTCCGATGAATACCACTTCGACTTAAATAACAAGCTAAATTGTCGAATTCGGAGTGAGTTGAACTTCATCCAGTAATCATCAACCACAGCCACCTGTTACTGGCTGTGCAGTTTTTGATACCGAAAAAATGGCAGGATAATCAGAAATTGCGTCACTTACCATGGTGACTGATTATTCCATTGTTAAGTGAAACATCTATCTAAAAATACCACTCTCTCATGCCTAGTAAGCCACTCAGGCTTATCGATGTATCTGTTCGGATGAAAATGTTATCCTATTTGTTCGAAATACAGAGGTTTTTGTGCCGATTATCAAACAAATCTTTGGACGAAATTTATTTCACATCATCGCACGGCGGCACAATGCGTTATGTCACCCATTTGAACAGCTCGAGGTTAAACTTCTCCGGTAGTTTTCCGAGGAATATTCGTTGCGGAATCTATCGAACTCGAATCTATCGAACTTCATTTAATTTGCACCGGTTACCTCAAAAGCAAACTGAGTTGCATTTTGGATATAATTTTGTACGGATACCTTGAAAGGTCTGATGTTTCCGAAAGTAAGATTACTGACCGATGAAATCCAGCTCTATGTCCTAAGACCTGCTATGTTTTCCTATTGCCCGATCGACGGATTGCTGCTTTGAGTACTGCCAATAAAACTTTATGCTAATCAAACAATCCCACCTATTGCGAGTCTTATAATATTCC
Source organism: Rhingia rostrata (assembly GCA_949824845.1). NCBI lineage: Eukaryota > Metazoa > Arthropoda > Insecta > Diptera > Syrphidae > Rhingia > Rhingia rostrata. The sequence goes on along the minus strand of OX463755.1, from coordinate 143,552,239 downwards.
GAGATTCAAAGTCCATCTTCTTCGTCGTTACGAAATCATGGAAAACTTGTAGGTTCGTTACAATTTTTCCAAAAGTGTTATTTCTAACTGTGTAGGCAGATAATACCGCTGTTTTTTTATTTTTAACATCCAAAAACACTCAGGCTACCTTGACAATGTCAACAGCAAGGACATGTGCTCATGTTTATCCGCCAGCTAACAGATTGCCAGCCATATTCAATCATCGCAAAGGGTACTAATCCCTAAAACTTCGAGTTAAAAAGCTAAGCAAAAACCTTTTTCTTCCATTAAAATATTAATTCGTTATAACAGTATAACCAACATTAAAAAAAAACAGCCCAAACATTGAAAAATGACAAAGTTGATCCAAGAAAAAAATGTTGTTCCCATAAGCAAATCAATTTCCTGTGTTGCATAATTTTTCTTTGCATTTCAACTACCTACCTAGCCTACCTACCCTTTGCGATGGATTTCAAATTAAGATACATAAAATTTTTCGTTCCACCAACTTTGGCATACACTCTACACAGAACACTAAGTCCCCAAGAGGCGATCAATTTTCTTGAGTAATCAATCAACTGCCACTGGGGAACTCGCATCCAACAACCGCCGCCATCTTTTCATGTTGCGCAATATCCTGTCAATACATATACATACACATACACACATCGACAAAGTTTTCCTCCAAATATGTAGGTAGCTCACCCCTGGTGAATTTATTGTCTTCGACATGCCCGGATACTGCCGCAATCGAATGATACCTTATCTGTTTACTGTAAAAATCTCTGCCATTGCGTCAGTGAGGAACAGAAGTCCTCGAAAATTGCAGGATATTATGCTACTGCGGCTCCATACCCCATGTACATCTTGTATGTTGTGTCGCTTTTTGATGACACTTGTTTTTTTGTTCACACACAGTATCAGCGGGAGACATACAAGCGGTGCTCGTCCTTGCACTGATTTGTCACAATGGGAATATCTGTGTCAGCCATTTGTTCAGGACACAGATTCGAATTGAATCATTACGTGAAGTACAAGTGCACACAACTGCTGTCCAGTCGGGAGACGCAAATATTGTCATCACCACTGTTCTGCGAGTGGAAAATAATAGCTGAATCAAAAAAAAAGTTCGTCCTGACGTATTTTTGAAAACAAACTTACCCTAGTGACAATATCATTACGTCCTGTTTACACGAGGCATTTAAATTAAAGTTTCGTTTTCGGTCGAAGTATCCTCATTGGACAGGACTCAGTGCAAATGATGATGAAATGTTTACATTGGTATACAATTGAAAGTGGGACAAGAATGAAGTCAACCCCGGCGATAGAGACGCAACGATGACCCAGCCTTATGATGGATTGGAACGATTTAATTTAAATACAAATATGTTAATTTTTTTTTTATTGAATGTGTATATAAGTATTTGTGTGCCAAAGGGTTTTGCATTTCGTTTTTCGAAGGACAACCGGGTGTAATGAAGCCTTTTGTGCACCGGTTCGGATATGACGAAATAAATGCAAAGAGGAAATGTGAACGCAATGAGGAGGATAAGTGCAGAGCTGCGTGTATAGATATAAATTGCGCCGCGTATGTGGTTTGGTGGGGATCCTGATTCTGATGGGCGCAACAAAGACAGCGTGCGCTACGGCGGATGTAATGAATTAATTTCTCGTTGCGGCTTATTTTTCCGAACTTTTTTTTTTGCGATTTCATGAATTTTCTGATGAAATATTTAGTCTGCACTTTGCCATTGCATAATATTGACTTGTTTTACGTTTACAAGGTATAATTCTGTAAGAACTGTATTGTGCGTGGGTACTGGCCTATGAGGAAAGTTTTAATGGTATTTAACGCCTAGAGGACCAGACGAAATTAATAAAAGAAAAGAATAATATGAATGCGAAAAAAGGCGATCTGGGTTAAGTTGGTTGGAGAGCTCTTTATCTTGATGAACAATTGGATACATGCAGGATTGGAAATACTGGTAATAGGAATTCAACTAGATGCCCTTTTTTTTAAAGTGGAGTATCAGACAAATGTATTCGATTTATTCTGATATCAACTAAGAAGGTTCGAGTATTGTTATTATATTCATACTTAAAAAAAATGACAATCCTGGATTAATCATGCGAGATATGGAGTAATTCGGTTTCTATCGATGAAATTAAAGCCAGTTAATAGGCAAACCTATTAGGCAGATAGAACGAACAATTCAATATTGGCAACCACAGCGAAAACTGCCAACCACCCGACCTGAGTGGAGTGAGGATAGCAATATCTTAACTCAAACTTAATAAGGTAGCCGGAAATGACCGTCTTCCCACTGACCTTTAAAAAGCCGGCGGAGACGACTTGCTAAATAAGATCCATCAGCTCATAAGCCAAATCTGAACGAAAGAAAGTATGCCTGAAGAATGGAACCTCAGCATCGTTTGCCAGATCTACAAAAAAGGAGACAATCTAAACAACGCCAACTACAGAGGCATAAGTCTCCTAAATATCGCCTACAAGTTCCTATCTGCCGCAATACGTGAACGCCTGAAACCGTATATCAACAACCTGACCTGCCCTTATCAGTATGGTTTTAGGCCAGGAAAGTTCCCAACCGATCAAATTGTCACACTTCGCGAGATCCTGGATAAAAAACCCAAGAAGTACAAAGCGATACCCACCACCTATTCATAGATTTCAATGCCGCATACGACAGCATTTATAGAGACGAACTAAATACAGAGGCATGTCTAGTTTTGGTATACCGCCCAAACTCGTCCGTTTGAGTAGCATGACGATGGAGAATTTACGCTGGTCCATTAGGGTCGGAAACGACCTCACCGACGCATTCGATACCAAAAAAGGATTTAGGCATGATGCGCTATCATGTTACTTCCTCAATTTAATTCTTGAGAGGATTGCGCAAAACTCACGAGCCAACAGCAGAGGCAAATTTTTCAAAAAATCGGAACAACTACTAGCATACACCGACGACATTGACATTATTGGTCGGAACCAAAGTGATGTCATAGACAAGTTTGCTGGTAGAGAGAAGAAAGCGGCGAAAAATGGGCTTAGCAATAAATGATGTCACAGCATCGACGAGTCGGACAGAACGTCACCATTGACTGATTTAACTTTGCGGTAGTACGGGACTTTATCTATCTCTGCTCCGCTATTAACTCTTGCTAACCGCTGATTCTTCGGGCTATTAAGGCAAAAAAAGTAAAGTCCTCACTCGAACTACTACGGAGATCCTATATAAGACCCTGATCATCCCAGTCCTGCTTTACGGAGCTAAAGCATGGACCGTCTCAAAAGCGGATGAAAAAAAATCATTTGTCGATTTGAGAGGAAAATTCTTCCAAAAATCTTCGGTCCAGTTTGCGTTGACGGGCTTTGGAAACGAAGATTCAACCAAAAACTATACGAGCTGTACAGCGACATGCCCCTGGACAAAATACCCCGCATTAGACGTTTAGAAAGGCTAGGACATGTAGAATGAATGGACACCAATACTGCAGCTCGCAGAGTCTTCGATTCCGAACCATACGTCGGACGCAGTAGAGGAAGACCTCGCCTTTAGTGGCATGCACAAGTAGAAACCGACCTCAACCAACTTGGAGTGCGCAACTGGAGTCAGTTAGCTAAGGACCGGGCTAATTGGAGAGGCATGTTGGTTAAGTCCCAGGTATAAAATAACTGTAGCCTGACTTCAGAAGAAGAATGATGGGGACACTGTGGTTAGTACGAATTACAGTGGCTCTCACATTAGGGTGATTTGAAAATTTATGCAAGCAGCAGCAGATGTGGCACTACGATTGCTGTGATGAACTGTGGAGCAGAAGGTCTGGGCTAGATTCACAGCCGTAGCAACACCTAAATGCTTTTTCACTGGCCCTCCTCACGTGATGATCTGACAAAATATCCGAGTAGTATCAATTGTCAAGAAAAGCTTATCAAAACAGGAGGTTCCGCCATTGTGATAGAAGTACAAAAGCACACATGAATGGTTGTGGAAGGCTCGGCCCTGGGTACTAACGAGCTGTAACGCCAAAAATGTTTGTATTTTAAGCAGCAGATGTCATGAAAAGGCAATCATAACGCAGCCTCCACTTTACTTCCGCCATATCGGGTCTAGATTAGTTTTATACAGAAAGTTTACAGATCGGCCGCAATGATACAACCTTTAGTCCAATATTTTGCCAGGAGTTTTTGGACTATTGGTCCTCCTTAGTCTTGAGATAAATTATGTATACATATAAAGTTCAGGTAAGAGCTCCCTTGGAAAGCCTTGACTAACCTTCGAACACCTCCTAGTCATAATGCTAGACGTATATTCAGATTACCCGCTATGGACTGGTAAGCATAATTTAGAAAATTTGTCAAGAATAATTTAGATTAAACCAATTTTTTCTTCTTTCTAGGTCTACGTCAAAAGTAAAAAAAAAAAATGTACAAGCAAATGTAACGTCTTGTCATATTGCTAAGTAAGGCTGTAGACTAAGCTAACCATGAAAATAGTCCAGATGTCATTTCTCCATCGAGTTCGGTTTTTAGTCCTTTTTGTTGCAGGAGTTATTTAACCACCCTCCCTCAACAAAGGTCCAAACATATAGAGCATAAAGAAATAAATAATTTGTATAGGCAATTGATTTTCACCCCCACTTTGACTGAAAGGGTTAAAATTGTCAGGTTCGTTTTTCGCACCACATCCTATAACCCACCTACATCTAGTAAATTTTTCGAAACATCGGATGTTTAACTCAATCCGTTTCTGAAAATGTGTAACGTTCATCCTTTGCAAACAGTTTCGATTTTTTTTTATAGGGCATCCTTCCCATCTGTTGTTTATACTCTACCAATATTCCATAAAATCAAACTTTTGACTAAGTACACATAGTCAATATAAATAATAATAAAAAAAAAAGCGAAAAAGTATCTTGATGAAAAAATCGCAAATATAATATGCATACCTACATAAATTGCGATTTTCACAAAGCCTTTCAATTTTTATGGGTTTTACCATATCCAGTGTTTGGGTGTGTTGGTATGGCAAGAAATATGGTTTTCCCTCTCCTTGTAGTGATTTTCTTTTTGTCGGATTGTTGTTTTTTTTTTTTGCATATCCTTACCAATTTAAATGGAATGCTGATTGAAATTGAAATTATGATTATTGAAAGGGAAACGGGACGTCTGGTGTATGTGTTCGTTTGGAAAAGGTGCGGTTAATAGTGAGAATGGAAAGTGATTGCAAACAGATGGTACATGAGTTTATTTGCAACACATCCTCCTTCAGGGTTTTAGGAATTTCGTTTTTTTTTCGACGATATGAAGGTACGTGGATATTTTTTTTTATCGTTTCGCTTTATGCGGATATCACTTGACTGTGATAAATGCGAGTGATTTTATTGAAACGATTTGAGAATTTTGTGTCCATCCCGGTTTTTTTTTGGAATTTTAATATGCAAGGCTTTGGTTTTTATGGTACGAGTATCTTATTTCTATTTATGAGGTTTCAATCTAAATAGCATTGGGATAGGATTGTTAAATTTAAGGATAAGCTAAAAGTGTTATTGTAATGGTTTGCACTTGGGAGGGATCATTGAATATTTCTTGATGAGACTATTCTGTCTCAGAATAAGCAGTAGAAGGTAGGATATGTAAACTGTCATCTGTGGAGAATTTATGTAACCTCGCTTTCTTCTCCTACTAACATAAGCTAAGGTTGTATGAAACATGCCTTGCCACGAAAGTTATTTCCGTTGTTCTGAGAATTTTTTAGTCAAGAGACAAATATAACACCTATTAAGTAATATTTGTTAAATTTAAATCGGTGGTTTGTGATGGGCGGTCTTGAAGTAGTTTTGCGTTAGCTTAAGAAAGAGCATAACCCAAGAAGTGGATATCATTATATTTTAACGTATGAGTTTAAAACCGAACCACCTACTCTGTGGCGATAGTTTTTAAAAACAAAAACTTCATGATCAAACACAATTGCACAAAGCAGATCGATTTGATTTTAGTGACAGTGATAAGATTGAAAAACTAAGCCCATTGAGCCTAGTCATTTTGAAAAACTGACTTCATTGAGTCTTGTCTAGGATCCGGTTCACAGCAATAAAATAATCTCACGAGCTTCCAGAAAATAACAAAAAGCGTATTTCATAGACGTGTATTCGCAATAAGTTACATGTTCCATTCCAAAGGAGCCAGTGGAAGAACTTCGAAAGATGGAGCCAACGGGGGCCCCAAGTGAAAATCATATCTGAACCGCATCGAAAAATTCGGGCAAGAATTCATCTGTGAATGTCAAAGGCTAGTCAGGCCCCTTTCACATTAAAAACAAATTTTTCGCCCAACAGGTTCGTTAGTACCCAGGGCTGAGCTTTCTCACAACCATTCATGTGTTCGTGTGTACTTCTTGCATGATGGCGGGACCTCCTGTTTTATGCCGACTCGGAACGACGAATTCAAGATAAGCTTTTCTTGACAGTTAATACTACTCGGATACTACTAACCTTCGCACCGCTGAGCCCGTCTTGAACAGCGATAGCAGGAAATGTGGAAAAAGACCATGTGGCGCACTCGATCCAGTACTAATGGCCACTTGTCCTTGGGGTATCTAATAAATTGAAACTGACTCTCTAGGTTGGGGTTTGTGCCGTCAAGATAACTTCCTTAGCACTAAAAAAATTATAGATACCCTTAAATACCCTTAAATTCCAGGAACATTATCTTGCGAGCATCGCTACTCAAAATCTTGAATCTGACAAAGCAGACATTATAGTTTTGTTTCAGTTATTTTTTTTATTCAAAAAAAACAGAAATTCGCCATAGACACGCAACTACGACGAAGACTCTGTGCAACCGCTTCAAACGTAAATACTAAAATATCCTTTCTGTGTTTACTTGTTCTTGGACACAACAACGGTGCGACCTCGATGACCGGTTGTCTTAGTATGTTAAGCACGGCACGGAGACCGCAGTAGTGAAGCATACCACGATGGGCAAGGATCTTCTTCAAGCGTTCCAAATCGTCAAGGAGCTTGGAGTCCAAGTACGATGAAGTGTTTTGTATGTACTTGCCATCGGTGATGTCCTTTTGCCTGTTAAGGAACCAGTTGGGGATCTGCTTTGGGTTCTGGATGATGGTGACAATTTTGTCGACCTTCTCATCGCTGCACTCACTCAAATCGGCATCAGCCTTCTTGAGGGCAATGTTGGCGCAACGACGACAAACACCCTTGATGGCAGTCATTGCGATGACAACCTTGCGTTTACCATCGATTTTCGTATTCATGATACAAAGAATATGCTGAAACTTTTCTGGGATTACGAGAGACATTTGCCTTTCAAAGTTCACCGAATTCGAGCAAAAAATAAAGGATAACGTTAACGATAAACATGCGAAAGTTATTATACCTGCCACTCAAGGCTGCACATATAAGAAAGCGGATTCATTGTTGGGAGCCGATTAAGATTAAGAGTAATCGACCTAAGGCTGATCAGTGATCGCATGACTGCGATCCGCATAAGAGCACCGTTGAACAACATAAGCCTTATATCCACATACGCACTTACTGTTGAGACATAAAACCATATTAAGGAAGAATTTAAAGACCTCCAAAACGGAGCCAGTAAAAATCAAACTAGGGACTTGAATGCAAAAATCGGAAGAAACCCATCTTCGGCGGGTTAGTAGGAAAGCAAAGCGTTTACGAAAAGGCGACAGATGATGGCTTCCCACTAATAGACTTTTAGGTAATATGTCATGCTGTTATCAGCAGAATTAGTTTCGCACGACTTAAAATCCAGAAAGCACTCGTAAATCTCCACATGTTCGAACCACCAACCAAATCGACCATGTGCTCTATATGAAAGGACGCATCCAACAAATTCAGAATGTCAAAGGACGACTCTGACCATTATCTCTTCTTAGCCAAATTCAGAGCCCGACTGCCCACAGAAGAAAAGAGACTTGACGTTAGTGAGCCGGAGATTGTCAGAGTTTACAAACAAAAACTTAGTGAGAGGAGATTCCCCGCTGTGCCTTCATCCTTTACCAATGCCAACTCCCAATGGATACATTAAGGCAATACAATGAAAGAAAGTAGCTAAAACCATAGGCTCCCAGACATTCCCGAAATGGTGTCCGTGGTATGTTGATATTTGCAAGTACCAACAAGAATTGCGAGGGATGATTACTACAGACTGGAAAATCAGCTCCATATGTCCCATCTACGAAAAGCGCAAGCCCATGTCTTGCACCCACAACCGAGGCTTATCTCTAATAAATGTCGCATACAAGAACCTATCCTGCTGCAGGCGAAGAATGTATGGTATACTTTGTCTTCTTGGGGGTTCCCATACTGAAAGACTGGGCTGTTCGTTTTGGAGATCTTCTGAAGTACGGCGTTAAAATATCCGTCTCTGGTTAGCAACTGGGTGATTTAGTATTTAATTTCACTGTGCTTTTTGCCCTTCCTGATTAGCAACATATATTGAACCAGTACTCGCTGTTTATCGCCCACTGTTTTCCAGCGCTCAGTTCAGTTCTCCTTTCTGATCTCTGTAGTGTCTTCCGTTACCCTTACCACTCTAACTTCCATCTGTTTGTAGTAGACGTACTTGCTTTGTGCAGCTATAGAGGAGTCACTTTTACGACAGTAAGGACATAACAGTTCGAAAAGATCTTGCTAAATGCGTAGAGCTCTGCTTCTGTACAGAGACGCCATCGGCTTTCTGTACTTTAACTCTCAAAACGCGTCGCTAGAAATCTTAGACCCGTAGATAAAGAGGACATGCATCATCGATATGAGTAGCCTTCGCTTGCTTGCCGTTAGACCACCTTCACTTTCGAGGCTCGTACCGCCGCATTCTTTATCTGGTGGCATAAATTAAGTTTGGTGTTGGATGCCACACCCAAATACTCCACGACGTCTTTGCTTCTAATTACCACCTGAGCTATTTGGAAGTCGGTTGGAGTCGGGACCATTTTCTTCGTCAGAAGGACTGTCACTGTCTTTCACTATCACTGTCTTTTACTGTAGCCAGGCTGAGACCGTGCAAATCTATGCAGTGAATATTCGTCACCATATCTTGGTTTAACTTTCTTTATAGGTTTTTGGTATATTTTGTAGTTATCACCGATGAATCTCCATGCGAAGATTGCCATCATATTACGATAATACTACGAAAGTATTATTTAATCCCTCTGTAGTCTCATAAAATAGCTCCCTGCCCTAGAGTACGGTCTTCAAAATCCACAAGAGATATACTGCAATGTTGAATATTTCAATTACAGAACTAGCAAACAATGCATCGAACTTTCAGTAGAGTGGGTAAACAATTTACAACAATTTACAACCACCGAATCAGGACGCTTTTTAGGATTTAGGTTTGTCTGCCCTGAGAAATGTTTATAAAAAGTGAGCTTTAGGCAAGAAATGTGATTGGAAAAAGTAAAAATAGTGCTTAGCTTAAAAAAAAATTGTCCAGCTTTCAAACTACCTGGCATAAGTTTTATAAATCCCACAGACTATCTAAAAAAGCAAACAAAAGTTTCACCACACTATCGTAAATAGGCGTCGCAATAAAGAAAAGTTCATTGAACGTACGAGTAGAACATAATTATTTTTGCTTTGCTATCCTTATAGTCCTTGTCCTCTTCCAGTGTGTGTATATGAGTACAGTGTAGACGATGGCAGCAAAAAGCCCACATTGCACATACAAAAAAAAGTATCTAGGTACGTGGGAATTATAGCATCTTCTTTATGATGAATACCGCATTTATCCTCGAAACTTTATCCAAGAAGAGTCTCTACACATCTACCACACACTATCACAGTGTAATTATTTTTCATACACCAAATTAAAAAAAAAAAAACACCATCACCCCAACACATATGTGATGACGTACATGCATTCGAATAACAAACTCTTTTGTCTAGACAATGTAGACGAGATTATTTTCCTGTTATCCTTCTATGAATATAAATATATACAAGTACATATAATATGTATCGCTCTTGTATTTTTTATATTTTAAATTAAGGATCCTTTTTTTATCCTCCACTGCCTGTTGTATGTATGGCGTATGCGTGTTTAATACATCAAGTACTTGCGATACTTTTATTTTTCAAGTTTAATACGAACGTTGTTTGCTCATAGGAAAAAGTGAATATGCGTGTATACCGGTGCAGGGAACCTTGTTATTTTTATATAAATACCCCGTCTGAGTGCTTAGGAAAAAAAAAGATATATGAAAAGAAAAAGCTGTACTTACGAATTTAACTCCAGATCCAAGCGAAACTTATGATTAAATGCCTTAATTAATAGTGAGGTTCGGTGAAAATGTTTCTGAAATTAAAAAGTTGAAGAAAACCGATTATTTATATACCATTACAGTTAGAAAGTTATTGGACAGTATAATAATCCATTTCAATGTTAATCCATTGGATAACAAATCAAAGCCAACCAAAACCGATCAAGAAAAGACACACAAATAAACAAATTCCAACAGAACAGAAAACAAAAGACAATTGGGATAAGGACCAAAAATACTCTGGTTCCCATTTTTTTTTTGTTTTGTTCATCCACATAATCCCGAGTAAAAAAGAAAATGAATCAGACGAAAGGATGGAAAATGAACGAACGATAAAAGTAAATTCCCAGTTAGTTTACCAAGCAGTTATCCATCGGATACAAAAAGCTTTCAAGATATTAGCGGTTTTCCCAAAAGAGGACCAGCGAAAGGATACCCAGAGAGAGTGGTTTGGTTTTGGCCTCAAAGTGAAAAAGGGTTTTAACATACTATCACAAGAGTCGCTGCTGATTCCTGTTTTGTTTGCTTTGGATGTTTCAGTGCGGACGAGTGCCCGGGGGTGGGGTGACCTGATCCTTTTGAGGACTTATCCAAAAGCAAATAAATAATTCTCTTTGACCATCTTCTAAGGGGCTGTAAATAAACTCGAAGAAGTTATTTGTTTTCGGGACGAGATAAGTTCACTGATATAGCTAAGGGTTGACGACAAGCTATCGAAATGTTCAATTGAAATGCAACCAAAACAGAGATAGGGGTTGGTACCTTTCCTGAGGTAACTTATCACCTTGCCAAAATGTACCCAATCTAGTGGTAACAAGCACTTTATGGAAGGATAATCTGTATCGATATTGTAATGTACCGTACGTGATAATTTTTCGGTCTAGATTGTGAGTTGGGATGGTAATAATGTATGAGTGAGGATTTTGCTAGAAAAGTGGCGAAAGCTAGACATGCATACATAAAGTTAACGACATCACGTTCTTGGGATAGACAAAAGAGTGATGTGAAATTACTCATTTTTATGAATGAATGGAGTGTATGGGTTTAGTTGTACCCCGTTATGTAGCAATCACAACAAGATTTAAAGTCTATTAGAGGTTATGGCGTACTTAAATCAATGACTGTTATAACTGGATTTTATGTAAATGGTAGCTTCTTTGTTTCCACGCGGGTTTATTCTTAACAGAAATAAGTATGTTTCCGCATTCCCATGCAAGGGCGAGATAGGAACTTCAGTTAGGCCAACGTTCGTTTGTTTGCTTAACCCTATGCAGATATGATATAGAATACAAGGTTTGAATAAAGGTATTGTACTGAATGAGTTCCGCGTAACTACTAAGACTAGGAAGGCTATCATATACCTGGGCCATGTTAACCAGCACGAGCTGTCTATGAAACCGTGGAGTTTGCCGATGTTAATCATTATCAGATAACAAGGTTGATAAAAATAGTCCTTGGCGTATTTTTTTTTAGACAGTGATAGGAATATCATTTAAGGGGAAAGTGTTTATTTAACCCTAGATAGACCAGATATTGAATAAAAGTTTCTATAATTCCATTGATAACAATCTTGTCTCTAGGTTAAGATGCTATAAGCATGGGGAGTACACACTAAGACCAGCTAGGCTTTTATAAATCTGGCTATGTAAACCAGCACGAGCTTCCTGTAAACCATGGAGGTTACCGATGTTAATCTTTAACAAAAGAAGAATATCTTCGGGTGGTGGTTTCTATTGTTGGACCTTGTTAGACATGACCACCAAAGAAGACCATTGGAGCCAACGTTTGTTTGCTTAATCCTTTACATATATCATTAGTTAGGTTAATGTACTGTAAATGTAGAGCGTACCTACGTAAATATTCCACATATGACATTTTCCCATGAACATCTGACTCGAACCAACTCGAGATTTTTATGAACTAAAAAACTCGAACCAACTCGAGATTCTTATGAACTAGAAAATATTGCCAATGATGGTTGGATTAGATTTGCTGGGTTGTTGATTGTGGATGTATATGTTTACCAAGTTATAAGATTAGAAAATAGTCTCCCAAGTTGAGTCTTCTGGTCTTGGAAATGGCTGAATAATGCGAGACCTGACGAGCTAATATTGAACGTTAAAAAAAAACTTTACTCAACGAGGTTCTGATCCATTCTCTTCGATTCTTGTCGGGTTGGTTTCAGTCGTTTAGTCCAGATGTGCTCTGGCATCTGCGATAGCCTTAGCCTTTACCGGGAGGTTTTTTTCTTGCCGCCCCAACCATACATATTTAAGAGGCGTAACAGTCCAGAAGGACCTTGGGCCTCAACGAAAATAATTCTTTAATAAGCCAGGTCCTTAGCTAACTGTCTTTAGTTCTTCACTTCAACACCACCTAAGGCAAGTTGTTTTCCTCTACACTTTGCGATTTGTGGTTGGGAATCGAAGAATCTGCGAGCCAGGTACTGGTATATATTCGCTCCACATGTCCAATTCATCCTAAACGTCCAAAGCGGAGTTGTTTGACCTGGTCTATGTCTATCTATAACTCGGATAGTTATGGATGGAATCTTCGTCTCCATATCCCGTCAACGCAAACTTGAGCGAAAAATGTTTCGCACAAAATGAACAGGAAGAGCAGAATTGGGATGATCAGGTTTTTGTATAGGATCTCCTTAGTCTTAAGTAGTTCGAGTAATGGCTTTACAGCTTTACCACTAAATTGTCATCTTATAGGTCCCATACACTACGCAGACACGTCGTTGCAGACCAATATATTTTGCTCTTGTTCACGTGTCTGCGCAGACCGTCTGTGTCGTGTGTATCCTTGTCGACTGTTAGCAGCGACGGTCTGCATGAATTTAAAACTTTTGGAATTTTCTTGGTTTGCAACGACATATCTGTGTGGTGTATCGTGTATGGTGAAGATGTGCGAGAAAATTCAGGCAATGATAAGTGAAGCACAAGCGGTATCCGTCCTTCTTCCGACCCGAAGACCACTACGAAATTATACATGCTAATGTCTGTGCGATTGTCTGCACCGTATGTAGCGAAGGCATGTTTGCACAGACTTAAGGTCTGCAACGACGTGTTTGCGTTGTGTATGGGACATATTAGCAATTTAGATGTCCCGTACTTTTTCAATGTTATATCTTTGAATGTTGACAGCATATTCATAGGTTTATCCTTATTTTCTGCTCCCGAGTCCGCTTCATTCTCTATATCTTTATTGATTCCGACTAATGATATCAACCGATATATGGAAGACCGTGCCTTTGGTCTTGACTCAGATGTTTTACACAATCTTCTCAAGAATGATGTTAAAGAAGTCACAGTGCGTCGCCTTCCCTTTGTTGATATCAGATGTTTTGCTGATGTCGTTTGTGATTCTGATGGAGCACCATCAATCGTAGGGCGATATTCCATAACCACATATGGCTCTGTTTAGTTAAAAATCAGTAATCATGGGTCTATAGCGGTCACCATTGACTGTAACGTTCTGGCCAGAATTGTTTTTAAAGAAGTACGGACCAATTATTCCAACTACTAATAAATCACACCAAACAGTCAGTCTCAACATACGCTGGCGGATAAGCATCACTCCAAATACGGCAGTTTTGGTTGTTGACGTATACATTCAATCAAAAGTGAGATTCATCGCTAAACAAAATTCGATTATGAATATTGGGATCAACGGTTTTGGTTCCATTCACCGAATCTACGCCTTGCTAGGTGACCCTGTAGCTTCAATTCTTGAATGAGTTGGATTGTGTAACCATGTAAATCCAGATCTTTCCGCTAAATTTTCCATAGATTGGATGGGCCTTCCTCTACGCTACGCTCTGCAGCAGTAATTACTGCTTCTGTACGCCATCTCTGTGGATGCGTATTATCATTTAGAGTAAACGTGGTGCAAAAACGTTTCATACTTATTCGAATTAATTGCTCTGTTGGACGATTATATTGACCGTAAAATGGACGGAGTGCTAGATACCTATTTCCAACATAGCCATGATTTTCAAAATTAATTTGCACAATTTGAAAGCGTTGTTCAGATGTTAGTCTATGCATGTTGAAATGAAAAGCCAAACTAAAAATAAATATTATGAGATGATTTTTTTCGGATCATCTTGATATCAGCGCAAGCTAGAATTATATTTGTGTTCGTGTCACTAGGAATCAAATCAAAACCTTCTGCATGACATTTACCAAACTTGCCATTGAAGAATTTTAGCCCCAACATTGAAATTGTATGGATTTATGTAATTTTAATTTTAAGACTGCCGTAGTTAAGTCGCTAAGATTAAGGTGTTCGATATTCGTGGTTTGTCAAAGCTTTGTTATAGATATGTCTGATTAATGCCAGATCTACAGTGATCTTCATTTATAAGAAGCATTTTCAACTGAATTAAGTATTTTTAGCAGCCCACACGAAACTGATTTTTTTTCTTTTTTAAGGTTTTGCTTTTGTCAAGCCATAAATTATTAAGTGTTTTGCGGGTTTGGACGGAATCGCATCTGTTTTTATTTCTAATATTTTCTGTACTACTTCAACGCTGATCCTATGTATAAGCGATTTGACGTACACGCTTATAATAGTTGAGAGATTTATTTTTTAGTCACCCCGTATGTCCTGATCGGCAACCTAAAACAGTTTTTAGTCCACGGTGACAGACTGCCTGTGTACTATGAATTTAAAAAAGGCCAACAATCCCAAAGTAAATCTTATCCAGACTTCGTCCAACGCCCAGCACAGTTATACAAAATTGAAAACATTTCCCCTGCATTCCATGTATCCTCAAATTACACACACAGGTGTAATAATTAAAAAAGCCATTCACTCGGCTTTAAGGATGATTAGATGAAAATAAAACCATTGCACCCTACTGTCTGTTAACAATTTTCCGCCAGTTTAATGCAATCACTGACCAAAACAGCACCGATATGAGAAAAACCTACAACCGAGTCCTTTAAGGGTTCTATCATACCTGTAATGGATTTCTGTAGTATAAACCCCTTTAACATTCCAAAAAGGATTAGCAGTAAATTGATGGCACTCCGCAGGAGCATGATCAAATAGAAAAAAGGACGAAAATAAGCAGAAAACTTGAAACTAGATACTCGCATTGATTAACAACTTGATCCAAATACATTCCACTAGGTTCACGAAGGAGCAGGTGGTTCCGGGTGCTTGGTCAAGCTATAATTTATCTTTCTCAACTTTTTCGCTTTAACATTCATGTAGAAGTACCATGTTGTCTGATGAATGTCCGGGCTGGACATTGCTGGACCGATGAAGAGATGTCTTCGTCTTATGCCTCGACGAAGTAAGACTTCCCATTCGGTAGGAGCCAGGAAGCATGAAATGCTATTTTTTTTGTCTCTTAATTTTTTCTAGCCATCTTGCCCAAGTGGATTCAGTCATCCATCTCCGTTTGTTGACTTCGTTTTCCATTTTTCAGTCGCTTTCCCCTCTCATTTTTGCAAGTCGTTCCACTTCGTTTTACTTTGTTGATTCCATTTGATTTGAAGTTGGAACATCACTTTGTATGTATGTTTCTCGTTGGGATACGTGGGAGGAGTGCATAATGATTTATAGGGTGTTCGTTTTTTTTTCTCAGTCGCCTGACTCATCATATTTGCTTTTGCACCGGTTCCATGAGTCTTAGGTTTCTACTTTTATGTTGCTTGACCGGACCCTCTGCGCACGGATCGTTTTCACTCACCTGGAAGCTTGCCGCCTGGACATGTTCAACTTGAGTATTATGTCCTTGTCCTTAAGAGTAATGTGCACATTTTAGGTCGACATATTTGCTGAGTTACAAGACGTTGATTGTTGGAAATCATTACGAATTGTTTGGGTTTGGTCCTTGGTCCTGATGATGATGCAGCCCAAGGGTGGGGTGGTTAGTTAAATTCATTAGTAACTGTCGAGGTGGGTGTGGACTTCCTTTTATTTTTTTCCAAATTGTTAGCACTTTGATGGCTGGTTGTTGATTTGACCCCGAAGAATTGCTGTCCTCGACATGATTCAATGGGAATTATTAATTTTGACACGACAAGGGAATTTCGTTTGTTCCAGATCCCTGTACTAGAAGAGAATTAATTTAAGTCCTTACCCGACCTTCAATCAGAATTGTTTTGATTTTTGTGTCGTTTTGAATTCCGTTTTATCGAACAATAAATCGGGGGACTTGTCAAATTTATAATGATGATGACCAACGGAAGGAGTCTGATTTGTGATGATAAAGATTGACAGATGAAATTGGAATACGGGTTAGTGGTCTCCTGAATAAAGTTTTGTTGGTAAAATTCAGTTGATTGGTTGGAATTAATTATAATGTGTCTCGTCATGATTAACAACTGCCGCCAGTTGCGCACTTCAAGTTGGTTGAGGTCGGTTTCCACTTATGCGCGCCACTTAAGGCGAGTTCTTCCTCTTATGCGTCCGACGTCTAGCTGGGAATCGAAGACTGCAAGCCGGTGTATTGGTGTCCATTCGTTCTACATGTCCTAGCCATCTTAAACGTCTAATGCGTAGATTTTTTGAGCAGGGGCATGTGTACAGCTTGTATAGTCCTTGGTTAAATCTTTGTCTCCATAGTCTGTCAATATTTTTCGAAGAATTTTCCTCTCAAAACGATCAAGGATTTCTTCATCCGCTTTTGAGACGGTCCATGCTTCAGCGCCGTAGAGCAGGACTGGGATTATCAGGGTCTTATATATGATCGCCTTAGTAGTTCGAGTGGGGGCTTTACGACTGAATTGCGTTCTTAGCCCGAAAAAACAGCGGTTGGCAAGAGTAATTCTTCATTTAATTTTTGACGAGATGTTGTTATCAGAGTTAATAGTGAAGCCGGGGTAGACAAATTCCCTTACTACCTCGAAGCTATATCTGTCAATGGTGACGTTCTGCCCTTTCGTATTGAAGTGTTTGCTTTCGTATTGAAAGCATATAAAGTCTTGCCCTCATTTACTGCTAAACCCATTTTTGCCGCTTCCTTCTCTATACTAGCAAACGTGGCTATGACATCACATTGAGTCCTGCCAATGATGCTAATGTCGTCGGCGTATTCAGTAGTTGCACCGATTTTTGGAAAATTGTGCCACTAGTGTTTGCTGCGGAGTTTGGTACAATTCTCTAAAGAATCAAATTTGAGAAGTCACATGAGAATGCATTTTTAGTATCGAATGTATCGGTGAGGTCGCTTCCGACCCTGATGGAGCAGCGAGAATTCTCCATCGTCATCCTGGATAGACGTACGAGTTTGGGCAGTACTCTGGCTCTGTATAGCTCGTCTCTATGAATTCTGTCGTATGTGGTTTTGAAATCGATGAAAAGGTGCTGTGTATCGATTTGGACTTCTTGTGGTTTTCATGATCTGCCGAAGTTTGAAGATTTGATCAGTTGTGGACTTTCCTGACCTAAAACCACACAGATTAGGGTCAATCACGTTGTTGGCAAACGGTTTCAGGCGTTCACTTTATATTATTACAACAGATATGATCTTGTAGGCTATGTTGAGTAGATTAATGCCTCTCAAGTTGGTGCAGTTCAGAGAGTCCCTTTATCCCTAGATATACAAAATTTAGACAAGATAAGCAATTTTTGTTCAAAGGCAAGTCGTCTAACGATCAATTTTCCTCTGCTACCTTATTCAATTTAACAAAATTCTCAACAGAGTTAAATTAGTTTTATAAAAATAAGCCAATATGAAATGAAATTAAATATCTAGGATTAACGGAACATAAAGAGCCTCAAACCTAGTTTTTCCCCTTATTTTTGTCTGCGAAATTATTATTTTGTCTACAAAGGAGAGGAAGGAAATTTTAATAGTTTGCAAATCCTTACAAACTCTCTAGCTTATATCTTGAAATCGGCTGCATATCCCGTCTTTTCTATAAAGCGCGTTAAAAGCTTACGCTACAGGTTCTGACAAAGTTTCTTTGCAATGTTATCCACCATCATGTTTGATGTCAAAACTCTTATGAATTGTATACTGCTTGCAGTGGACAACTTTGTTAATCTAAGTAGCAAGCTGTTGTTGCGCAAATAGCTATCAGCTACAACTTTGCAAGGATTCGCAAAAGGCATCCTAATAACGTTTTACAAAGCATATCCTTAAGTTATTATAGATATTCGGTTAAAGTAGTCGAACATATTGACAGAACTGCCATCGCAAAGCTACACTACATAAAATTACATCACCTAAAAATCCCCCCTTAATACTTGAAGTACTGATAGCACTTGAAGTATCTACCACTAAACATTTTAAATTTATGTAAAGTTTAAAAATCCCACTCAAGGCATTCATTTATTATGGATTTATGTTCATAGGACAGGCTATATCCATTCAATGAACCATGAAAAATTGTATATGCCTTCTACACATATCCCAGGGTAAAATCTGAAATAGGGTAACAGAGCTGAGCATGTGTGAGTATTTTCGTTTTAATGCAAATATCCTTTTATCACATTAGCTACAACGAATTTGCTTACGCAGGAGAAAAAAAATTGTAATTTTTTCACCGGATATTAATTTTTACACAGACTTCCAATCCTCTCTAAACTGAAAGAGGATAACAAAACACAGCCACACACAAACAAGAGTAAACACAGCACAAACAAACGAAAAAAAAACAGTTCAAATGCCAAGTACGTAAACAGGACGAGATTTTCCAATCGCGTGTTTCCTTAACAGTCGACATCCTTCCACAATCTCAAACCTAAATCAAAAAAAAAAGAAAACACACAAAAATTTATATTCCAAGCAGAGGTACCTAAACGAAAGCCCACCCTCAACGAAATATGAATACATATAAGCATAGTGTATACCGTTATGTTTAAACTCCTTTAAATCGCCGAAAAATAATGATAAATGCAAGGCGACGTGCGAAAAAGTATACTCAGGATACCTGTACGTGAATTGTCAAAATATGTTTCGAAAGGAAGTATGAGTAGCACTAGGGCACCTATATGGGGGTTTTTTTTTCTTTACAGAACCCCAAAGGTGCGGTTCAAGGTGGTGTGTTTTCCTAAGGCACCACAGGACATGACACAATTCGCTACGATAGCAGAATACGTGATTCCAAATAACCAAAAGCACTTATTTTGTAAATTATAAAATATTTGAAAAAAAAACGAAATAAATATAAGAAAACATTGGTGTCGAGGAGAAATTCGCTAACAGGACCAAGGAGAAATAAATTATAATACAGAATTTGTCCATGGCGACACCATCGCGGCACCAAGCAAGAACAAACAAATGTAAAATGTTCTACAACCCTCAGCGCTTGAATGGAAACGGAATAATTTATTGGGATTTTGGAAAAAAAAGGATAAGACGCACCAATGTGGTTGTCGAGCACGTGTCATCATCATGAAGCATTCAAATATACAACCCCCCAGTCGCCACTTATATATTTGTATCTCCCTTCTGATTAATTTCTACACAAAGAGAATAATTATCGCGTTTCTCTATTTAGCGTTGGCGAACTTTCAAATGGATGATCGTCACGAGTCTCTAATTTAAAATGTTAATACACGTATCTGCTCAATTATGGGTAGACCGTATCCGACGTTACGAAGAAGCCACCATTTAGAGTGGGTTTTCAGTTAACGCTCTAGCGCGCATTTCCAAAAATGTAAAATTTTCTTGCTCAATTCTTAGAAACATTAATCACACTTCACGATATAAAATTCAGCCACGAGGGGTGTCTTAATTAACAGAGTTTATCGCCTGCAGAATAATTCATCGGAAAGAGACGAACGCGAGATATGAGACGAAGCGATTTCGCATTTTAACTTAAGACATCCCTCCCTTTCTCCAGCCTCGAGTGTGTTTGGGTGGAATTAAACTTAATTTGACGCATTTATCCTTAAATTTTAAAACAGTCTAAAACTGTAAAGTTGGTATTGTGGGCGCTAATGAATCCGGCATGGTCGGTGGAGGAGTGAGTGTGTGCCCAAGGAGCAATAGCCCATTCCATTAGATGGCATATCGGGCGGTATTAAACTGAATTGCACGGATTAATGGTTTTGTAGCAAACTTCTTATAACGTTTTTAGGAAATTTGAACATTTTCCAGGTGTAGTTTACGCAGATTATTATTTAAAAAAAAAGATTCCATACTTGTGGAGTTGTAATTTGACAAAAAGGAGTCAAGCTCATCACCCTATTGGGTCCTCAAGTAAAGAGGGGTTCATTTCAAATAAGGTGGGAGAAGCAGAGTCACCTAGTTAGCTTATTAGCATAATCGTGGCGAGACAGAACGTTATTGAACAGATTTTTCATTATAAACGATTAATCAGGTATTATGAGTATAGCTGAGCTTTTAGAACTTACAAAGAAATAGGAAATCGCTGTCAACATTACTTTGTAGGTTTAATGAGTTAACATATTTAATGTACCAAGTTAAGTGTCGATTAAAACTTTGGAATCAATTTCATTTACAACAAAATCAGTCCTAGTATGCCCACTGTCTCTTAACCAGATGCCATACACCTCTTTTGGATGTATAGGGTTGCAAAGACATCCCAGGGAGTTGTAAGGCGGATGAACTTGCTAGAATTAGTACTAGCCAGTAAAAATGTTAGCAATGTGATACGCTCATGTAAATCATTAAAAAAAACTTGATGCGACCAAGAAAACAAACCACAGATGAATAAATACCATAACGTGTCTAGTATCAGGACAACTCTGGCCAAACCCAGAAACCCTCTCTCTGCTTGATAAAGCCTAAAAGATCAAACATCAGTTCCCTTATCGGTGCCCATACAGGACACTGCGTTTTTGTCTAAAATCAAAGAGAATAGCCCCCTTTAGCAATGACTTCTGTAGAAGCTACATTGACGAGGGCAATGAGGAGTGTATTTCTCATATTCTCTGCTCTTGTCTAGCTCTCTCTCTAACAAAAGAAAATTCCACCCAGGAGACTACTTCATTGACAATTTAGGTGACCTGGCTTACATTTTCTTAATGTCGGAACCCTCTTCCCTTTCATAGTTATACCGGAATGTGTCACTTAGGCAAAAGAATCTTTGGGAAAAGTCGACAGATTCATGTACGGTATCCCAATTCTATGCTACCAAGCTATGGTACCTGAGACAACATTTCCAAGATATACACAGATTTTTAGTTTTGTTTTTTAACTTTTCTCAGGAGTGGCAAAACTTTAAAGCTAAAAGGTCTTTCTGAGACTATGCTATCTGATGTTTTTTTTACGCTGCTCCTGTCGAACTACTCTACATTGTTTTCCGCAGCTTTGTAAGATCGCAGTTGAAAGTAAAGATAATTTTCATTATATGAATGTTGATAACATTCGTCGTCGTAGTCTATTTTTTTAAAGGCAAGTAGTAAAAAATGGTACCCTTTCGTAAATGCTGCATCGTAATATTTATCCATTTATATGCAAAACAATTGCAGTTACAGAAAAAAATATAAATATGTATGGAATTTTCGGGCCTCAGATCTAGCATCTCCCTCCATTTGTGTGTGTGAAGTTGTTATTTTTGGCAAAAAAAAGGGGGCCTCCCGCTTAGCGCCGAATTCGAACGGCGCATTTTTAAAGTCAGATATGAACCCTCATTAGGCCGATGATTGCCTATGGGTGCCCGGTTTGGTTCAACGTTGCCCCATCTCAAATGGAAAAGATACGGGTGTTTGAGAGGCAGTGTCTGAGGAGCTGCCTTGGACTTCACAGAACACCAGTAACACCTGTTCCGTTTCATAGTTATACCGGAATGTGTCACTTAGGCAAAAGAATCGTTGGGAAAAGTCGACTGATTCATGTACGGTACCCACATTCTATGCTACCAAGCTATGGTACCTGAGACAACATTTCCAAGATATAGACAGATTTTTAGTTTTGTTTTTTAACTTTTCTCAGGAGTGCAGAAACTTTAACGCTAAAAGGTCTTTCTGAGACTATGCTATCTGATGTTTTTTTACGCTGCTCCTGTCGGACTTCTCTACGTTGTTTTCCCCAGCTTTGTAAGATCGCAGATGAATGTAAAGAAATTTTCATTATATGAATGTTGATAACATTCGTCGGCGTAGTCTATTTTTTTAAAGGCAAGTAGTAAAAAATGGTACCCATGCGTAAATGCTGCATCGTACATATTTATCCATTTATATGCAAAACAATTGCAGTTACAGAAAAAAATATAAATATGTATGGAATTTTCGGGCCTCAGATCTAGCATCTCCCTCCATTTGTGTGTGTGAAGTTGTTATTTTTGGCAAAAAAAAGGGGGCCTCCCGCTTAACGCCGAATTCGAACGGCGCATTTTTAAAGTCAGATATGAACCCTCATTAGGCCGATGATTGCCTATGGGTGCCCGGTTTGGTTCAACGTTGCCCCATCTCAAATGGAAAAGATACGGGTGTTTGAGAGGCAGTGTCTGAGGAGCTGCCTTGGACTTCACAGAACACCAGTAACACCTGTTCCGTTTCATAGTTATACCGGAATGTGTCACTTAGGCAAAAGAATCGTTGGGAAAAGTCGACTGATTCATGTACGGTACCCACATTCTATGCTACCAAGCTATGGTACCTGAGACAACATTTCCAAGATATAGACAGATTTTTAGTTTTGTTTTTTAACTTTTCTCAGGAGTGCAGAAACTTTAACGCTAAAAGGTCTTTCTGAGACTATGCTATCTGATGTTTTTTTACGCTGCTCCTGTCGGACTTCTCTACGTTGTTTTCCCCAGCTTTGTAAGATCGCAGATGAATGTAAAGAAATGTTCATTATATGAATGTTGATAACATTCGTCGGCGTAGTCTATTTTTTTAAAGGCAAGTAGTAAAAAATGGTACCCATGCGTAAATGCTGCATCGTACATATTTATCCATTTATATGCAAAACAATTGCAGTTACAGAAAAAAATATAAATATGTATGGAATTTTCGGGCCTCAGATCTAGCATCTCCCTCCATTTGTGTGTGTGAAGTTGTTATTTTTGGCAAAAAAAAGGGGGCCTCCCGCTTAACGCCGAATTCGAACGGCGCATTTTTAAAGTCAGATATGAACCCTCATTAGGCCGATGATTGCCTATGGGTGCCCGGTTTGGTTCAACGTTGCCCCATCACAAATGGAAAAGATACGGGTGTTTGAGAGGCAGTGTCTGAGGAGCTGCTTTGGACTTCACAGAACACCAGTATCTGACTACACAAAATACTATTCCAACCGGGTCCTATACAACGGGGCCAACGTAAACAGAATAGAAAATTTTCTGGTGAAACTCATTCGGTTTCACGCTGCAAGAGCGATGGCTTCGAACAATAGTCTCTTCTTTGGGGCCTTCTATCCCAATGATGAATATTTTGAGAGTGCGCGTTTAAGCGGCTTTATTCCGCCCGAAGCTTTCCTATATTTGGATAGTCGAGGGCTGATACAGGATAGATCGGCGCTTCCGCTAATCTACCACGTCTTCCGACGAACTGTGGATAGGCGGCACCTGTACGACCGAGACGTCGTCACTCAGAGCGGAGGAGAGCGCCTGCGGTTCAGCAGGAGTGTGTCCGATTGGGACCGCCGGAGTAGGTTGCAACAGGAGAACCTGTTGTGGTGGTTAACGTAGTTATCATTAATTGACTTTTGAAAGTATATGGCCGACTTGCATAGTTGTTTTGGTTTATGTTAAGGTAAACAGTCGTGGTGGCACAAAAAAAAAAAAAATTCTAAAAATGCTTGCTGTGGCTGTTCTAGGTTTTAAGTTTAAGTTTTTATTTAGGTAGATGTAATTAGTTTTAAATAGTTTAAGTTAGTCGATAAGTAGTTTTAATTAGCATGTAAGTTTAAATAAAATAAAAAAAAGACAAGAAACCAAGTTTTTCTCAAATGTTTCTTGGTAAACATCATTATATTGCTATTAGATTTACTTATTAGATAATAGGCCGAAAGGCATTAGAATTAAGTTGTTATCATTTAATTTAGGGCGCCCGCATAGTTGATAAGTAGGCTAGTTTTTTTCATGAATTTTTGTCTAGCATGTAAGTTAGTTTTAAGATAAAGTAAAATAAAAATGAATACCAAAAAAAAAATGAACTTAATAGGTTGTTGAAATTTGCTGTCCACTCAACAACGATATAAAATTATATGCGATGTTTATTTTGTTTTTATCACAGAGTGCCACCTTCTCAATATCGCCATACACTCGGTTTTTCTTACGCAATTTAGAAGGTCATCTAAGGAAATTAAAAATTTGTGAATTTCCATTGAATATAAACCATTTTTACAATCAACCCTGCATATGTATCGCGTAATAGACTCATTGCTGCCAAAGTAGGTTTTATAAGAGTTCGACATTATCAAATCTCGCTCCCTTAGCGATTCTAATAGAATTAAATTCCGTTGAAACAGTATGATGATTCAGAGGATCGCGAACAAATATGATACAAGATGCTTAACGCCAGAAACTTAAGGATTGCAAGCCTATTTGTTCACATCTTTTATCATAAACAGGCAATTCTTCTCGTGAGCTTTTTCTGAACTTTTTCTAATCTAAGCGCCTGCCTCATAACTCCAAAGTTTGAAATTATACAGGAGGAACTACAATTTCTTCCCAAGACCAGTTTTTTGGTTAATGGTGTTATTTTATATCTTAAATTTATAACAAAATCGCAGGTTTTCGGAAAAAAAACCGCTATTTTAAATACGACTACACATAATTATTTTACTGGAGTTACGAGTTTTTTGTCATTAAGCCATT
Organism: Rhingia rostrata; assembly: GCA_949824845.1. Taxonomy (NCBI): domain Eukaryota; kingdom Metazoa; phylum Arthropoda; class Insecta; order Diptera; family Syrphidae; genus Rhingia; species Rhingia rostrata. Next base: position 143,527,224 of record OX463755.1, on the reverse strand, counting down.
GAAGTTATGAGTTTTGCTGCCTGGTTTTTGCAAGGCGCGTGGAATTGAATTTGAAATAATTGGGGATTCACCATTCACTACTTTCTCAATATTTTCATACAACTTGTATACCTTTGGATAGTAGAGCTACGATTCTTAATTATTTTAAGCAGGAGTTATGAGGTTTGCTCTTAAATAATACGTCGGTGTCACGAGTTTTTTCAGGAACCTTGACTATATTGGACGTACGGTGTATAAACGAAACTATTTTTAAGAAGTTTAAAGTTATTAAGGAGCAACAAGGTTTTCCATAATAATGCACCCACAGAGTTACTATAAGATAGCATCAAAAAGCTTTTTTTTCGAATATGGAGCTCCAGGTTTTTTATCAAGCCGACGATATGGCGAATCCCATAATAAGATGGATGTGTAATCCAACTGCGGTTAATACATCTCTGGAATCCTCGCAATTTGGCTTTAGAAAACCATATAGTTAGTCTGATTTTTCTATAGTAGTTATTATCACAATTGTTTGTCAAATATGGCCCCAAGATCTTTAACTTCTTGCGTGCGCTGAAGTCAAATCTGGTCGGATGAAAGTATGCCTGAAGAATGGAACCGCACCATTGTAAACCCGATTCACAAAAAAAGGACCATCTGAACTGCGCCAACTATAGAGGCATTAGTCTCCTTAACATCGCTTACAAGATCCTATCTCCTACATGATCGGCCATTATCAGTGTGATCTTAGGTCTGCAAAGTTCGCAACTGATCAAATTTTTAAACTTCGGCAGATCCTGGAAAACTCATGCAGTCAAAATCGGTACCCATCACCTATTCATCGATTTCAGAGCCGCATAGGACAGCATTTATAGAGACGAGCGATACAGATTCATGTCTAGTTTTAGTATATCGACCAAACTCGTCCGTTTGTGTAGAATGACGATAGAGAAGTCTCGCTGCGCCACCATGGTCGGAAACGACCTCACCGACGCACTTGATAACAAAAATGCTTTAGGCAAGGCGATGCGCTGTCATTTGACTTCTTAAATTTTATCCTTGAGAGGATTGTGCAAAATTCCCGAGCGAGGCACAATAGAAAAGGAAGCTAGTATAGAGAAGGAAGCGGCCGAAATGGGTTTAGCAGTAAGTGAGGGTAGGACTAAGGTTTTCTGTCAACACGAAAGGACACACAACATCGACGAAGTGAACAGAACGTCACATTTGAAAGATAAAACTTTGAGGTAGTTAACTCTGATAACAAAATCTCGTCTTCCCAACCGCTGTTTCTTTGCTCTAAGAACACAATTAAGAAGTTATACATATGTTAAGACCCTGAGCATCCCAGTACTGAGCTACGGCGCTGAAGCATTGGCCATTTCAAAAATAGATGAGGAAATCCTTGTGCGATCCGAGAGGGGGAAATTGCATCTACATTGTTGGAACTGCTCATTCAGTACTCAAGCTGCCATTGAATATGGAATTCGATGAAAATCCAACCTTCAAAATTTCCAAGAACAATGCGATACCTAAAGTTTTGCAGCAAAGCAAACTGATCATTTGGGATGATCAATATGCAAGATTCGTGAGACGATCAAAGACGGTTTTGTGGTGCGATGATTCTGTTGGCAGGTGATTTTCGGCAAACATTGCCAGTAATTCCACGGTCAACGCCAGCCGACAAATTTAATGGATGTTTGAAGTCCGTTTTGTGGAAACACTTCATAAAACTCAAACTGGCTATGTACAAGCGTGCCGATCTGCATTACGACCAATCTGGCGAAGTATTTTCAAAGCAATTGTTGGACATTAGTAGCGACAATATCTCTATTGACACTTCTATCGGCAGCATTCAATTTTCCGCTTACTGAATCTACAAACTCATCCGAAATGTGTTTCCAATGATTGCACAATGATGATTGCTGCGAAAAACATTGATGTGGACGAATTGTATTTTAATTTCAAAGTGAAATTTCTCTCTTATTGGTAACGTACAAATCGACGGATTCCATTACCTCAAAGATGATATACTATCTAACCGAGTTTGTAAGTTCGCTGAAACTACCCGAATTACCACCTCACAATCTCCAACTGAAAGACGGAATTTGGCAAAGAAAACTCTGTGAAAAACCTAATAAACAAGAATTTGAAGAAGAAACAGTATTTGACATCATGAATCCCAATGGTTCGATCTGACTTGCCATTCCACGTTAAACGCTTGCTATTTCCGTAACGTCTTGCATTCGCAATGAAAATTAACAAATCTCAAAGCAATATTTGCGTGATTGCACCATTAGGGTCCAGTTAGAGCTATCATTCAAAGCCTCATTTGAAATTTTTTTTAACTTCTTGTGACTTTTTTACATTGGCGAGTTGGTGTCAAAACAAACCTTTTTCAGAAAATCAATTTTCGTTTTACAATTAACAAGATTAATTTTTCTGAGTAATGTTTTTCATTTTTGCCAAATGTAATCGAATTTTTAAATCGTTCCTATAACCATCTACCCAAAAAAAAGTGTCTATCATGACTTGTGTGCCAATGAAGTTGACAATAATAACTATAAATGGACAGCTTACTTGAAAATCCATCCACCCCAAACCTATATGGATACCAATGATCATTCAGAAATACGTTTTTAAATTTGAATGCAAAACAACGATTGCCGGGCTAGCTAGTTATTAATAAATCCCGATTGGTTTTATTTAAATAGCTCTTTATCTAGTGCATTTGGCATTGTTCGGAGTAAAGGCAGACTATCTATCAAAATTTCAGAAGATATTTTATCATCATTATAACTCTCTTGATATAAAGGTCAATTAAATAATCAATTAAAGTTCTAGCTACCAGAGTCAGAAAATATAATTTTCATTTCATCGAAAATACAAGTTAATCCCTTACCTCTTGCAATGAAGTGTAGGTTAATACCTAGCCTACAGAAATTCACCAAAAACCTAACTACATTCCTAAAAAACATAATCAATGTTTCAATAGAGCTCTCAATATGTGCAGTAGTCGTAGATACACCATAGATTCCTGTCTTCATATTAAATGTCTGCCAACGCCATTATAATCTTCATCAATATTCCCAACTCCCAAATCCCCAAACATCAATTGTTTATTTCCTGTATCCTACATAATCTCCCAGAACACATACAACATCCTGTTGTCTTGGAATTATCGACCTCTTCACTCGTCCGCCACCAGCCTCCTCAGCCCATAGAAGACCATCTCAAATTTCACAACCACCACTCTCGTGCTAATTAACGAAAAGTTCCATGGCAAATAAAACCTAATCTCCGGCTAGTGTCTCTGTGTGTGTGTGTTGAGACTAGGCATCTCAATAAATATTAACGAGACAATTATGATGATACTTAGGATGTGCGGAGTTTGTTTCATGATGACGCCTCTAAGGCCGCATACATTTTTAGCGATTGGCCATAGACGCGGGTAGATTATTGAAATCCAAAAGTCATTAAAATTCGTTACAAGAATTTATGGCCCTAAAGGACACCATGACGTATTTTTGGTATGGAATTGTGAGTAAACATAATTTGGAAGGAATATTTTGATCGGATCTGGCAAAACATAACGATTTTCGAGATCAAAGATATGATTTTGCCCCAAGAAACGCAAGACTCTATATACAGTCATTTTTACTAAGAAATTTTGGTGGGCAACATTTCTGCGCATTCTTAGGAACTAAGCAAAAAGAAAGATTTTTTCTAGCAAAAGTCTGAAAAACAATATGAGCATAAAACTGAAGCTTCTCAAATTCGTCAATTGGAGTCGAAAATGAGCAGGACGTCCTCTCCTTTCTGCCGAAAACAATTATAAATTCGCACACACCAATTAATTGAGTAGCTGAGTTTGAGGCTCTGTTTAAGCTGTTAATATAGCCTGAACATCTATAGAAACTTTTATTTAGTTAATATTTCATCAACAAGTTTTTTATGAAGACGTCCACATTTCTTTCGGCGTCAGGAAGAACCGCGGTTTGTTTTAGCACTCCAAATCTGAAACCAAAATTTGTAAAGTAATCTGATTGCAACGTTATGTCGTCCTAAAAAAATTATCAAAACATCCAATTGAATGTTGTCAGTAGTCGAATATCAGGTGGCCCTACACTGTATAGAACATTCTCGCTGTAACGAACAAACTAGAGTGGTAAAAAAGATGCACTGGTTTGGTTTTTCAATTTGAAAAGAGATCCTTCATAGATAAAAACTTATTATAGATCTCACTACAAGCTTATACAAGCTTAGCCTACTGTTTATTTTTTTGGGGTTATCCACAGGTGACTCATTCAAGTTCAAGCGGCGCATACTAAACTGTTTCCATTTCAAAAAGGACTGTTTCTAAGAACTCCTGGACAAAACTTATGATCACGGTATCTCCTGTTTTATGCCGACTCCCAATGGCTTAGTTGAGATCAGACTTTCTTGATAATTGACACTACTCGAATGATTTTTCAGATCATCACGAGATAAGGGGCAGTAAAACATTTTTTCGGTGTTGATACAGATGGGAAATAAAGCGAACCAATGCAAGCTGCTTTGACATATTCGGACACCAGGTTGTCTAGGAATTTAAAGGGTCAAGTCAGGCCCCTTGAAAACCCAACGACAGCGCTCAATCCCGAAGTGAATACTGATGGCCTAGGTGTATATAAATTGGAACTGGCCCTTTATGTTAAGGGGTTGTGCTTTGGGTTGACTACTCACCGATATAAAAAACTTTATTTTTCCAAGCAAGCAATGGCCTCGGAAAGGACTGATTTTATTGTTTCGATCCTGCTAAACGAAGAAAGGACAACGAGGTTTGTATCTGCACCTGGAATTTGAGAACATTAAACAGGAGAGGTGCAAGCGAACAACTAGCGGAAGCCCTACTGCTACAAAGCAGACATTACTGCCGTCCAGGAAATTCGATAGGATGAGCCGGCAAAAAGAGGATGAAAAACTGTGACATCTATGTTCGATCGTGTTATAGCGAGCAGAAACAGCGATTATTCGGATGCGGATTTGATATAAGTGCCAGTCTTATGTTTCCAAGACATTAACGAACGCATTGTAACAATCCGTATCAAGGCTAAATTCGCCCAACATAAGCCTTATATGCGCTCACACCCAAACGGAGGAGAAAGATGATTTAGGTAAGGAATGCTTCTACGAGCTCCTTGACAAAACCTATCAGCGACTACCGAAGTACGATTGTAAAATCTTGCTGGGAGATTTTAACGCAAAGGTAGGAAGAGAAGACATCTTAAGCAGTATTGTCAGAAAACGGCATAACATATAACATGTGACATAGCATAGGCCGACGATATCGACATCAGAATCAACGTATGACATCACGCTAAGTCCTACCACTTTTGCTGGTATAGAGAAAGCAGCGGCAAAAATGGATTTAGCAACAAATGAGAGCAAGACTAAGTATATGCTCTCAACAAGAAGGGACACACAACATCGACGAATTGAACAGAACGTCACCATTGACAGATATAACTTTACGGGACATTATCTCGGCTCCGCTATTAACACTGCCAAAAAAATTTCGTCAGGAGTTAAACCAATTCAATAGAAAAGCCCCCACCCGAACTACTAAGGAAATCCTTTACAAGACCCTGATCATCCCAGTCCTGCTCTAAGGCGCTGAAGCATGGACCGTACCAAAAGCGGATAAAGAAATCGTTGGTCGATTTGAGAGAAAAATTCTTCGAAAAATGTTCGGTCCCGTTTGCGTTGACGGGCTATGGAGACGATGATTTAACCAAGAACTATACGAGCTGTCCATCAACATGCCTCTGGTCAAAAAACTCCGCATTGGAGGTTTAAGATGGCTAGGACATGTAGAACGACTGGACACCAGACGTCGGACGCAATAGAAAAAGACCTCGCCTTAAGTTGCGAGCACAAGTAGACTTGGAGTGCATGTTGGTTGAGGCCCAGGTACATTCCGGACTGTAGTGCCACCTAAGTAAGTACGTAAGACAGTACTACCTATAAGCTGGGAGAGCTTTGATGAGAACTTAGGCAATCATCAGAAGTTAACACCTTCGAAATTGTCACTACGATTTTTTTTTAAATGAATTGCATCCAACTCGTTTCGACCAGTTTAGTATTTTTATTTCCTAAAGAACAAAAGGTGAACAAATTGAACATTACAAGACAACATGTTTGAGTCACACGTGTAACATTTTATATTCCTGGAAATACACCTTTGCCTACCCTTGCATTTGTAGACTTCGAAACATAGCTAAAGGGAAAAAGCGCACACAATGGCAAGGCATAGGTGAATGAACCCCACATAGGCCACATACTTACACAGTGGACCATTTACGACTTCGTCTTACCTTTGAAATGTTGTTTTCCCATTTTTTTTTCTTCTTATAAACGTCACCCACACACGTCAAAGACGAGACACAAATCCTTACATTTAATCAGCCCGAGGTGAAGGCGTGTGTTTTTGTATTTCAGATATTCTGTCACTCTAGAAGTATAATGTTGTCACTCTAAGGAAGACAAGAGGGAATGACACATATTCGGATATATATGTATTGTATATCCTTTTTTGTTTGCCTTTTTGCCATTTGCATGTCCTTTGCTTGAGTTACTCGCACGAGGGTACAAGGTTGTTGATCCTAATTAGAAGATTATCTGCTTAACGTAGATGGCCTATAAAGGTCACAATGTTTGTTTTCAATTTCCTGAATTTTCATACGCAAAAAAGGACGTGTCATTATCACTGCTGTGTTATGCCTAATGTGTAGTGTTATTTTCCTATATCAGATGTCATTTTTCGGACAAAGGTAGTGGTGTCGTTAAATATAACAGCGATGGAGACTATTTGATGAGAAAAGGAATTAGAAGAATCTTTAAGTCATAGCCTTGTAAGTAAGGTGAATACGTCTATCTTCTCAGAGATATCAACAAAAGTACGGTGACACAGTCGTTAATTTATAGCATGGAAAATGTTTTGTTAAGAAGAGCTTCCAGTTTTCTGCCATTGGTCATTCGGACCAAAATATAAGGTTGAGCGGATCGATTTAAAAAAGAAGTAAGTAGTCTTATAGAAAAATGTTATTTACTTTCTAAGTAAACAGTTTTGGAATTTATTTCTTAAAAATAATATTGTCCAAAGGTAAATGCTTGCGTTCGCGAAAGGTAGACTCCATGTTCATGGCAGCCATCGTGATATTTTTTTTTATTTTTAAAGCTCCAGGAAAGTCCGTTTATTGGAGTAAACCTTAGATTTAAAATAACCCCACAAGAAAAAAATCCATAGGTGTTAAATCAGGACCATGTGTCCTACATGCATTGTCAGCTCCACATTGTACTGATTTAACCAGCTACGGATTTTTTCGTGTGTGGTTATGTCAAATCGAACTGTCTGAATATCAATTAAATAACACAAAATCTTGGCGCATCAGGCTCGTTGTTATAATTCAAACGTCTGAGTTGAGATAAGTTTTGCTTGGCAATTGATACTAATTGAATGATTTGTCAGATCATCGTGAGAGGAGGGGGCAGTGAAAAACCTTTAAGGTATTGTTACGACTGGGAAATAAATCTAGATCATCTGCGCTGCAGTTTATCGCAGTAACCATCGTGGTACTAGGATTTCATGCCAGAGGAGTATTGGATGCCCATGACTCTGCTGAGACGGCTAGAACCATTTTCTTTAGTTATAGCGAAGTAACGCTTACGTTTTAGGCACCAAGAAGTCGTGTAAGATCTTCACATGACATTCGGAATTGACTGGTACAGTTACATTATCTCTTTCAAAATAAGGGTCGATGATTACTCGCGCATACCTCATAGCCCATACAGTCATTTGATGTGAATAAAGTGGCTTCTGGCGTTGGCGCTTCCGCTACATTGCACTCTATATTAGCGGTGTCATCTCTCTAAAAGAAGGTTCGCTATGACTTTCAGGACATGACTGTTGTTATTGCCAAGAGATGGCCGCCCCAAGACACATACAAGTGATTTCAATCCCATTGGACTAGCTTTTCTGAGCATTCACGAGCGAAGCTGCTTTTGTGACTCACAACAATGGCGCCCAACGTGGGGAACTCTAGTAGTAACGTTCAGCTAACTCACGTGTCCATTTCAATGGAAATGAGCTTCATCCTAAATTAAATGGTGGTTAACGTTGAAAACGTTGCAATGTCTGGGTCTGGGTTCGATACGTAGCAACACCTTAATGATTTTTCACTAGCCCTCCTCTCGTGATGATCTGACAAATCATACGAGTAGTATCAATTGTCAAGAATAGCTTTTCTCAACTTCGCCGTTCAGAGTCGGCATAAAACAGGTGGTCACACCATCGTCCAAGAAGTACATACGCACACATGAACGGTTGTGAGAAAGCTAAGCTCTGGGTACTAACGAGTCTTTTGCGTCAAAAATTTATTTTTGTATTTAAACGTTGAAAAGCGCTCAATTGCATGGTTTAAGAACTTAAGCCTCCAACTTTAATTCTGAGGCCTTGATTCTTGTCATCAAATGAATTTGATTCACCTTTCGATCTTTATGCAAAAAACGTTGTAGTGTTGATGTGCACATTTAAAGCACTTTCGCGATAACGAATTGAAAGGTTTAGATCGTCGAAAACAAACCATCTCTACGTTATCTTGAGTCCTTGATGATCTTGGTCGCACAAATTTTGACATATTTTTGAAAAATAGGTTTGCCTTTCGGAGGGTGGCGAAAGTCTCACCAAAATCTGCTAAGCTATACCAGTCGGTATTTTTGTCAAACTTTTTCAATCATAACGCCCGCTCAGGTCCTGAAAAATAGTATATCGACATACGTTCCACGTTATCTTCCGTCCTTGATCATCTTGGTCGCCCAAATTTGGATCTATTTTCGAGCGTGGCGAAAATCTCACCAAAATCTGCTAAGCTATACAGTCGGTATTTTTGTCAAAATTTTTCAATCATAACGCCCGCTCAGGTCCTGAAAGTCGCTGCATGCAGCTACTGCTCGACATACGTTCCACGTTATCTTCCGTCCTTGATCATCTTGGGCGCCCAAATTTCGACCTATTTTCGAGCAAGAAGTTTTTTTGTTCAGATGGATCATCACATAGCTTTTGAACAATTAGGGGATGGTACCTTAAATTTATTTTCATTTTGGTACTGCGTCCAACGTCATTATGGCTTAGAGACATAATTGAGACTCGAAGGGTACGAAAATCAATTCCTTGTCCTTTTTATAACATCATGGAATTTATTTTTTAATTTTCTTTAACTTTGTTACTTTTGCTATAGAAGAGATCTTTTCGGGTTTACTGTAGATAGTCCAATTCTAAGTCGAATAGTCAAGATCTGGTAAGATATGCGCAGTTCCACATCGAATCAAATGCAAGAATATACTGCTAGCTGTTGCCCAGATATTGAATTCGATAAAATATTTAGTGGGTTGAAGACCATACTACTTTGACCGTACTGAAAAGTACTTTTGGGGACACAACTTCCTGGTATATGAATCGAAGTGTAATCCAGTACTCGTTAGAAATTCGAGCTACCAAAACAAATGGGGTTGATTCACTGAAGTTGGTTTTGGCTTGAAAGAATAATTAAGGGGCTATCATCGTCAGTGAGGCCGGGGTTATACCAATTGGTTGTGTCTCGTGTCAAAAGAGTGGTAAGGCCATTTCTTGCCGAAATCAACAGGAATGTCTCAAAAGTAACAGCAAATCTTCTACTGTGGTGATATACTAGGAACGTGAGTAGGTAATATAGATAGGGTTCAAGCAGCTGTTTTCGAAGTTTATTTACACGAAGTGTTCGCAGGGTTCTTACTGGTAGTAGCATAGGTTATGAGAGTGTTTTAATTTCTTTCTCTCCTTGACTTTTCTAAGTGGTCCGTCCCAGTTTTGTTCGACTTCTATTTATTGGCAAGACCGAATGTTTGTCGAACAGGTTGGGTGTAATCAGAGGGCGAGAACTACACGTCCGACAAGCTTGGATGCGCAACTAGAAAAATTGCGTGTCCTCTTCACCTGCATCAAAGATGGCTCTGTCGCCGACCCTAACTCACAACAATGTAGTTGATGCGGAACAGCGTGATGAGGAAAGGAAACGCATCACAAAATCGTAGTCCCTTTTGTCATGCAAATCCTTTGATGTTGCAATCGAATGTTCCCGATATATGTGGCACTGCCATCCTGGATAAAACTGGGTCTCAATTAACATGACTCTCCATTAAGTCCGGTCCATATTAGAATGTACCTATTGCGCAGGTATTTTATAGACGGTTTATACTCTACTGTGTCGACCATCTGCATCCGATTCGAAAAGAGTATTGATGTACATAAAATCTTAAACGTCAAATTGATAGTTTTTGGACCGCGTCAATGTCGGATGTTGCTGTATATGCAAATCATTGCGCTGACGAATATCTCTATTTATTATTCGAGACGGTGAAGTTTAGCGATACTTGTATAATTAAGTCCTCACCCAAGATCTTAATAACCAACTCTACCCATTTTTGGTATTTGATTTGAATTGAATTTTCCCACCATCATAGCGTTTCACTATTGTGAGTTATTATGACATTAAAAAGACAAGGCCCATCATTTGTCTTCCAAGCACCTTATCGATTGTAGACAGACAGAATGGCCTTGCCAATTGTTCCAGAAAAAGTCGACAGGCGGACTCATAGACCCCGCTTCCCGAAAATTGAAAAATAATTTCCAAACGATTAATATTTACGCCCGATAAATGCCAAGACATGTTCCATGGCTCCTGCATAAAGTGCTACAACAATCAATTATTCCAAAGTCTCACATCCCAAACTAAGTCACGTTCAAATACAAAAAAAAGGAATAAAAAAACCGCTTCTTTCCTCGTGCAGATAGATATCCTTCAACTATTTTTTTTTTGTTATTGAATCATCCCACAAAGCCTTCTGCGATTTGACATCTCATATTCCAATGCCGGATTTCCAATATCATTGCTGCTCCTGGGTGTGAATGGGAAATATTAAATATTCATGTGCGATGTATTGAAATTGCTTTCACCGCCTCATTGTGTCGATTGTCGTCATCGTCATCGTAGTCAGAAAAAAAAGGATCTGATTCTGACTCGAAAAATACACACACAAACATGTATTAGGAGATTTTCATCGCTATAAGAAGCAAACTTGTATGTTGGTGCATATCCTTTTTTTGAGGACGAAATTGCAAATCTGTGCAAAAATTCAAAATGTATTCGTGGCATGATCTCGCTGGCTCTACACTACTTGAGCCCATATCGTCATGATGGTATCCATATCGTTGGTGCGCTATCGCTTTTTGTGTGTCCCTTTGGGGTCGTGGTATTTATGCTGTGGTTTCACGAATTGTCGAAGGATATTGCGCTTCTCATCGGAGATACGAGAAGATTTCATATGACTATGACTCTGGGTTGGGTATATAATTGCGGGCGATATAATTTAGAGAATCTCTTCTATTCACCCCAGCCCCTCTTCCACTCTCTTTCGTTCTCTATTTGCCATTGAAATTGAAGCGGATTGGAATTGGATTCCCCACATGCCCGCTGTAGTGGATTAGAGACAGGACAAAAGGATGTTGAATATATAGATATAGAGAACCCTAGGAGCAACAGAAGGAAGCAGTGTTCTTTTTGCTGGTTGATTCCCTCTCTCTGTGAGTTTGTGTAGAAAATTGGTAACGTGCCAGCAGTAATAGCGTTTCAATTGTCAAGTGCAAACGGGTGGTTAGGAATAAAAAAAAAATCAAGTATACCCGACTGTTACTACGTGTAGTTGAATCCTTTCAAATTTCTTTTCATATGATTTCTGTTTTCCATAGAGTCCTCATTGCGCGAAGGAGCCCCAAATGCAAGATGGGGAATTGGGTTTTTGCGGTCTAGTTTTATGTTTGATCTCTATGCCATCGGACCCTACCACCGCCCTCACATCCTTATGCGATATATATAATTGCTTTGTGCTGAAATGATTGGGTGGTTCAATTAAAACTGCATCCTGAATGCATGTGGTAGCTGCCACTCGAGAGTGTTGTTTCGATCGTTTTACTATGTCGACTTGCGGAAAGGATGTGAATAATTGAATTCTGTGTTGAGAATTATACGCTGGTGGATTCTACAAGTGAACCGATATTGCCTCATGGAGTGTTTTTCTAGTTCTGTAAGAGATTGCTGCTCTAATTGAATTTCTCATTTGTCCAAATCGCACCCAGTGGCAATGGGTTTTTGTGTGTGGTCATCTGGATATGGTAGTCAATGCGATGGCGATTGCAGAAGCAGTGAATGCAAATGACCTAGTGATTAATATGTTCCATCTAAGGATCAGATTAACCCAATATATATGGAATGAGAAATAGATTTAGCTTGGCAGCAATGTAGCGTGGAATGGGGGCAATGTTGGCTTCAATTAGGATCCTTGAGTAATTGAACCAATTCGGTTCTTATGAACCGGTATAAGTTACCTAAGTTTATGTTCCCTAGGACACCCAGGTTGTCTAAGAAGTATTTATCCGGGTAAAACCATATTTTATTGGAAAGCGCCGGACATGAACATAGAAAGTCTCCTCTTCCTCTCTATATAGATAGCTTCTACAGTAGTCATTACTCACGGGGCTGATTTATTACGCGTGTGGACCTATAAAGCTGTGTTTTGTGATGCTTTCCTCATGTGGTCTATTCTTCTCAATCAAAATGAGAGAACCCCTATGATTAACACTTAGCAAGCATCGCCTAGATAACTAACAAATCGGCATCATGCCATTTGTCCATCGAAGTTGGCTTACTTTTACAGCCTATGTATAGAATACCTAAGTGATGCTGTGGTAAGTGCGATGAACTGCCTCGCAGAAGGTCTGGGATCGATTCCAGCCGTAGCAATACCTAAACGATTTTCACTGGACTCCCATCGCGATGATCTGACAAATTATTCGAGTATTATCAATCGTCAATAAAGCTTATCTCAACTTATCCGATGGAATCAGCATAAAAAATAAGTCCCCCCCATCGTGCATGAAGTACACACGGACACATGAATGTTTGTGAGAAAATGTTCGGTCCTGGGTACTAAGGAGCATATTGAACCAAAATTTGTACTTTTTTTGGATGGAATATCTAGAGTGATGCCCATTCTACGAGCATGAGATTGACCGTAAATTGATTAGCCATTTAGGCAGGGCGAGTATCATGATTAAATATTTGAAGGGGTGAAATGCAACTGGCTACTTGTTTTGAGCATTACGTCATATAATAGCGGTAAGAGAGTTTTAGATATTCCAAGATATTCCTATACGATGTTCAAGCGAAACTATACAGTTCGCTAAGGTTAATCCTCCTATTAGTATAATCGAACACTTTTGTATCCTATCTCGTAGGTTCAATGATGTTTTTTGAAGCTGACCAGGTGTGTGTGTTGAACTTAAGTTTGGGTGACATATAAAATGTATATACTGAGGCCTGAAGAGAAGGGATTATTAATGTTTCTTACATTGACGTTACACTTTGTCTTAACGATTTTGAATATGTGGTCGTTCCAACACAAACACAACCAGCATGGAATGGTTGTTTTCGGTTACAAGGATGCAAGTGCAATTCATGGGTAATGGCTGTAAAATTTGATTTCACTTTGGAAGACAGACAGCATTGTGTTTTGGAAGCTTAAAAATCACCCTATTGGACTTTCTCCATTTTTTAATGCGGTCGAAGTTGGAATCTGATGAACTTTACATATTTTGTCCTTTTTTTACACACCTGAAGGTGAAGGGCGTGGATTCGAGAACGAATGTGAAAAGCTAAGGGTACTGTCATTAGCAAGTGAATGGATTGGATTATAAGTTGCAGACAAGAGATCATTAATAAAAATAAGAAAGAAGTCTTGGCGAATACTTCTTTCGTGAGTATCAGTCTTGAAACCATCCATAACAACTTGAATTGAACATTTCTAATCCACAGAAGAAGAGTACCTACCATCGATTCCAAAAGCACGCATATTCGACAAAAGTGATTGATGCCAACACTGTCAAATGGATTTGGTTTTGCCACCAAGGTGGATAGATTGGTTGCACTTTTCGGTGAGCTATGTCATCAGATCAGTGGACTCGTTACACCCGATACCGTGTCATTGTTCTTTAAGTAGTTTTCGTGATGGAGAGAGAAGAAAATTCGCCCTTTAAGAGGACTGACTAGACAAATGCTGTTTTCCCTTTACTAGGGAATAGTCTGGATGACCACTGTGTAAGCATTTCCATCTGCTTCTTAAAAAAATTTATGGGTGATACCATATTCTCTTGCGACTGTAAGAGTGTAAAAACTTTTTACTGAGAGAACTTGCCATAAATTACATTCTCATCGTGGGTGGACTTGTCACAAATTGCAATCTAAGCTAAGCTTCACCTTATCAAAAGCTTGCAATATCTCCAGGAATACGCTTGAGCATAATAATTGTGTGCACTTGGTCAATCGTCGTGACGGGGTGTAATCAAAATATCTCTTTCCTCCTGATCTTAAAACTTTCACCAGAAAGTTCTGGTTTAAAGCTATATCAAGAGCTGACCTCCATAAGGTGAGACCATACAGAAGTATGGGACTAATATAGGCCATGTGAGGCTACAATATGGTGCGCAGAATTGTACCATTTTCGTTTTACATGCATTATACAGGGTGCGTTTTGCGTTCCTGGGTCCTTTTATTTGACAGCCATTTTTGGGTGAGAAAAATTTGTCAGTTGTCATTCGACAGTCGTAAAAAATGGGCGACACCAATTTATTGTGGAGCATCGAACGCATCAACAACGTCAGCGAGATTGGTGGTTAAGGCGCCTTATAAGCGCCCAATATTTTTAGCAACAACATCATTATGAGCGACGATGACTATTACTTATTGGGTGGCCTTCTTTAATAAACCGAATAGGCGCTATGATGTCAACACAAAAGGACACACAACATCAACGAATTGGTCAGAACGTCACCATTGGCAGATATTACTTTGAGGTAGTACAAGAGTTTGTCTATCTCGGCGACGCTTTTAACTCTGACAACAATATATAGTCAGAAATTAAACGAACCGCTCTTTCTTCTGGCTAAGAAGTCAATTCAGTAGTAATGGCCTCACGGGAACTATCAGGGAGATACTATATAAGACCCTGATCATCCCAGTCCTGCTCTACGGCGCTGAAGCATGGACCGTAAAACCTGATAAGGCACACCAATACTCCGGCCCGCAGAGTCTTCGATTCCCAGCCAGACGTCGGACGCAGTAGAGGAAGACCACGCCTTAAGTGGCGCCTACAAATAGAAACCGACCTCAACCAACTTGCAGTGCTCAACTGGAGGCAGTTAGCTAAGGACCGGGCTAATTTGAGAGGCACTGTATGGTGCTATATTTCTTTGATTCCCTTATTAAGCTCGTACTCGGGTAATGGATGGAGGAAGCCTCATTAAAGCTAAGTATCCTGTCGTTTGGTTCCAAGGTGATATACGACGAATGTTGTTATAAAAGGTGATCTGTGCAGGCCCATCGTAAACCAACCATAACCAGCTTCAGGAAGAACCATGTCCATATGGTAAATGACTCTTGGCTTTATTTGAACGCATGAGTAAAACTGATGAAGATATACCGATATACCGATATACCGATATACCGATATACCGATATACCGATATACCGATATACCGATACACCCATATACCGAAAAGCATGGCTTTAGTTTTGCCGTTGCTGAGTAACTTCTTTTGCGAAAAACTAGCAAAGAGGTACACATAAAAGACATCGGAGTTAAATCAGTGTTGACTTCAATATTATGAGAGACAGTATATGGTATTATGTAAATATATATATATAGAACTATACTTATACATATGGAATGCAAACTATTGTATATACGAATCAATACTGACAACTTCAACTGGATTGCAAGGAACTCATATCGTTACGAAGCTTGACCAGAAGGTATATCCGCTATCACCGCTGTCAGTAGCCATAAAACAGCACCATGACTACTCATCGCACTGCGTGGCTTAGCCTGATTATAAGGTTGGTTCGCTTGTGGGAGTATATTAGATGGTTATGGTTACCTGATTTCGTGGGAACGTACGGTCTGAGGTCTATGGAGTGATATACTTTGAAATTCAAGTTGTTGGATTGACAACGCAACTTAGCAAGTATTGAGTTCTTCCTTACACATGATCTCACAAATTGCTCCAGCACAATGTTTCCTGTATTGAAGTGCTAACCAACCTTTTCTTTGATTCTAATATTGTTGGTTGGCCCACCGTGAAATAAGAGCCGTATTGGGCAGTTAACGTTTAGCATACTTTACAAAATCTCTCCGTAGGCAGTCACAATCACGTTGCATCCATCTCTTTCTAGATTTAGTAGTAGAAAGTTGACCACTAGGTTCTAGAGAAGATGAGGCAGGACGTTCAAGCTGATGGTGTCATTATTCCTTTAAATGTTATGGAAGAGCTAATACCAAACCCAGTCAGTTACCGTACCGTGCCATTATACGACATTGATCGTAAGAACTTTAATTTAAATAGTTAGGAGCTACGCCGCATACATCGATCGCTTCAGTCGACCACTTCAGTCTTCTGTGACCCTGTTATTTCTCTATTTGGGAAGGTCAACTGGGTTCTGGCTCTGAAGCCAGCCGACTATTTTGTGTAAGGATTCGTCAAGTTTTAAGACTGGATCGACCATGTACGAAATAGAGCCAGAATCGTGCAAACAAATTGCTGAAAATTTAACCGACCGTGTGGAGTTTGTCCAGCGGAGATGTGGTATCATATGCCCGAAGTCGTATTTACTCAAAAATGTCGTAAATGTGTTTTTCTAATTAAGGCAACATTCATACAAATAGTCAGGGCTTGTGTAATTATTTTTTCCAAGGTGGTAAGCATACATAAATTTCAAAACTAGCTCTTCATTTGATAAAAGCATTGACTTGACCCAATTCTTTGGGCCAAGTATAAAATGCCATGAAGTGTGTTCCATAGGTAATTCCTAATGAACCCGTGCACCTGGGAACGGATGACAGGATTCCCTTTTTCCATTAGCCGTGATAATTTATGACCGTGTGTTGGAGATGTTTACTTATTGATGTTATAACCAAGTTGGTTATAACAACCCTGCGCAGAGTAATTCATGTTACCAAGTACAAAAAGGACGAGCACTTTGCTATGTGTCTCATTTTTAATTCTTCTCAGGCCAAAATAAACCTAAAGATGAACAACACCATTTCAATTTGAAAAGAAAACACGACTCCACTAAATCCTTGGCTTACTCTAAAATTATGTGTGGCCATGTATACACATTCCCACGACATAATGTAATTAAAAAAACCAAACGCGTAGCAACATCAAATTGAAAATCCTCGCCACGTCCTCGAACAATGTAATTACATTCGAAGTTGATTTTCTGTCCACTCTCAATGATCGGCGGCGGCAAGAGCTGTCGTGTCCCACATTATAAACGTTAAAAATGATTTATATTCAATGATACCGATCGGGAAAAGTTCCGTTTAATCTAAAAAGGCTTACAAGTCTTCCGACTGGGGCACCACATGTGAACAATACCAAGGACGATGGAGAGAATGAAACTATTCAAAGATGCTTAACAATTCCAATCACTTAAAACGTCCTGGCGCAGAGCACAAACTATTCTCATTGGCATTGTTGGAGCCTTTGATTTTTCCTCTATTTCCTCTTTACATCCTCGCCCTCACCACCTCTTCGACTTTACAAAAAGCAGAACAAGCCCCAAATCAAACCGAAATTGCTAGGACCAGCCGCCCAACGAGTTACGTCTTCGTCGTAACGAAAGTATATTTATAACGGTCTCTGGTTGATAGTTGGAATGATGGAAGAAGGAAACGCGCCTTTCAAACTCTAAGCATGGCATCATCGTTTGAATGAGAGGTCTTTTATTTTTATCAGCTGCTCAGCCAAATCGAAAGGATACGCGCCTGCTGGAGATATTTTGTTGCCAGCGAGTTATAACAAACCGTTGTGCAGATAGTATTTTCATAAAGCTGTGTGTGTGTGTTTGTGTATGAACGAAGGATTGTTTGCCTTTTGAATGCGCATCACGTAGTGTCTGTTCGGATGTATATATATTTTTTTTGTTTCATCCCTTCAATTGTATTAGGGATGTTTGGAATATTAATTCACTTGCAATAACAGCAACAGCGATGAGCACAGCAGGATTTATCCAAGCAACGCAAATATCCTTGTGTTTCTCTGTGCCATAATAGAGATTTCGCAGCGAACTCGAATTGAATGGTGCGTTTGCTCTATTGTTTGTTGGTATTGCTGTGTGGGTGTGAAAGTCGACTATGGTGCTGAAGATTTGGTTCGGTTGCGTGTGCAATGTGCACGCTGATGATTCGCTAATTGAAGAGGATGTCGGACGACTGCAAGCAAACATAATAATTAGCATTCAGGATCATCTAATTAAAGTTCGATTGCGTGTTTCGTTCGAGACATGATTGGAATGTAATAATCGAAATTGGTGGCTGTTTGTGATTCATCAATGCGGAAAAGGACATTTCATCGAATGTGTGGTCTATTATTGTAGGTGCTGGTGGAGTCAAAATTTGCAAATACGGTCTACAATCATATGTAGATGGAATAAGTTTAGAAGAGGCTCCCATTGTTACTTAACCTTACTTTCTACTGTTACAAAAGAAAAATCCTTTAGTTCACAAACTTTATTAACCCAAGCAATTTGTGTAAAATCTTGCTGGATTGGGTTATCTAGTAAAAAGGTTAGAATCAAGGGATTTCTCATTACACATTTTTCCAGAAAAACTGGTTATCCTAGGGTCCGGCCTTGTTGACGCTCGGTGTTCCGGATGCAATGATGTCGGGTAACCAGAAATTCTGTATACACTAAATTTTATTATCCTTGCTCGAAAAGTAAGGCTTAAGTATCGGTGACATAAAGACGGACGGACGGACAGAAAAACATGTATTAACGGTTCTGTTGCCAACCATATTCTTTACAACATGGCCCAATGGCACAATTTTCGACAGAATTACTGACGAGACGATTGTGTAAAAAGTGTCGCTACTAATTCGATCTACGACTGAGGTAAGGTGTTTTTGAAGCCGGAATCATCAAAACGGTAGCCTTTAGCCAATGGCGATTAAATGATCATACTGAGAATAATCTGAACCAAAAAGTGGTCAAAATGATAACGACCAACTGATTTTTGGTGCTACAGTATGGAATAAACCTGAGCCTGAACCAACATTCCCCTCCAACTAGCACGTTCCGTAGCTAACTGCCTCCAATTGCGCACTCTAAGTTGGTTGAGGTCGATTTCTACTTGTGCAAGCCACTTTAAGCGAGATTTTCCCCTGCTGTATCCGACGTCTGACTGGGAATCGAAGACTTTGCGTGACTGAGTATTGGTGTCTATACATTCTTCGTGTCCTAGCCCTATTAACCGTCTAATGCGGAGTTGTTTGACCAGTGACATGTCCCTGTACATCTCGTTTAGTTCTTGGTTGAATCTTTGTCTCCATGGCCCGTCAACGCAGATGGGACCGAAGATTTTTCGAAGAATTTTCCTCTCGAATCGGTCAAGGATTTGTTCATCTGCTTTTGAGACGGTCAATGCTTCAGCGCCGTAGAGCAGGACTGATATGATCAGAGTCTTATATAGAACCTCTTTAGAGTTAGAGTGAGCGATTTTCTACGAAATTGCCTTCTTAGCCCGAAGAAACAGCGGTTGGCAAGAGTAATTCTTCGTTTAATTTCTGACGAGATGTTGTGGTCAGAGTCAAAGTCCCGTACTACCTCAAAGTTTTATCTGTCAATGCTGACGTTCTATCAAATTCGTCGATGTTGTGTATCATATCGTGTTGACAGCATATACTTCGTCTTGACCTCATTTACTGCTAAACAATAACGTCGACGTATGCTAGTAGTTGTACAGACTTTTGGAAAATTGTGCCTCTGGTGTTAGCTCGTGGGTTTTGCACAATCCTTTTGAGAATTAGATTGAAAAAGTCGCATGACAGCGCATCGCCTTGCCTAAATCCTTTTTTGGTATCGTATGTGTCGGTGAGGTCGTTTCCGATTCTGATGGAGCAACGAGAACTCTCTATCGTCTGTGCGGGATGACACAGACGGACGAGTTTGCGCGGTATACCAAAACTAGACAGGGCTCTGTATAGCTCGTCCCTATAGATGCTGTCGTATGCGGCTATGGAACCGATGAATAGGTGGTGGATATTGATTCGGACTTGTTGGGTTTCTTAGAGGATCTACAGAAGTGAGAAAATTTTAGCAGTTGTGAAATTTCCAGGCTTAAAAACATACTGATAAGGGCCGCTCAGATTGTTGGTAAACGGTTTGTGGCATTCACATATTACGACAGATAGGATCTTGTAGGCGATTTTAGAGAGGCTTATGCCTCTGTAGTTGGCTCAGTTAAGAGGCTGCTGAGGTTCCATTCTTCAGGCATACTTTCATCCGACCAGCTTTGATAATGAGTTGGTGGATATTTATAAAGCTCAGCGGGGATGCCGTCATTTCCGGCAGCCTTATTACGCTTGAGTCTCTAGATATTGCCATTCTGTCTTCATTTAAAATAAAAAAGTGCATGAAAGATTAGAATGTGATATAGGCCCTGTTTCACTGAATTGAAAAATTCACTCTTCGATTGTTGGGTCACGAAGTAGTGTGCATTTTTCCAGATCGACTTCGATGACGTTCCATATATTCAGTGATATCGGTTCGACTCTGTCAGAGTAGACTAAGGCAGGCATGGGTCAGTTAATATATTTTCAGTGCCAGTTAAGTATGCTTATAGCTGCATATTCTTCAAAATTTGATATCAAGTGATTTTTTGAAGGGCAAACCTTTGCAAACTTTTTGATCCGGAATAAAAGATTAGGTTAGGATAGGTTATAGTGGAGCGCCTCTGATTATGGTTTGGCCAGAGTTGCCTGGATGTATGACATGTTGTGCCGTTTATTCATCTACGGTTTGTTTTCTTTATCCATCCAGTTTCATCTTAATTACATGTAGCATGGGGTAATTCTTACATATCCACTGGCGGAAGTATAACAAGAATGTTGCCCTCTATGGCAAGCTCATCCGCCTTGCAGTTCCCTGATGTGTCTCTGTGGCCCGGCATCCAGAAGAGGTGAATGGTGAAATTATCTGCCATCTCGAAATAGTCGGCATTCGGTGGGTAATTTCGATTTGAACGAGATAGATTCAAGGGCTTTAATTGCCGCTTGACTGGCACTGAAGATGTTAATATTAATATTCGTGGATATTGCATTCCTGTCAAGCCAGGACGAAACAAATAGAAATTTTTGGCGGAAAAGGCTCGTCAGTACCCAGGGCCGAGCTTTCTCACAACCATTTATTGTGTGCGTGTGTACTTCTTTTTTTCTTTTCCCCCTTTTTTGCCGACTCCGAAAGGCGAATTTGATATAAGCTTTTCCTGACAATTGATACTACTCCGCTGATTTGTCAGATCATCACGAAAAAATCGTTAAGGTTTTGCAATGGTTAGGAATCGAAAGGTTAAATATCCTTCCGCTACAGATTCTGTTTTAGATCTATCCGTACAGTTGTGAATTGAGTTATTTTTTCCGATCGTATTCCCATTCAAGGCGACTTGGAATGGTTGTCCTGAAGTTATCCTCAAAAATGAGTTGGGTGGGTGGTGGTTTCCGTTTTTCATACGGGCTACAGCATGAAATATACTTCAGTTCGTAAAGGCTCCTAAATTACGAATATTTATTGTTGGTGGCCATACTTCAAAATTCTTATTTCATTCGCGCGATGCTATAGGAATTCTTACAGGACACATGCAGGTAAATTAAAAGTGCATGTTACTGAAAAGCATAATCCGCACTTATATATTAAATCCATTGAAATGAGCATATAAAAAGAGCATGCAAATGTTTACAGGAATGGTATGGTTATGCAGAAACCCTTCCTTCGACGAATGTCAAATAAGGAAATATAAACTTTAAAAGCGATTTTCCGACAAGACCTATGGGCGAATTTTGAAAAAGGATATAACGTTTGGCAGCCTACTTAAAAGGAGAGCTTAGTATGAAAGTTTCTATAATGGAACAAGGGGGCACTTTACAAAAAATTGGTCAATATAATTATGTTGCCGTTCACTTAGCAAGAGATTTGTTAATTTGTTTGGTTCTCAAAACATTCTAAACAGATAAGGACTCGAAACGATTTTTTAGAATACAAACGTGCAATGGGCTACTGTCTGATATATAATCAAGCGTCATGAGAAACTTCTCAAATTTGTCGTGTGAAAACTTCGCAAAAATGAAAGGAGAAGCTAGAAGACCCTGCTAATGTAAGATATTTCATGTCAATGTAAGATATTTCATGTCAAAGGTTCAATCCGGTCTTTTTATTAGGTCACACAAACGAAAAATGACTGGGAGAGTGTTGAATTTCAAAAGACTTAGAACGACATCGTCTGTCCAAAAGTTCTCCAGCTATTCAAAAAAGTCAATTCTGGATTGACGAAAAGTGCCGATAGACTCAATTCTCACATCTTAGGAACGAATTTTACATGGTAATGCTGCAGATTAGACAAGAGCTGCTTAAAAGTCGCCCCACAAATTTAAAGACAAAGTATGGGGTCCCTATCTTATACTTTCCCCATAGATTTCATAAAAATATATAAAGAGGTGCAACTTCGTCTAGGAAAACCAAATCCTCAAAGTTATAAATACAAATTTTTGGGGCAACAGGCTCGTTAATACCCGACCGCCGAACTTTCTCACAACCACTCATATGTGCGTGTGTACTTCTTGCGCGATGCTGGGACCTCCTGTTTTATGCCGACTCCGAACGGCGAATTTAAGATAACCTTTTCTTTACAACTGATAATACTCGGATGATTTATCAGATCATCACGAGATGAGGACCAGTGAAAAATCATTTAAGTATTGCTACGACTGGGAATCGAACACAGTTCTTCTGCACGGCAGTTCATCGCACTAACCACATGGCTCAGTGTCGCGACCTCCACCTTGAAGAATGAAAAAATTAAGGATCGTAGCTTAGGTAGGTCGATTTTCAAAAGCACTACAGCTACGGTGACCAACTCATAGTATAAGGAAGTAGTAATCATTTAATATTGATTCCGAATGAAAAACTGCCGTCCATCTGACCTTCACGACGGTAGGATGTATCGGATTGATTTTTAGTAAGGCTGTCAGTGCCTGTGAAGTACCAGAAAGATGAGTAAGACGTACTCGCTTAAGTGGCGTCATAGTTCAAAATGAGTCGGGGCTTCCATCAAAATGTCTCTCCAATTAGCTCGGTCTTTTGTCAACTGCCGGCAGTTGGGCACTCTCTTTGGTATCTATGTGTGCTCGCCAGGTCTTCCTATTCTGTGTCCGAAATCTGGCTGGAAATCAAAATTCTGTGAGCGGGATTATTGGTGTCCATTCGCCCTACATATAGTTGCCATATTGAACGGCTAATGCTGCAATTTTCTGACCAGGCCTATGTCAGTATTTCTCTTAGTTGAATATGCATCTCAAAAGCGTGTCAAACGGACCGAAGATTTTTCAAACAAAAATTTCGCTCAAAACGAAGGATTTTTCATGCGTTTTTTGGATATTGTGTACGCTTTGAAGGAGGTGCAATGAACTGCAACGCAGAAGGTCTTGACTCGATCCCCGACCATAGGAACACCAAAATATTTTTACTGGCCCTTCTCCTGCACCGATCTTACAAATCATCCGAGTAGAAGATATCAATAGTCAAGAAAAGCATATCTCAACTCAGCCATTCAAATTCGGTATACAACAGGAGGTCCTGAGATCGTGCAAAAAGTACACACGCGCACATGAATGGCTATTAGAAAAAAGCTAGACCCTGGTAAGACCCTGTTGCTCCGAAAATTCGTATTTTAATTTATTTGCATGCTTCGTGTCAATAGAGCAGGACAGGATATTATATGAAATTTTCTAAATTATTCAAGTGAGAGTGCTTGTTTCTTAAGAAAAATAAAATGGTGTTTCAAATTGAAATTCTCAATTCTCAGTTTAGTTCAGGCCCAGGATAAACCCTCACTATAGCCCCACTGAAGTAATTATTTGTAAATTACCTTTAGGAAGAAGTGAGCCAATTTGTCAGAGTGGTAATAAAAATAATAAATTCTCACCACTAACCTTGAATCGAGAATTTTTACGAAAATGACGATTTTTCTAGCCGCATTTATTTACTCCGTCTCGTAATGAATACCAAAGGAATGATTAGGCTAATCATCATCATCATATTACCACCAGCAATTCGATAGGTCAAGTCCTGAACTTATTTCGCTTATCATTACAGAGGCAAGGTTACATATTCATTGACATGCCCGGCGAACATAATGCCTACCCACCATAAGGAGGGAATATAAAATAATTATATGTAACATTAACCCAGTAGCGCAACGGTCTTGTTTTGCCAAGTCCATTCCATAAATATATGCCTCCAGGAAGGAATACAAATCTTCCATCCAAATGAAACATGGTACCCGCAAAGTAACTCCCTGGGTGCTACGAACACGCTCTCGCCCCTAACACACAGCCAGCCACCTTGTGTGCATGCTTTGAATATTAAACACCAACTCCTTGTACAGACCCTCGGGTCATGTATTTTAATTTGCAAAGCCGGCTTATATATAATCGATATAAATTAGAAAAGAAAAATAATTACGGTCCTGGTGAACACATATATCCCCTCTCTCCAAAACAGCACGATACAATGCAATAGAAAACAAAATCCCTCTCGTCCTTTTATCAAAAGCTTCCCAAGCAAATTAGTGAGTAACAAAAGAATTCATTTCTGGGTAGGACCTTGAAGTATTCCTTATGATTTCAGATATTTGACCACCCAAATTACCGTCATTGTTCTATGTAAGACCAACCGACTCCAACCGCCTTTGTAAGTCGCATATCAGGATATAAACGACTCCTATTCATTCTCTGATTCGATCAAAGTGCTAGGACTCGGTGCAGTGGAGAGGACAAAATTTTCGGGAAAGACATTTAAATTTGATTCACCGGCTTTTTCAGTGGCTGGATGTTACCTTCAGGATGACAATGCTTGGGTTTCATTTCTCACTGTCCTGTCGCTTTGTTCTCAAACGAGACAAAAAGGAAATTAAAATCTTCAATTGGATAGCAACACGCGACGGTTTTTTTCCTGTTAAAAGGAAAAAGGAAATATCCCATTACGCTTGATCAAGTTGGGATGAGAGCAGTCCTTTTTTTTGTTTGCTTGTGTTATTTTATTTAAGATTGAGTCGTGATATCCTTCGCGCCATCCTTAAGAGTCTTCGTGTGGAACAATTTAATAATAAAAATAATTACACTTGTATAACATTTTTCATTGTATCCTGTAGATTTTTTTTTATTTCCGACCAGGTTTATGCTACATTTGACTCTTACTAAGTGGTGATGTGCGTAGGTTGAGGAGACATGGAAAGGACATGTATGCGAATTGAGTTTTTAAGAACTGACTGTCTTCACAAAGAGATGTTTGTTTAAGAGAAGTATGTTTAAGAATGTCAATCGCATTTAAGGGTGGAGAATAAGACTGATATTAGTATTTGGAACGTTAGGAATCTAAAGTTATTGGTTTTTGAAATCAAGTGTTAAAGTTGTGAGCGTTTTTGTTCATTGTGATTTTGGCTGCGATGACTATATTAGCGAGAGAATTTTCGTTTAAGTGTTTATATAAATAGTCACCGAAGGGTATTTTGTGGGTATAGAAGGGCAATGATTCCAAGATTTCGCAGGTGATGACAAAAAATTTATTGTTTACCAATATATTTTATATCATTGTACGCGAACAATTTTGCGTAAAGATGTTGCACTAGCATCTGAATAGTCATATTCAGGGACGAAAATAGCCTTTAAAAAAGTAGCAAGTACTGAGTTAGGGCTTCAGAGGCTTCGTCGATGCTGATGAGATAGGCACGATACGCTCACTGTAGCTCGGCTAAGATCGTCAGACGGGAAAGTTTTTGCCAACCCACCATGCAATAACTGCTTAGTAGACTTTTGTCTCGTGCGAAAAATAAAATAAAATTATTGAAGGCTACGTTATTCGTACGGAATAAAGGACTTAAAAAAGAAGAAAGACACGAAAGGAAAAAAAGGAAGCCATTTAAAAGGAAAAAGTTTGGAAAAATACTCATAACCTAATACCCTACTAAATCTAAAACTAAGTTATTAAATTAATCAAAAATAACAATTTTTAGCGCAACAATATCGTGTATATCAGCACGCTAGCAGGACCATCTGTTTTATACCGACTCCGAACGGCGAATTTGAGATAAGCTTTTCTTGAAAATTGATATTACTCGGATGATTTCTCGATCATTATAAATTATTCCCTATAACTATAAAAAAAAGTTACACCGGATGTTGTGGCGAAAGTTGGCCCATTAAGCGGGCCGTCCCAAGGTAACACGCCAATGAAAAACGAGATCTTGTAATGAACGACACGCCAATAATGTGACAGATAATGTAAGTATGCTTTACGTGAACACCTTGCCATTACTGCTCTTATTTAACGGTGGGCCTACCCACATATCAGAACCATAGAAGAGTGTTGTTTAACACACTATCTATTAGTGCATTTTTAAAAATCGTTTGTTAGGCACAAACGTTATCCTTGCTCAGGACCGAGATCTATCTGCATCTCTTGTAATCTAAAATTTCGTCATCCGCTTTAGAATATCATTCTACGATACTCCCGCTAGGGGGGCCTACCTCTCAAACAGGTTAAAACAAGTCACACTCAATTTTGGAGGGCAATTTTCGTAAAAAAAACTAATATTCGTCACAATTTTAGTAAATTCGAAAAAAACAACAATCGATGAAAATGTTTTAGTAATAGCTACCATGAACATTTCGTAAACTATAAACATATGAACAGAATAATAATATGAACATTTCGTCTAAAGATCATTTTTCCAAAAAAGCAACAGCATTATCCTGGCACGGCTGGAACTGGTGCACCAGTTGGAACTGGCAAAATATTTCTCATTTTCTCATCCCAATTCTCGCAGAAATGCGATCGAATAATGGTATCGCATTGGGCGTTGCATCATCTGGCATTGCAGCAACTTTATTGGATGGATCCAGAATAGCTCATTCAATATATCAGCTGCTAATGAATATTCGAAGTGGTCCAGATGAAGTGTGCAACATTAAAAAAAAAAAACATTGACGAGGGCCAAAGTGCTGAAAAAATGCAAAATTATCATTTGCGATTAATGGAATTTGGCACACAAACATTCTGTTGAGACGTTGCACAAAACACGCAATGAAAAACAACGCCGAACGCTGTTCGGCGGTACTCAGGTGATTTTAGACAAACACTTTCCGAGATTCCACGTTCAACGATGTTGGAAAAGTCCAGCAAAAAATAAACATACCGATCCATCCACTGATGTTCGATATCAGCGATGGAAAAGTTGCTGTACATGATATTTCTGTACAATCGTTAATACCATAAATGCCTTCATTGACTGCATACATTGGGGAAAATGTATGCACGCAGAATGACAGAAAGCAGCCAATTTGACCATGCTGTAAATTATCCGGCAGAGTTTTCAAACTTACTGGATATACCAGGTATGCCAACACACCTTCTAGGAAATTCAAAAGTTCGACATCCGGTTATTTTACTTATGAATTTGAATCCACCACGGGTTCATGTGCAATGACGCATTGGTCAGTAAAAAAATTATGAAAAACATAATCGAGGCCAAAATTTTGAATGGCAAATTCCGAGCCGAAAATGTTCTGTCGACAGGCTTTCCAATGATTCCCACAGACGTGCCGATTGAATTAAAACGCATCCAATTTACTATTTTAGTGTACTTGTCAAAGGGTGCGCGTTTGCGGCTTAGTCTTAGGCATTCTTTGTTTTTCTCACTGACAATTATACGTGGCACGACGGTCACTGTCAACAGCTCACAATTCCTTTTTTTTCATAGATCCCATCAACGAATGTACCGTCATCATACTAGGGCTATGGAAAACCATTTTAATACGGCGCATTGCCAATACGGTCAATCTAGATGTATATGCTCGATTTCCACGTGAAATCTAATCTCAACGGCTAATAAGTTGTATTCACTTCCGTCGTACTTAAGGTAGCCGGCCCGGTACAGCTGCATCCGAAATTGGTTCTAGGAAATTCTTAGAACAGATTAAGCTATGACTGTCCGTCCCTTCGTCCGTCCCGTACGTCCGTACGTCACCATTTTTTGGGCCTTAAAATTTGAGTCAGAATCTTTAAATCGGGAGTTTCTGGTAATTAAAATGTTCTAGTCCTCTTCAATCTATTACCAGGAAATCGCTCCCAGCCGAAGAGGGAAGCTGCTAAAAGGGTTGCTGTTGATCGGTAACAAGATATGGCAGCTGAAATTTCAGGATTTGCAAGTACCAAAAATAAAAGGCATATAACCTAGCCCCACAAAACAAAACACGCGCCACAAGGGAAGTTCATCATACCAGGAGGAGAGGAGAAGAGAAAATCCCAGCTCAGTCAGTCTCGCAACAAGAAAAACATCCGTCAGTTCTACAAAAAGCCAAACAACTGGCAGCTGAATTCAAAGTAGGAACGCAAACTCTAGGAAATCAAAAAGTCTCGCAACAAGAAGAACATCCGTCAATTCTACAAAAAGCCAAACAACTTGCAGCTGGATTCAAGGTAGAGCGCAAGCTCTATGGTTGGAATATCAGCTGGATATATCCCATTTACAAAAAAAGGGAATGTCATGTCTTGCAACAATTACCGAGACATATCCTTACTTAATTTCGAATTAAAAATCCTTTATCGGCACGAACAAGTGTGACTTCAAGCGCGGACCAGTATATACACACCATAGACCAAATTTCCACAATAAGGTAAATCTTGGAATAGACCAACGAATTTCAGATCAACACGCACCATATTTTCGTCCATCCCCCGCAGATTTCTTAAGCAATGGCGGTATTACCGGCCATCAGAACTGATACTGCAAAGGAAAAATTAATCTCCGACTTTTTGGTCCTGTATGCGAGGAACGCGAATTGAGCAGAAAATACAACCGCAAACTTTATGAGCTAAATCAAGGTTAAATTACGTAGAATACAATGGACCTTGGCCATATCGAGCGATAACAATCCAAGAGAATCTTTGAATCCCAGCCTCAGGTAAGAGACGAAAATGAAGATCGAACTTCAGCCGATCGCCGACGCCAGAGTGCTAGCACTGAAAAAGTGTATTCGAAGCGGATGGAAAGCAGAGAACCTCAACCATTCTGGAGCCCGTTTAGTTAGTTTTCATAAACGTCGAAAATCTGCGCTAGCCCAATCGTCTTTCTTCTTGGTTCATTAATGAACACACTCATTCTGCAGATTGGGTGCAAGCCTGTTTAAGTAAAATTTTAAGTTGTCACTGAATGTTCATAAACGTCATACAAAAA
Organism: Rhingia rostrata; assembly: GCA_949824845.1. NCBI lineage: Eukaryota > Metazoa > Arthropoda > Insecta > Diptera > Syrphidae > Rhingia > Rhingia rostrata. Next base: position 143,497,773 of record OX463755.1, on the reverse strand, counting down.
ATAAGAAATCACCGCGAAAGAAGTTGTGCTCAATCTTAATCGTGAATTTATAATAAAGGAGAAGAATGGCTCAATCTTTTGAATTACCTCTACAATGATTTTTTTCTTTTTCCTAGATTTGAATTCCTTTTTAACAGAAATCTTTTACGTATTAAAAGCTTAGTTTTCGCATTTTTTTAAAGAGCTTCTTCTTCCCTTAAAAACGATAAATGTTATTGTAAACACGCAATTTATTAAAAAAAATTGCCAATAAAACTTTTACTTTCGCACCTAAAATTTGTTTTTCTTATCTCCTGCGCTTTCTGCAGTCAAAAAAATATGGTTGCACAATCTACCAGATGCTAATGAGACTTATGACGTTTATGAACATATCTTCTGCAATTCAGCTGGGACTGTTCGATCAAAAATCTGACTTTATGAACACGTCTAACGCAGATCTTAGTTAGGCAGATGTTTATGAAAACACGAACTACTAAGCCGATCCATCTTTGAAGCATAAACCCAATCATAGTTACACTTACTCTTCGTTGCTCCCAGCAGAATAAGTGTAAAAAAATTTAAAATCCGCTGACCGACGTTAAAGAATTTTGAAAAAGTGTATGAACAAATATTTTGTTCACATACATTTTTTTATGACTTTTTTGTAAAAAAAAAATTTTTAGTCAAACCTTAAAGCAATTCAAAGAAATTTCGATGCAAAACACTGGTTTGAATAATGTGAGCATTTTATCTATAGACCATTTAAACCCATGCCCACTTTTTGGGGGCGTTTTCTTATAAAATCGATTTGTATACCCTACCCCATAGCATAATATGCAATAGTTATCACCCGAGTAAATGTTATAAATAAAGAGAAAAAACAGCCTTATCTGTATTAAGTCTACCTTCCAAGTGGTACACATATTCCCATCTAAATCCATTTTTTGCACAATTCCATACAACATCCAAAAAACACATAAAACCTAAATGCCTTAATAACCTCCAGCAAAGCAGAAATCGCTAAAAAAAAAGGATTAATTAGTCATCGAGGGTGTTCGAGTGCGCAAAAAATCTGATCAAGTACACAAAATACGTGTTCACGGCTGCACAGTCACAGTCCTGTTTTTTCCTAGACTAATTTCCTCGCGAACAAAAATCTCATTAACTTTTTTTTTCTTGTGTTTGAGTGTGTGAGTGTGCGGCCTCTTCATAAATGCCTTTCACAGCGAGAAAAATGAACATTTGACAATTTGATACGGCTTTAATGTCCTGACCAACACACTCGCAAAGCAAACACCCCCTCATAGACAGAGCCACAAAGTCACATTAACTAACATCGTGAATATACTGGTATACGTACGGTCGTACGACGAGTATTATACAGTCATTGTCCCCCGCGGTAAAATCTCCTCTTTGCTGACGATCATTGACTGCTGACGCAGTGATGTTTTCAAAATGAACACAATGATTAGAATCAAATCCTTTGATGTTCCACTCCTAGTGACGTTGTTTGTCGTATAGCCCATCCGTTGTGTCGTTGCTGTTGCCGCCCGTCATCAGCAGCGCGGCAGAAAAGCAGTAGTAACATTTACTGTGTCCTGATTATCATTATAATTGCGTGTTAGTCTGTATGAGTGTGTGTATGTCGCATAAAAAGAGGTTACCACATATGAATGGGGGTAGAACACCCACAATGCCAGAGGACACACATAGTGACATGTTGCCAACATATTTTATGGCCTTCAACGGGCATTGTGCTTGCACACATGGAGTATATATCCGATGGCGTATACACATCCTTTTTCTTCTTTTTTTTGCTGAGAAGAAAAAACACTCTGCCTTCAATTGGAAACACACAAATGAGAGCATTTCAGGCTTACAATGTGACATGTGAGTGTCAGAAATTGTTTACTCTCTGGAAATGTCAGATTTCTCTGTGTTCAAGTTGAATTTCGCAAAAGCGGAGACAATAGCGTGAAAAGCGCATTTGAGAAGGAGCTTAGAGATGGGTTCCTTTTTATATTGGTTCCATGTGTATATTTCACCTTCATTTTTTGTTAGAAATTATTTTTACAAATTTGCAAGCAAGAATATTCTTTGAGACCTGGGCGCTGTTTTTTTCTTCTTACGACTTTATACACTTTCTAGACAAACTTGGCTCACTGCGATATGACTTCCTGCGAAGGATGTATGTATGTTCCGCTCAGTGAATCGTTATTCTAGCATCGGGCAAAATGTAGTTTTCTTCTTTTGATCTTGGTTCCTTTGAACGCCAAAGATGGCGAACATAGCATGCCAGTTTCATTTTTAATGACTGGAATAAAATTATAATTAGAACGAATTAAGGTTGGACGTAGGCATAGACATTTACCGTTGTGTAGTAGAACAAAACATTTAAAGTGGGTACTTTGTGGAGGGGGATACAAAATTGGACTGGAAGTATACAAGCAATTTGTGGCAAAGTGCAGGATGTGACCGAGGTCTAGGTTGCTAAAAACTTGGAGGAAGGTGTCGTTAGATAATGACCCATGTGAATAGACTTACGAATTACCAAGACGTGTATATGTGAAAAGTTTAGAATTGATATGTGGCCTTGCAACTGCAAAGCAAACAAAAATGGTCGCACAGCATTTTTTTTAAGTGTATTCAAAAGAAATGCCGGGCAACATTGCAGCGAAAAAGTTTGAAACGGAAATCCGTTGCCAACTGCTTGTTTGCATATCAAGTGGTTTGAGGTCCGTTTTCACTTGGTCTAGACGCCTGATTGCTGGACATTTCTTAACGACATTGTGTATAGGAATTGAAAGAACAGGAAGCCAACCCGTAGTCTTACATGCGCTACCTAAATGCTTAGTTTTTAGTGACAATTTTAATACAGCTCGACAAGAGCCTCATCGAAAGCTTGTACACTCAAAAGGTAAAAACCACAAAAAATGACTTCTACTAAGATTTATACCACAAGAAATCCAATATGTCTGTTATTGAAATTGGCCAAGTGAGAAACAACTGCTAGAAGCCATCCTGCAAATGATTGTCATATGCAGAAGTAAGCAAAGACAAGTAGAGTAAGGTGCGTCACCGGAACTTCCTAAATTAAAATGTGCTAGTCCTCTTCAGTCTATCACCAGGAAATCACTCCATGCCCAAGAGGGAAGCTGCTAAAAGGCTTGCTGTTGATCTGTAACATGATATGGCAGCTGTAATTTCAGGAATTGCAAGTACCAAAAAAAGACATATGCATATAACAAGGCGCCACAAAACAAAACACGCGCCACACGGGGAAGACCATCATACCAGGAGAATGGGAGAAGAGAAAATCCCAGCTCAGGGAAATCAAAGAGTCTCGCAATAAGAAGAACGTCCGTCAATTCTACAAAAAGCCAAACAATTGGCAGCTGGATTCAAAGTAGGACCGCAAGCTTTACGGTTGGAACATCAGCTCGAAATATCCCATCTACAAAAAAGGGGATGCCATGTCTTGCACTAATTACCGAGGCATATCCCTGCTACATTCCGAATATGAAATCTTAATTTGGTACGAACCAGTGTGGCTTCCGGCGCGACCCAGCATATATAGACCACGGACCAAATTTCCACAATTAGGCAAAATAGACCAACAAATCTCAGGTCGGGACATAACATATTTTCATCAATTTTAAGCCCGTTTATGATATCTTCCTTCCCCCAGAGCTTTATAAAGGCGGTGTTCGGGACCTTCAGAACTGAAACTGCGAAGGAAAAATGTATCTTCCACTTTTTGGTCCTGTATGCGACGAATGCGAATTAAGCAGAAAATACAACCGCAAAATCTGGATTATATGTGGATTTAGTACATAAGGTTATAATACGACGAATAAATTGGATCTTGGCCATATCGAGCAATAACAATTCAAGAGAATCATCGAATCAAAGTCTTAGGTAATAGACGAGAATTAAGATCGAACCTCCTGTTTAAGGATCAACCGATCGCGCATGCCAGAGTGCTTGCAATTAAAAAAGTATGTACGAAGCGGCTGGTACGCCGCTTGCCCCAGGCAGAGACCTTCAACTAATCGCTAGCACGTAAAGTAATGTAAGTAGTACACGAACTACTAAACCGATCCATCTTTGAGGCATAAACCCAATAAAAAGTGGAAAAAAAACTTCCCTCGTCATTCGCCCTGTTTGTCTATGGAAGCAACTATTGAAACACAAATTTACATCATAGATCTTGTTAAAATTACCTGCATTGGTTGTTTAAGAAGGCGAGGTCATCTTAAAGTCATACACATACCACTAAAAATTTGTGATTAAATTAACTTTAGGTCCATAGTTTTAAGGTTAAACCAATGCCTAAAATCGAACACGGGGGTCCTATAAAAATCTATTCCATCTAAGAAATTACGGTGATTAAATCAACTTACTTATTCTGGGTGCAGTGGCCTAGTGGTTAGTTCGGAGTCCCAGGCTCAGATCCCAGAAGCAACAACATCCAGCTAAATTTTTACTTTCAAACGTCATGCAAGAATCAAGCAAACATCCGAAGGCATAAGAATAATAGAAGATTCTAAAATGTTAAGTCCGCTGTCGACATTGACGTCCTATTTTATTGGCAAAAATAAATGTTCGTACATACGCAATTGAAGGCTATGTTTGAAGGCCTGTGATAGGTACCAGTTTCTTAAGAAGCTTAAAGTTTAAAATCCGTCCTTAACTAGCGGTTTTTCTTTTGCAAATACAATGGGGGAAATTAAATGACGTGAGGATTTCATTGTTTCAAGGTTTACCGCAAGCAGGCCTTTTCTACTCGCAAAGCTTGAGACAAATCCTTGTAACCAACGCGCTAATTCCTTAGATTTTTTTAAAAATAGGAACTTGGCTTGTGGTATTACTATAAAGATAGTCGAGATTTAAAAGTCGGTGGTATGTCTCATATTTGGTGGACGTTAAGAAGTTCAAGTTCTCTACAGCTACCAATCGACCTACACATTTTATTAGTGAAAGGGGTACACATTTCTGATATATAACTATAAGACTTGGTAATGAAAATTTATACCTAACCATCCTCGTCACACAAGATTGCCTGGTCTTGCATAAAGGTTCATCATCTCATCTGCTCAAAAAATCATTGGAAGACAACACGACAACATTCGTTTTATTTTCCACTATACCAACAAGCACCGGAAGTTTCCTTTTTGACTTACTTGTAAACATTCTTATGTTGAACACCATTTGGCAGTCAATTCCGTGATAATCCCTTTAGTCACGTTATAACATCCTTAACATCCTTAGACAGCAAAAACAAAAGCCATGGATAGAAAACAATTTGCATAACCACATACCGCCAGAACCTGCCAATCAATAATGTAGTCCCCTCGATGTAGTGTCAAACCCCCAAAGTCACTAAGTAGAACTAAATGGAAGATTACTATCCCACAAAACTACGGGCTGGTGTTAAACTCTTTGCCATTAAGACAAGCACCATCGTCTCTGCAGGAATACCACGACCACTTTTACCGCTCACACTCGACCACAACACACTTCGGCGCTAATCCGTACATTTAAGTTCCCCCCGACCTTTTTAAATTGTTTTCCTCTTTGCTTACTTGCCACCAAAAACGAGTTCAAAACCAAGTAAAACCTCAGTCCCAGACCGACCTTAAGCATCATAGGTGCAATTTACGAAAACCCGCATTGCCTAACCCCACACATTCTCGCGCCTAAGGAAGCCGTTAGCAATCGCCGGCAAAATGCTCATAAAAAATTAATTATGCATCCGCAACAACCGTAGCTAGTTGTTTAAAGTTTTTGCCAAATGCTATATCAACCCCTTCACACATACAGAGAAAAGGAGAGGGCGAGCAAGAAACCCATATCCTTTCGCAGTAATCTCGATCAATCAGGAAGTACTTATGGGCTTAGAGGCACAACACCCTGCCAAAAGTGATATGATTGCTTTGGGGAAGGAAGGAATTAATGTTGAACATATGCCCAACACGTTCAAGTTCCTGGAACACACACACACACACAAACGCACTCGTGTATCATAACATATCTGAAGAGGCAAATTGCCTTTTTTTCATAGAATGCATTTAAACTCCTGTCACGTGACCATACTTCCTTCTTGGATAAGGTCATACCGCCTTTGTAGTTGATCCAAAAGGTATCACCACTGTCCAATCGGCTTAAGGGCCATATATCTGACAGGCAACACATTTCTCCCACACCGTCACTAAATAGCACTTAGTCCGGCGTACCTCTGGCCAAATTACCATTCCAGGGAGAGCAAGTTCACCAGCTTGTCCAGCCTTGCCGGAATCGCGTGACAAGTCCGTAATCGCGTTGAGTCAAGTTAAACCATTCGCTGTGCACGCAGGAAGCATGTTTCCAAGGTACCATTGTTCCGAGCCTAATTGCCTTGGTCAAAGGCAAACATAACGGTCGCATTGAATTTAAACACGCAACTTTAAACAACTCAACTGTGTATGTGTGTGTGTAGGAGAATCCGCATAGTCCTGCCGATGATGATGATGATGATGACGATAGTGGGGGCGGGTGTGTAGGCACAGGACGAACGTTCGTTGTTATTACTCGTGATTGCTTTTTTTTTTATAGTGTTGGTTGTAATTGGTGATTGTGGGCAGTTCATAAATATTCGGTGGTTATGTTGTCGTGCCTATGTCAAATCTTTTCAAACGGAAGTAAAGTGTAATAACGATGGCTACGAAAAGGTTTTTTTTTTATTTTTTTGTCCTGATAAGGGCGAACGGAAACAACGTTTGGAGCTTAAGTTAAAAATAATTAAGAGGTGATGAACGGCGTATGTTGTTTTTGCCATGGAACCCGGCAGTTGAGCATTTACTTATTTTGGTGAGTGGAGCTATATACACTTTTTGCACATGAAAGACATCAAGGATTTTAGGTCTAGTATGCCTTATTTTAAAGCTCCGCGGTACAGTGTTCTTTTTTCAAAGAAATGTGTTAATTTTGTATGAAGTGATATGACAATAAATAAAAACGATTAAGGCAACCCCGTAACTAAATCAGTAGTCAAGGGTTGTAAATACTGATACTGTGAACAGGGTTCCATATAAGCACTTTTTTGGATAACAAGAAATGTTATGCTGGCGCCTCCGATTGGCTCAATGGAGCGATGGTTAGTGCGATGAGATGCCGCGCAACACCTAAATGATTTTTCACTGGCCCTCCTCCCGTGATGATCTGACAAATTATCCGAGTAGTATCAAAAATAGTCAAGAAAAGCTTATCTCGAATTCGCCGTTTGGTGTCAACATCAAACAGGAGGTCCCGCCTTCGTGCAAGAAATACACACGCACACATGAATGGTTTTGAGCCAGCTCTGTACAGCTCGGTACTAACAAGCCTGCGCCAAAAATTTGTATTTTTTTCGGGGGCCTCCGAAGAAGTCAATAAAGCGGTTAGGAGAAAATTAGCCCAAAATAAAAATCACTCAGATTCTCAGAATAAAGCAACATTTTCTAGTAGAAGTTTTAGTACTTATAGAAGCCGTTGGAGTTGCCGTGATAAAGTCGATATCGTGAAACGATACTACCTTTAAACAGAAATGTATCAATAAAGTCAATATCGGCTAACACGATAATACCAAAGATTGATCCATTGAGCTCATGATATTATTCAAGTTTTTGAAAAAAAAAAAAACAACTTTGGTACCATGTCTCAAAGATAAGTCAAAAAAATAATTAGATTGCAAACCAACATCAGCGCCAACATTTTAAATTACTGGAAATTGTAAAAGCAACATCTTATAACATAAACAGAGATGAACAAAAGCACAAAAGCTCAGGTCGACTTAGTTCGAACTTTCTATACGACACTATTAGGGCCGTCATAATGTGAGATTCTTAATCTACTAAAACAAACATAAGACACTATTAGGGTCGTCATAATGTGAGATTTTTAATCTACAAAAGCAAACATTTTTATTTTAATTAAATTTCAACTAAGTTTGCGAAACTTATCACTCGGCTATATAAATATTTGGCACTTTTTTACTTTCACTTTTACTTTTTTTAAAGTATTTAACGCGATTTGCGAATATCCGGCTTAATCAATGGGTTTAGTTCTTTGAAGAGTCCACAAAAAATAATACTTTAGTGCATTTTATGGAAATGTTGATTTGCATCATTTATTCGTTTTCTTTTTCATGCACCTGTTGACGGGTCATATCCTCCTGTTGATCCCAAGACACAAACCACATCCCAACTAACAATTTCGTTTCGATAAAGCACTATCGAAGCTATTTCCCTCCCAGCAAAATTACCTGTAAGAAGTCTTATGGAAAAACATTTGGCGTACTTTTAGGAGATATTTACTTCGATATGACCCAATTCTTTATTATGAAAGTATGTAATTCAATGCAAATAACTATGGGGAATTGAATTCGCGTTCTCTCGCACTGTAGTCCAACATGCCTAGAGGATAGGCTGTACTTTGGAACATGAAAATACAGTCAGTACAACGAAGTATTTGAATCGTGTTCACCTTTTTCCCTTTCTTTTCACCCTTTTCCCGATCATTTAACCTTGGCTTTTTTAAGCCTTCATTCGTAAGCTATATACATGCTTTGTTTCGGAATAACTTCTTGCGAAGAAGTATGTAAGATGTACAAACATTTAAGCTTAAAAAAACCTTGCATAGGTTATAGCATCATTATTGCGGTTATGCTTGCCAATATTCCTGCATTATGTCTTAAACTGGCTTCTACCCAAACAATGGACTACAAAAATGCTCAACCTGTACTATATAAGGCCTAACAGAAATAATCGCTTTCGGAAATTAAATTTTATTACCTTAAAGAGGAATAATTGTTAGTTGGACTTGTTCTCAAACGCCTGAAGCTTCATAAAATGAATAACATTTTCAACACACGGCCCAGGCTTGAACGAGAATGGTTATGTTTTCCTCACAAGCATTGGGAACTCCAGTTTAACTCCGATTCCAAACGGGAACTTCGAGAAGCTTCTCATGACAGATTTATACTGTTGCAAGCGCTTGAGACGCACTAAGTGGGTTAGGTGAAAGCAACTTAAGTGTTTTTAATTTCAGGATTGGAACCTGGTACCCGAACCCGACCCTTGGAATAAACCAATCCTCGGTTGCTTAAATCGAAAAAGGTTCCGCCCCGTTTGCAATGAAGAGCTGTGTAGAAGAAGATTCAACCACGAACCACGTTTAAAATAAACTCCCATTGGACATTTACTATAGACATGTAAATCAAATGGACATCAATACCCTGCGCACAGAGTCTTGAATTCCTACCTCGCCTTAAGTGGCACACACAAGTAGAAACCGAACTTAACTAATTTGAAGTGCGCGACTGGAGGTAGTTCGCTAACAACCAGATTATTTGGACAGAGATGTTGTCCTGGATATACTGGATTGTAGCGATACTTAATATATGAATAACCGACATAATGCATTGAAAATATACGGGATCCCACTTTAAGTGTGTCGCCTGGAATGAAAGGACCCACGATGTAGCGTTCATTTTGCAAACAAATCCTTAAAAATTTGCAAAAAAATATATCGATTGTAGACAAAAAGATGCGCAATGCGAAATAATTAGTTCAACTGTGGTATTTCGGCACATGATTATCATTTCTGACCTTGATCAATCTAACGTGCCAAGGTGATGAGGATGACAGTGGTCAGTCTTGGCAATGTCGACATTTACTAGCTCAAATCCTTTTCTAAACGATAAAAATGCGTTCAGGTCAAAAGTACTATAGAAGAACTTAAAAGGAGCTCATCGAACATTTAGGGCAGCATAAAGGCAACCCTGCACGTTCATTATAGATTGGCAGGTATACATGAAAAAATTGTCCAATTCTTTCATTGTTTCAAGATGAATGCTGATATCATCTTTGCTGCAATCATTTTTTTCAAAAGTGCAAATGGACCCCTTAGAAGTAAAAAAATGACACAATGTTCAAGTTAAGGATTTTGTAAGCTTATTGAAAAAAAAAAAAAAAAACTCAGAAATACCTTGCAAAAAGTTGTCTAAATTAATACCAACGTCCAACATAGACCTTAATTATTATCGATCATTTATTTTGAAAAACACACCAATTTTTTGAAAAATGAATTTTTCGTACCATTATTTATTATTTACAGCTACCATCGTACAACATACAAATACCAATCTAGTTGCCGAAAAAGGCTTTTCAAACCTATGTCTATCCCATTTACACTAAACACAGCTCACCCTTAAACGACTAATCAAGGCAATCACTCCTCATAATACACAACTTTCAGCTTTTCAAACTGGAATGATAAACAGCCAACAAATTTCCCACCTAAGAAGAACCAACTGGAGCTATCCTTATCTCTACCGTCATAGAATTGCGGTGACCTAGGTAACAAGGTTAGTCTGCTACCCTAATAATGTTGCCTGCCTCGGAAGCCATATTTAGTGGTGGTTAAACTTATTTTCCAAATACATTTTTATTTTAAGCTCTACCCTCTTCCATGAAATTTCTTCAAGACGACACAACATGAGATGGTGGGTGATCAGAAACTATACAAGACCTGTGTCATGTCTGTTTTCAGAGAACTATAGGCTGCCGAACAAGAGTTATCTAAAATTGATCAAAGGGTCAAATGCTATTCACCTTCTCTAGGGCTTCTTGTGTATTCGAATAGGCCATAGCCTATTTACCCTTCTTTATACCCAAAGAGGGGTGGATAAGCCATTTTGCATCGAGAATCGGTTATTCCTCGAAAAACGACATGAAAGGGCTACCCATCACCATGTAGGTAGGTATACGTTTTGGCAACACAACATCAGGCCTGCCTGGTCTATAGCTACCTTTTGATTATATCCTTTATCCATTCTATATGCATTATGATGGGCATATTATACTTAGGGAAAATAGTTTTCTCAGCTACATCCTCTTGTTTATGCCGGACATAATAAAGTCGACTTAAATCAGACACCACCCTAAGCCGACCAGAAACACAACCGAGCTATGCCAAGAATGGGCTTCGTGTTTGCCTAAGTTTATTCATTGCCAGAGCCAGTAGTCGCTTGGCCGGGGGTTGAGGGTGCTGCAGACATCGTTCGACATCGACTACGTAATTATGAAGTGTGTGCCGAGTGCGGGGTTGGAAATTATAAATTATCTGGAGCATCTAAGATGAATATCAATTGAAATTAATTCCCAGAGAAAGAGAACGAGATGTACCATGAGAATAGTCCATGCATAGAGTTAAATCCGTTTCCAGAAGACATGGGGCAGCAGACGAGGGGCTGCGTTCAAATTATTAAATTGAAGAAATTTCTGTATCTGAGAATGAGTATTCTAATCTTTTTGGGGATGATGGTTGTACAAAATATTAAATCTGATGGCTATGCAATCGAGTTGAATAAGCCAGAGACAATAATGAATAACAATTGGAAGTTGAGGACAATTGGGAATTTGTATTTTTTTTGTTGTTTTTCGTCATCTCAATTAATTTAGTGCTTAGTCAGCAACTTGTTTATTTACGCATCAGATGGCTTAATACCGTAGACAGTCTCGGTGAATTGACCTTAGTCTTGGGTAAGTGCGCACTTTTGGGAGAACAATGAAAGGTCAGTGGCCAAATTGAATGACACACGATAGAAGGCTTACATGTGCGACGATATATGGCTGCGTCTTATTTGCAGACGTAAAGTGCTTGAAATTGTGGTACAGACCCGACGTCGCTAGTCCTTGAGATTATAATTTCGTTTTGATTTCAAAGTTTTTGGCAGTCTCTTTTGTAGATAAATCTATGCATCTTTGCAGGCCCATGTTAAGGGATGCTAATCTTTACATTGTCTCTTAAGTTTTGAAAATTATGTGTCAAGAAATTACTTTTATACCGCTTTCTATAGAGGTAGATAAATATTTTATTAAATGCTATATCATTTAGTAGATATGACGGAAGAGTATAGAACTACATAGAATACGCATCACAGCTAAACATTTTGCAGCCGTTTCAGACTCGGGCGGTAAGTGCGAAGGGGAAATTTCGACGATCGTATGCGTCGGCAATGCTGTTTGAAGCTGGATTAGCAATGTGAACACTGGGATATCAATATCAGTACCCCACATATAAAATGTTTGTTCTATTTTTTGTTCGAAATGCGATCATTTTTGAATATGATTAGCTGCCACTCTGCTTCAATTGCGTCCCAGTGACGTTAGGTTCTTTTCAGACGATTCTGAAGGCTTACCTACTGAAATTTCACAAAGCGTGTCATTGAACGTAGCCGCATTTAAAGGGTCCCCCAATTTCATGCAAAAATGTATCATGAATATTCGAGTTCTATGAAGCAGTCGTTACAATCATAATCATGTTATCATCGTAGGCTAGGCAATCATAAGGAATTCCTAGAAAAGTCCTTTATTAGCTGACCTAGCAGTCACATGGCAGTTTAATAAAAAAAAACGTGCGTTCGTCGAAAATCGTGCCGTGGTGGCATGAGAACTATAACGTCTTAGTTTCGCGTCTTCCTAAAAAACTTGACCATTCATATTATACAACGGTGCAGCGCAATAACCCCCGCGGAAATAAGCACAAGGGGCCAAAATCCAAAAAATTAATAGAATTAGTTGCCGTAGGCTTATTTTCTTTTCGAAATGGAAACAAGCCCCACCACCATGAAACATTTACACCCACGGCTGTTTTTGCCATTTGAAATTGGAATTCTATTCAAATTTAGGTGTATGCAAAGTTTGAATATAAGTGCAACCCCCCTGCTTGGGCTCAATAGATGCGTACGAGTTTGGATGCATGTAAATGAAATAAGGCCCACAAGCAAAAAGGGATTAATTTAACTTAACGCGGGACTTATTACCATTTCCGAAAAGAAATAAGCGCCGAGGAATCTATTTCAAGTTTGCGTGTATGCAAAGTTTGAATATGAGTGCATCCCCCTTGCTTGGGGTTATTGTTGGATTTGGTTTGCCTGCGAGTTTTAATGCATGCAAAGGAAGGAAGCAAAATGTATTAACAGCCGCGGGACTTATTCCCGAATGTGAAAAGAAATGAGTCCCGAGGAATCTATTTCCATTTCGATTTGTGAATGTAGCCTTATGCTGCTTAATTCCTACTGCAGTGCATTTTGAAATTGGGATCCAATTCAAGTTTGGGTGTATGCACAATTTTAATATGAGTGTAACCCCCCTGCTTGTTGTATTGCCAGCGAGCTTGGATGCATGAAAAGGAAGTTAGCGTATTACTAAGCCTTTTTTAGGGGAATTAAGCCTTGCGGGGCTTAATAGACAATTGTTTTACAGATAAAGCTCTGTCCATTATGTGTCGCACATTTCTTGATTGGGCTGTTGATCACTTAGCGACCGATCCTAACTTTAGCCATCACCAAAAAATCAGCTTTCGCCAGATATGATGAAATTTTCTATTGTTGGTGCATTGCGAGGTCTCAGGTTCCAATCCCGAAAATAAAAATAAGCCTTCTTGCAAAAGTCTGACAAATATTCAAGAGTAGCTACACAACTGTTTTAAGAAGCTTTCTTAATTTTTCGTTTAAAATCACAATTACACTAGAGGTGCCATTCTTTATGAAAAAAAATAATTTCCCATTCACAAAAGAATGTAGAGCGTAAGTGTGAGGCCCTTTGGAACACCATTGCACACCGATAAACTAGAACTGTTTAGGGCTAGAAAAAAAATAATCGGAGCTTACTTTTCAAGGGCGAGCGCTTGAAAAATGTCCCGGTTGACATATCAAGATGTGCATATTGATAGCTTTATCATAACTAGAAAACATAGTTCTTATGACTTTAAACTACTCGTGCCATAATAAAAGAATACTGAAGATACAAAAGATAAGTTTTTGAGTAGCGTAATCTCAAGAAATCTATAAGCGTTGTCAATAAGGCGCTATGATTGTGATATTTTGGATTCAAATTTATGCTTAGTTCCAATTGGTGTCCGATTTATGTAAATTTTAGCTCATGTGATAAGCGATTGATGACTATTTGTAGTAAGGTATATAAATTTGTGTCTATCTACCGTGAGAGTCTGAAGAAAAATCCGAGATGCTCAAAAAAAACTTGGCCTTTCGTAGACCAACATTTGGAAACGTATACTAATTTTCATCGAAAAATCATCATTAGCGATGAGTCCCGTTTTTCGATGAAAGCGTACATTAGCAAACAAATTTGTCGAACATGATGAGATCCATCAACGTATATTCAGCCCGAAAAAATCACTGTTAAGCGTAGATTTTGGGCTGGCGGCGTCATCGGTCCATATTTCCTTGAGAACTACACGTTTGCCCATCAGCGTCAAGAGGATACAGAGAAGCCGTGGAGGACATTTGAACGATATTTTATTCTATACATAATGGAATCAACAGGACTTGACACAATTTGATTTATTTAAATTTAAAGATAAAAATGTTTGTTGAAAGACCTATTATTTGACAGATTCCCTAACTATTCCATTTCAAGAATGAATCATATTGCATTCCACCTTTCCAATGATGAAAAATACCTATGAATTGAAGGCAACAGAAATTCCAATTAAGGACTAAGTACTCTCGCGCGCATTCCCTTATATAATCTTCAGTAAGACCGATAGACACATTATACAGCAGGCAATTCGACCTATCTAAGGTCAGTAAGTACTGATTAACTGACGCAGAGGATCCACTAAAGTTGCTTGTATTTCGAATGGATGGTCTGTGTCAGGATTAACATCCAATCTATCTCTAAATCATATCATCTTAAGATGCACTCAATGCCTACAAATGGCGGAATCTGGCGGTGAATGCATGGTTGGATTTGCGTTAGGTATCTTATAGGTTTTTTCAGCTGAAAACAATTGCGAAGGAAGAAAATTTCTATAATATTATTATAACTTTAAGAAGAATTAAGCAATGACGGGTCAGATTAAATTAAACCACCACCATCAAATCAAGTTGGATAAAAAGTTGGGATTTAAACCGATTTGTCAATATTATACAAAAACGATATCCGCGAGCAGATTTAACAAATAATCAGACTTTCAAACAAACCGCGATACTCTACACCATATAGTCTTAGCCTTATAACAAATGAACTATGGCTATTCGAATGAAGATTGAAATAAATTACACCAGTGGTATAAACGTTGTCAAATTTCAGGCAGACTTACAGACTTATATTTAGCATATCTCGCCCACAAGCATGTGAAACCTTTCCCTAAATAAAATCGGGGGAAGGCGATCGCATATGCGGAGAGGCAAAAAGATGGACTCATCCTCGGAAGTGATGCTAATGCACACTACAAAATCTGGGGCAGTTCTGATATAAACGAACGAGGTGAGTTCCTTTTTGATTATCTATTAAGTACGAATCTCTTGCTATGCAATAATGGCAATGCACCAACGTTCACAACCAGCAACAGACAAGAGGTCCTTGACATCACACTTGCCTCAAATTATATCCCTCACATGATCAAAGACTAGAGTGCTCACTAGAACACTCCCTTTCCGACCACAGATGCATTCAATTCGGTCTAGATGACCTAAGTCATCTAAATCATCGAAAAGCCGGTTGGATGAATGTGTAGAAATTTGTTTAATAAAGTTTCAACGAATCCTCTGACTGAAACTTCTGCAAAGAGACCCTATCAATATACAAAAAAGGAATTCTGATAAAGTAGAAAGACTTCTGAGACGTCTAGATTCCGAAAAATCCTGTTCACTTGTCCAACGATTCCAAGCTATCTCAAAAAAACAGATGGCACTTAAACGACTTCCAGTAAAAAATCCTTAGAGCTACCAGTGGACAACTATTCCCCAGGTAGCTCATAGAAAGCTTTTCAAGATCTGAATAGAACCAACTTATTGAACGGTAACTTTCAAGATTCTATCACAGAAGCTTAAAAACTTTGGGGACACACAGCTTCAAACCCTTTAAATCCGCGGGACCTGATGGTATTGTACCAGTCGAGTAACAAATCTCTTTGGACCTCACCCTACCATGGATGGTAGCTATTCAAGCTGGTTAACAATTCCTAGTGTTAGATGGAAGTGAAAGACCGGAGACCCTTCTGACAGCCTTGGACATTTTTTTTGATATTCATTTCCCCAGTAGCACTGATGCAAATCAGCTATCGTGCATCCCACGAGAAAATCTATAGAAACATCTCGAAACAAATTATAGTCGATGTGCTACAAGTTGCTTTTAAAATCGTGAATTCCAGAGCAATCATTAAAGCGCTTACATGTCTTAAAATCACTCAATTGGAATGTTGATTGGTTGGCTTTTAAACGGCTGGATAATAAGCACAAAAGTGGGTGGTCCTTCAACCAGAAACCTGTCAGTAGAGGGACACCCACAAGGCGGAGCCTACTCGGATGACACTGCTATTGCAATCCTAGGGAAGCACTTGAAATTTAAAATTCCTCACATTGACCCACGTCGCTAAACGGATTCGTACTATCCTTCTCAGAAAAAGCAAAATACCTGTGACTTATTTTGGACATGAAACTTAACAGGAAGCCGAACATAACAGAAAGAGTAACGAAAGCGAAAGTAGCACTTTATTCCTCCAAGAAAACCAAAAGCCCAGAGGTATGACATGAGGAATACCACCACGTATAACGCATTCGCTCTATATCTCGGTTTTAAGACCGATACTTTTTTATGGAGTGTTAGTATAGTGGACAGCGCTAGAGAAAGCTATAAACCAACCACCCCTTAATACTCAGCCATCTAGTGCTAAATATACAAACTGGCCGCTCAAAAATTCTAAACATACAAATATCCCTGAAAACACCGATTACACCCCATACGAGGCTAAGGTTAGGTTAGGTTGTAGTGGCTTAACGCGATGCGCGTGCACAATTACACCATAAAGGTCCAATATCCATTCGCGTAATTGAACCATTAAGAGCTTACTATATAGAGCAGGAGATTTCTGACAATGATACTAGTCAGCTCACCCAGATTATCGAAGAAGTAGTCTCCCAGATGAAGTTTCCTTTTATTATGAAAGAGCTGGACAAGAGCATACAAGGTAAATTATACTTTCTTCCACTACCTCGTCCAAGCAGCTTCTACAGAAGTCATTGCTGAAAAGGCTTGTCTTTTTGCGAGTAGGCCTGTAGAACTGCGTTCTGTGAGGACACCGATTATGGTGCTGCATATGATCTGTTCAGCATTATTAAGCAATTGGAGCGCTTCTGAATTGAGAGTTGTCTGGATATTTGGAACGTTGTGCCGTTTATCCATCTGAGGTTTGCTTTCTTGGTCGCATCCTGTTTGATCAGTAATTTACATGTAGCAAGGAACATACCTATAACATGTCTACTGGCGGTATAATGTCAAGGACAGTGCTCTAAAGCTCATCTGCCATGCAAACCCTAGTATGTCTCTGTGGCCTGGAACCCAAAAGTGATGAATGGTAAAATGCTCCGCTATTTCTCATGGCGATAAAAAAAGCCTTATCTTTGCTGAAAGACAATTTTATATCGCCCAAGGATATTAGAATCATCTCGGACAGCCAGGCAGCCATCAAATCTCAAAAAATTCAAAGAAAATCCCAGATTGCAGCTCATCTCTATGCTGGGTGCCTGGGTATAGTTACTTTCCAGGGAACTGTAATGCTAATGAATTCGCCAGTCATGTGACCAAATAACCAATTGTACCCGACAAGGGTGCCCTAGCTATTCCAATCGCTCAATGCAGAAGCTTAATAGCGCAGCATGCTAGGTAGGTAGGTAGAAATGGCGGTTCAGCATGAACCCAAGTTGTACTTATGTACCTTTTTATTACCACGACGAAGTGATACAGGCGGTCACTATATTCAGTCTGTGAGGCTTAGAAAACGGATAAGATCTTGTATCCTTTTAGCCGAGATGTTGCTAAAATTGTCAAAGAATGGTTGGTCTAATGCTGGGAATCTGCCTCTTGCTATTGCCGGACATTCGCAAATCAAATGGGAAAGGGTTTCTCTCTCATATGTGTTCCCACAACTGCGGTATTTGGGGTTGTATGGGATCCCTAGTTTATCCTCAAGGTCTCCAATTGGCCAGTGCCCAGTGACTGTCGCCTTAATTCTTGCGATATTAAGGTGGATTTATTCAATAGGTTTTTTGTTCTGTTTTTGTCGTAGGAAGGCCATATCTTCCTCTATATGAAGAAATTTGTTAACATTCTCTATCTGGATTCGGCCCTCCTTAACCGCATCTAGTAGTATCAAATCGCAGATGGAGTCCTGGTACGATGTGTCAAGTAACCAAACAAATTTGTCCAAAGCTGGATTTAAGTAGATCCAACGAACTGATTTCGCTCGCTAGACCATATTCATTTGTGCCACCATAGATGCCATCACTGGGCATTGTTAAATAGAAAGGCTAGGCCTTCACTCAAACGACTTCTGCAGAAGCTGCATGGATGAAAGGAAGAAGAAACTCCACTACATCTTCTTTGAAACTGCCTGGCCCTATCAAACAAAAGGAAGCTTGGAGCGTCTAAGTGTGCTGGCGAACTCACTGGCAGCCACTCTTAACTAACGTTTCATCATTAAAGGCGCCCGATATAGAGCCATGACTAATAATTTTATGTTTCATTGAAATAGTGACCAAGGCCAGCAAGGATCTTTTCATTTCAAAAGTATAGTGCCACATACTATAATAAGAGTTCAATTGTAGACAGCATTACGCAAGGAACTGGGACATTTGGGCTGCCTTCTTAAATTATTTAGATCGAAGCCGGTAATCTTTTTTCTCCGGAGATTCTCGAAAAATGTATCTAGTCTGTACAAATTTTGCAATAACACTTTTTCATTGAACTGTCTGTCCATTATTAAGATACTGCCTTGAATGGTCGGAAAAGTGGTCGATAATTGGAGCTCCAGTTCACCGGTTTCCAATTATACATCCATAATTCGTTTTAAGTTGATTGAGATCGGGTGGTACCTTGTTCCCCTTCTGTCATTTTTTTTATTATCTGTGATGTAGTTTTGGTTAACCTAACATAGTTTTGCCTTATTTTTCAATAAGGAGAGCCAAGGCAACATATCAACCAATTATGAAGCTCCCCTATTCTCAAAAAAAAAAAAAAGAATCAATTTCCTTACCCCTACTCAAGCACTGACTACTCAAATGTCCTGATTTTTTTTGCAATCTAATCAGGAAAATCCTTCATCATCACTTAGTCCCCTTCCGACAAGGGTAAATAAGCCAAATCACAGCCACTAGCTTTTAGCACATTCAACAAAAAAAAAAGTGATAGAAAATATTAAACAGAAAAACACACTCAAAGCTAATCCTAAGCTCAACGCCACCATAATGACATTCTGCACATAACAACTCACTCAGTAAATGAGAGACGTTGTGCATCCAAATCTCATTCCAACGAAAAGGAAACGCATTTGCCATTTGCAGAAGAAATCCTATTCATCCGATACAGGGCGAAGGACACGAGCGGGGCATACACCCCTTTAATGTCTTATGGCACTCGTCCTCATGCTTGTAAAAGTGATATCCCACAAGGAGTAATCGGAAATAAAATGCAGTAAGCTGCAATACAACGGTGCTCAGAGCACTAAATGCACTCTCACATTCAATTCGCACATCTTGTTTGTCGGCGGCGATGGTGGAGGTGGTGGCATTGCAATTGCATGCGCTTTAAGGACATTCTGTACCGAAATCTTTGTAAGGATATTTCGTATATATTTTGCTAAAAGTCTTACTGCACAGTCTCATTAGCACTCAGTTGCAGTGTTGAGCAAATGAGGGTTTCCTTTAAGCTGTATAGCAGTTTCTAGTATTCAATTAACTCGTATCCTCCCACTCTGTAATGCTTGTATCCCTTGCAAGGATTTTACAAAAAAAAAAAAACGATTCCAGCGCGCTACTGTCGCAACACTATTTCAAAAAAGATTAATAGTTCCAGTGGTAGGTTTGGTTGCTACTGCCGCCGTTTGCAAAGTGACAGGGAAGACCCCTTTAAGGTATTTTGCTGTGAAAATAACGCCAGCTATAGGTTTTTGTTAAGTTGTGTGTAGTTCTGCCTATCTCATGGAGGATGGCATATTCCATTATCACAACCATCATCGCCGCTATATATGACCGAAAAAGCCGACCCCACCTCCGCACCATTAATATCCAAACACGATGTACAACATGGCCGCAAAAGTGTGGAATTCTCGTTAGCGCTAGCAATTGTGGCCCTGACATAACCCATGCACAGCCGCCACGTCCCCTGCCAGTAGCGGATTCTCTATTAAAGAATGACTGTGGACTACCACCGCTTTTGGGTTATAATCGGGAGGATGCTGGGTTAAGGTACAAGAAGTCTACTCCTCCGTTGACATATGCGTTGTGTAAGGGTATAGATGCATCTCATATAGGCCAGATGCGAGGTGTTTTTCAGCTCTTACATGTGCAACATATAGCAAACTATTCTATACAGGATGGGTAGAGTTGAGGATCATGTCACATGCAAAATATTTTGTTTCTCTGAAATGGCTTCATCCCTGGAATGGTAAAAATAACGCTTGCGGCATACAGAGTATTATTGTAGCTACTGTTAGCTTAACGTTTGTTTATGTCACCATTTTTGGTTTGTAGCTGTTGTTTCTATTTGATAGGGGCGATTAGAGAAGGATTATATGCAAGGAAAGTTGGCTAACGGGGGAATTTGATTTGGGGCTCTATTTGAAGATAGAGGCAGATGTCAGACTTCGAGGTTGATTTGTTGGTGCAACGACATAAAGTTAGGAATTCAAAAGTTATCTCAAGAAATCTGAGCTTTGTAAATACAGTCTTTGATAGAATACTTATGGGAGCTGCAATTTTTTTTGGATACTTTAAGCAATACAAGATATTGAATATAGTTGGTCAATTTGTATTACGTTCCATTTTATTATTACGGCCAATCACAGTGGCCGATTTGCCTGACCTAGCGAAACGAAATCAAATTTTTCGACATTCAGAATGTACCAAAACCCCGCCAATTACTAAATGTTGATTTAGTCAATAACTTTGGCGTAACTTTTATTCAAAAGAAATAAAAAATGTCGGTTGTTTCACCTTAAAGTATGCACCATCATGAAATTTCTTTGAATTTTACGAAAACAGTGACTGCCCGAAATCAGGTCGGACACCACCCATGGAGTAAGTCAACACTACATTTAAAATCTTTCCTATCACTTCTCAAACGCTTGTACTGTGGAAAGACAATTAAAGGGTATCCATTACCCCTTGAGTGTGTGCAAATAAGAAAAAAAAATGTTTTTATTGATCAGCTGTGAGCTATCAAGCACAACATATGTCAAAACAACTGCAACAAAAACATTTTCCCGCGATTTAACAAGCGAGATTGTGATGAAAAATTGTGAAAAATCTTATTGACACAATTTTTTTTATGTTGAGGCCGTGTGTCAAATACGTTAAAATGTTAGCCAGTGGATAATTTTTGAAATTCGAATAGAGACTTCTAAATTTCAACATGCTCAAAAGCTCGCTAAAATTTATCCAGCGGCTAATTTTTGACATTTGGTATACCTACTGAGGAGTGACAGAGATGGAAAGAAAGCTCGTGGATTATTCCTCGTTACCAGTGTTCACAGGTGGCGGGAAAATAGACATCATTCGGATTATTATATAAAAAGCATAGAGCATGTATTTTAATATCAGAAAATGTGATGAAATTTGGAAATTTAACTAAAACTGGATTTTGAAAGGAGATTCTTTCAAAAATGTTTTGATTACATTTGTTTCACTATATGTAAGATATGTCTAACATGAACAAAGTAGGTCGGATATCTTTAATCTTGAGCTTAAATTGTACAACAATATTTAATTTACTGACAGTAATTCATAATGAAGGAGCTTTTGATGATCTCTCTGAAATCTATTCGGTATTTATAAAGAAAGGAATTTTGTTCCAATTCTTCTGGTAAATTATTTAATCATCTCATATTTAATCATATTTAATCTAATTGGCACAGCTAAAAGCCAACTTTTTTTTAACCCTGAAGAAATGTCAAAAATTAGCCAGCTGAGAAAATTTAACCAACATTTTAACGCAATTGACACACGACCTAAAGGTATAAAGTTAAAAAAATGTGTTTCGTGACATGTGCAATATATGATATTGTTATAAGAATTTTATTTGAAAAGTAACTAAGTAAGCCATCTAACTAAGTAAAACTTAGTTAGATGGCATCGGCCGGTGAAGTGACGATTGTGAACATGTTTCGTCTCCTTTCTAAAATGTCAAAAAATCTGCTGCTTTGTAGTGCTTTTGCTCACAATTTTGTACATCCCATCTAACAATTTTTCTTCTATAAGGCATAAATTTTCAATTTCAAGAAGCAATTTCTTCGATTAAGCTTTTTTGTACTTGTGCATAGAAGTGGAGCACGTATAATAACTTATTTAGGTAAATACACAGGCTTTAAAAAAAATGAATACCTATAAAGCTCCTAAAAGGTTAACGGGGATGAGTGTACATGTGACAGCTGAAATGATGTTTTGGTTGAGCTTCTGCCGAAGTAATATAGAAGCACATTATGAGTAGAGCTTGTGACTTAGGGCTTATATCAGCTATGACTAATAATTTTGTTTTGATGTGAACTATCACGGCAAATGTTTGGATTCCATTACAACATTGCAACACAAACATGTTTTTTTTTTTCATTTTCAAAAATATTCAGACCCTTATTTCTTAGTATAAACGCATCAAATGCACATAGCACATGAAACATTTCCAATTTTTTGTGTACATTCTTTTGATAGCTATAAATGATGTCTATGCGTTTAAATCTATAAAAAAATAATGTGTAGTGCTTAAATGATAGAATCTGGCAGCGCGTTTCTATGTCTCTCAATCAATGGATTAGCGTAGTGTGTGGTTAGCGTTTTTTTTTTCCTTTATCCTTTATACCGCTAACATTGCTTGAGGGGATAAAGCTTCGATTTTACATTATCGAAGCGAAATTGTTAGTTGGAATTTTAGATACCATGTTTGCACCCTTTTCAGTATAGCACGGTAAAAAAAGACACAAGAACAATTTAGCTTCATATTCAAAATGAAGTTTTTTTTAGAAATTTTGTAAGCCAACCAACTCAAGGGCTCAATTGCCTGATAGGTAGGTAATTGCAGAACTACTACGCAAAAGTTGTATGGTCTATTGTACGTCTAAAGTAGACGAATTTGACTTTGATGCGGATTGAAAACAAAAGACTTCTTGTCACATCCGAGTAGTCGCTAGTTTTGCTTACTAAAGGGTTTTTCAATAAGAGCGCTACAAAAGTTCGTTTTTAAATAAAACAAAAATGGTTTTGGATATCAATGAAATTCTTTATTCCTGTGAAAGTACGTTTGATGCCATTATGTATTTAACTCGATTTCTTTTGCATGGCCACCACGGGCACGCTTGCAGAAGTCCAGACGCTGAACCCGACGGTTTTCAAGCATAAATCGGCCGATACTGCAGCAATTTCACGTTCGATATACGTACGAAGTTCATCAATCGTCGCTGGTTTGTTGGCATAGACCATAGACTTGACGTAGCTCCATAGGAAATAGTCTAACGGCGTCAAATCGCACGACCGAGGCGGCCAAGCGACTGGACCATTTCGTGAGATAACACGTTCTCCAAACTTGGTTTCCATTAAATTGATTGTGGCATTCGCTGTGTGGCTTGTGGCGCCGTCCTGTTGGAACCACATGTCCTCCAAGTCCATATCATCCAATTGGGGTCAACATTTTTCGGTTATCATTCACAGTAACGTGCAGGTCTTGATCATCACGGAAGAAGTACGGCCCAATAACGCCGCCCGCCCATAAACCACAACAAACCGTAATTTTTTCGGGATGCAATGATGACTCATATAGTACGTGTGGATTGCTACCTGACCAATACCGCATATTTTGTTTATTGACGAAGCCATTCAGCCAGAAATGAGCCTCATCGCTGAAGATGATTTTTCGATGAAAATCCGAATCATTTTCAAGTTGTCGCTCAGCCCAATTCACGAACATACGGCGCTTCTGGTGGTCAAGCGGCTTCAGTTCTTGCGTTAATTTAATCTTGTAAGGTTGTAGGCCAAGATCTTTTCGCAAAATTCGCCACAACGACGTCACAGAGATGCCCAACGCTTGAGAACGACGTGTGAGAGAAACATTTCATCAACTGAAGCCTCAGCGGCAGCAATATTCTCGACACTATGGGCACTTCTTTGTCTCACTGGCACGGGAACATTTTGTAATGTGCCTGTGGAAACAAATTTTTGCACTAGACGCTCAATTGTTGATCTGCTAGGACGATTATGAGGACCATAAATTGGACGTAGCGCTTTTAACGTTGAGGCCACTGACTCCGAATTTCGGTTGTAAATTTTAATAATTTCGACTCGTTGTTGCATCGTATATCTCTCCATCATGAAATGGCAAACCTCACTGAAGAGAAATGTCAAAAGAGCAGCAAAAAATATGGCGTCGTTTGCTGTTCCTGTCGCTCAACTTTTGTAGCGTCCCTGTTGAAAAACCAGATATAACACCACCTGCGGTGGATGTCACAATTTTTCATTCGACGAAATTCGACGAATCTCATTGCATTTCTTGGATGGCAGTAATGTAGCAGCTTACGGCTTCCTTGTAGAGCCGAAAGGCTTTGTTGCTAGTTGCTCTTTCTAATATATTTGTTACAATTTTAAATTGTATATCAATATTTTAATAATAATAAAAGGCTTCCTGTACTACTTGTTCGGCTCTGCGTCTTTCCTTTTAATCTTCTCTCATTCCAGATGCAGAAACGAACGTTTTATCTCATTCTTCGTTTAACTTGGTCCTTTCATTCCTTTCCAATTATATAAGTTGCTTCGTTTTTTTTTTTGATGTGAGTGTGTAGTTGGCCGAAAGCATAACTCCCAAACCCAAAGCCTATATATTTTTCTCAATTTGCGAATATCTGACAATTCACCCAAGAATTATAAGGTGTACCAAAAACTTACAACAACTTATTGTCCAACACTCATAGTATCAAATGCGCATTGTATTTAAATACTTACTTAAGTGGCGCTACAGTGCGGAATGAACCTGAGCCTCAACCAACATGCCTCATCAATTGGCCCGGTCCTTAGCTAACTGCCTCCAGTTGCGCACTCCAAGTTGGTTGAGGTCGGTTTCTACTTGTGCACGCCACTTAAGGCGAGGTCTTCCTCTACTGCGTCCGACGTCTGGCTGGGAATCGAAGGCTCTGCGAGCCGGAGTATTGATGTTCATTTGTTCTACATGTCCTGAATATCGTAAACGTCCAATGCGGAGTTTTTTTGACCAGGGGCATGTCGCTGTACAGTTCGTATAGTTCTTGGTTGAATCTTCGTCTCTCAAACGGGACCGAAGATTTTTCGAAGAATTTTCCTCTCAAATCGACCAAGGATTTCTTCATCCGCTTTTGAGACGGTCCATGCTTCAGCGCCGTAGAGCAGGTCTTATATAAAATCTCCTTAGTAGTTCGAGTGAGGGCTTTACTACTGAATTGCCTTCTTAGCCCGAAGAAACAGCGGTTGGAAAGAGTAATTCTTCGTTTAATTTCTGACGTGATGTTGTTGTCAGAGTTAATAGCGGAACCGAGATAGATAAATGTATTTAAATGCATTTGAGAATAACAGCCTTGCCCTGGGTTCTGAAAAATCTGTAAAGTCAACACTTCTTATCTCATACACTCGACGGTAAGATATTTTTAAATCCCTTAAGCGTTGGTCCGAAACTAATTGGTCAACTTCGTTGTAAAATCGCCTGCTACAATACCAGTCCAAAATAATCTACAGCTTCAATATTTACCTTACATTCATTCAAATGTTGCCTTATCACCTGCAACACAATCTTCCATTTGATATCTATATACAGGTAAGCTTTACCATAATGACATCCGCATGGAATCCTGTCCAAGGCACAAACCATTTGTTATGTTTGTTAAATACTTTTAACTCAGACCTCTGTATGCATTAGTCAAGTAAGCCACACATTATCACGCCCATTAATATTATCTAGCACACAATACCGTTAACATGTGTGACATCAGCCCCAGTAATAGCTTTATAATAACATTGCTGGGGGATTTGATTAGGAGCGGCTGGAGGGCAGTAGCCCGATCCAAACCACAACCTGATGAGACCTTTTGTCAATGTCATCAATAGAACGTCCGAAAAGGATATGGCTCTAATAGAATTCTCTTATGTCACCATGAAGCCATGATGGTAACCTACCAAAATTTGATATCAACATTATGGCTGGAGGGACACAGTGTGTTTGTTCCATCCCCTTGAAATTTTGCATTGTCCTCTCGTCTATCACGACTGGAGAGGGGTTCGTACGTTAATTTGCATGCTAATTAGTTGGAAATAGAATGTAGATGGTTCGATATCCTTGCAGTGTAGATACAGCGGAAGAATGATAAGAGGCGTCACTCAAAGTGCAATAGAATGAGCTGCATTCAAGTGAATACCGCGCACATCCTGAAACTGGATGGCTGGCGGTTACCTGTTGATGAAATTTTGTTATGAAATGCGAATATTTTGGAAGTGGATGTTATAACCTTCAGGGTGTAGCAAATCAGCATATGAACTTCGAACTATTTGAATGCTACATTTTCCATCAGATATTTGCCCCCTTAGCTGATGGAAAATGTAGCATTCAAATAGTTCGAAGTTCATATACACAAACACATTTCGAATTCATAAATTCCCAATCTACCGATGGTTGGAATCTTTTAGAATTAACCCTTTTATAATTTAAACGCTAATGCCAACCATTAAATCCCTAAACATCCGTTAGCGATAATGCTTAATACAGACCCACCAAACAATCAAACAAATTTTAATGCAGATGGTACACGAAAACCGAGCATTAGTTGTGCAAAAGTGCATGTCCTGTGTACATCTGTACTTCAAAATCAACGAATGTATCTAGGATATTATTCGCATTCGCAGTGGTTATGGCCACGTATGGCCACGCTTAATGATAAAGCACACCAAGGTACACACAATTAGGTGCATTTGCATTTCAGAAATTAATTGGAAGCGCCAGGACTATCCCCGTGCGTATAGCGTGGTGCGTTAGATCAGATCTCCTCAATGCGGTTAGCCATATTGTTATGCGTCAAAGGTGCCAAATGATTGAATATTTTCTTCTGATGTGCACTCATGGCTTGATGATGATGGAGGGGCATGGGATAAGAATACAATTAGTGGAAAATTTGTGTTTGATAGAGCATTTATTATAATAAGCAGTGAACCTCGAATAGGTTAGATCGACCGAATTCGATAATTGGATAATTGTTCGTAATTAGTAGATGGTTCAGGGGTGAATGTATCCACTACCTATATTCACCATAATGTGCGAAGCAAAGAAAACCCCTAAAATAAGGCTTTAATAAACTGCGCATATTGCCTAGTAGCCTATCTTACTCTTCCTTAATATTAAAGGGTCATTATATTACATCTCATCAGCTTTTAAGCCTCTTAAACCAAATTTAAAAGACTGTTCAAGGAATATGTCTTTGAGTAGGTACCAGTCTTCCAATGTTAGCTAGCACAAAACATCAAGAAATAATAGTGGATGGAAAACTGAACTGGAAGATTGAAATTTAAGATATAATGCTATCAACAGTTATAATTTGCGGCAAACGACGAGGTTCTTCTCCTTAGAATAGCTATCTTCAGCCGTAATAAGGCCAACATATGGTTGGTATGGTGGAATGACATAAATTGATCAAGCCATCATTTATCAAAGTAAATACAAAGGATGGTGCGTTTACTTACAATAGGAGTTTACTTACACCAGTCCAACTGGAGGTTTAGAACCCTCTACCTTACATCTTCATATCAATCAAAAGCACAAAAAAGCATGACTCAGAGAGAGAGCTTTGAACCTATGGATTAAATCCTTTGGAAAAAGTCTACTTACTTACTTAAGTGGCGCTGGTGTTCGGAATAAACTTTGCACTCAATCAACATCCAAGATTTGCGCACTATAAGTTGGTTGAGGTCCATTTCTACTTGTACACTTCACATTATTCGAATCCGAAGCCTGACTGGGAATCGAAATATTGGCTTACATTCTCTCATGCCCAAGTCATCTTACACGTCCAATGTGAAGTTTTTTTTGTACCAGGTCTCGTATACAGACGGTCTAGCACACCTGGAGTAGCCAGAGCCTACAGCGAGCGCCTGAGTATGAAACTCTCATCCGTGCACTCACCTACCACAGATGCCAACAATCAGTGGTAGCAGTATCGCGACATCATCAAGGCGGTAGTCG
The DNA here is from genome assembly GCA_949824845.1 of Rhingia rostrata. Classification (NCBI taxonomy): domain Eukaryota; kingdom Metazoa; phylum Arthropoda; class Insecta; order Diptera; family Syrphidae; genus Rhingia; species Rhingia rostrata. The sequence continues at coordinate 143,469,517 of OX463755.1, read as the reverse complement.
AAACCACTGTAGGGTACTTCGGTTTGGCGGAACAACTGGGTTCAAAACTCCTAACTAAGGACGAAATTTGTGCTCTTCAAAACCTTTATCCTGACAGTTCTGCTTTATGGCTCCGGCTCATTGGCTCATCCATATCGTGCGAATGGTGAATAATGCTCCAGCTAAGAGGATCTTTGAATCCTAGCCCCCAGGTTCGAGAACGCAAGGAAGACCGAACCTCCGTTCTAAGGACCAAGCCATCGCGGATGCCAGAGCGCTTGGTGTAGACAACAGGAAGCAGCTAGCCCGATACCGTAGAGGATAGAAGGATGCAGTATCTCAGGCAGAGACTTTCGCGGGTCGGGAGCCCAAAAATTGAGTACGTCGTATAGTTCTTGTTTGATAAGATTCTGGTAAGCCTATTTCGCAGAAGCCTTGTATAGGGGTATAGACCGAAATATTAAAATTTGGTGAAAGTGCCTTGCTAATTCCAAAGTTTATATACCTTTAGGACTAGGATACAAGTTTGCCACAAGTTTGCCGACGAACAGGCTAGAAATGTGTGTACAGAAATCACGGTAAGGCTTTACACTCCCCTAACACCTCCCTAAGAACGAGTAGAGTACTAGGTTCAAATGAAAGCCGATATCAGGTAAAAGCCTCATTACACCTAAGACAAATCATGGAAGATTTAGTCATAACACAACAAACCTTAACAGTATGAAAGGCATTACATCACATTGGAGCACTGTAAATAAATTACAGGGATTAGACATCTACAGAAGATGGTGCGGAGAAGAAACCTAAGAGTGAAGCGCTGTCTTAACCGACTTCCCCTTGCATTATGTATGTTTAGAGTCCGTCTATACGATACTAGATAGTCGGGTCTATACTAGGACGAAGGTGTAGATCAATTAAGCTTAATAAAGTTTTCAAAAGAATAGAGCATGGACTGGTCGGGTGGTCATCCTCGGAATTATGTGAGTTTTCTTTCCTGTTATAATAAATACATCTTCTGCTTCCGTCTATAACTTTGGAATATGTGCTAACCCAAGACAACCGGGTATGATGGTAAGTAGACACGTTATCAGGATATGCACGCTGTGTTGAAGATTCGTATGTATGGTACTATGTATTGAAGTCCTGAAGGTATGGTACCATCTGGTCCAAGGGGACTCGAATAGTTTGAAGCTTTTGATGACCTAACGAATTTTTACTTTGGTGATGAAAACATTGATATGGGGTCACAGGAGCTACCAGGAAAGTAAAGGTCCAGAAGTAGATCAAAGGTTTTCATACTGGAGGTTGCCCATTGATCGGCTGGTTTAAGTAGGTAGCAGCATTGGTGGAGAGGACTTTACGGAGTCTAGAAACCTCTGATGCGCCAGGGTGTTACTTTTTTCCTGCCTCAGTACGATTTTGTAAGCCAATTAAACATATATTGGTCCCAATCTAGTGTCGGTTTGGAGCTATTGGCTTTTGTTAAAACGTTGCCAGCATTTTTACCAGAGAGTGCAGAGATTCGAATTCCAACACGGAGGCTTGCCCATCTTATGAAGCCGTCTGATAGGGCAGGCTGATTGAGAGGGTTACCATCAGGTTATAAAATAGTAAGTTACTCGGTTGTACTATGGTGTCAGAGAGAAGTTTGTTAGTTAAAATGTCTCTATGAGGTGCCAAGTTGGTTCCCAAAAACATTTGGGTCTGGGGAAGTGTCGTCCAAAATAAATTGTCATAAGTATTACTAAGGTCTGAGAAGGAGTACTCGTTAAAGACTCTCTTGTTCCTAATCAGGCTGAATATGTTATGGGTGGAAAGCGTTCTGTCTAGCACTTCTTGCATAATTCCGTTTATGCAAGTAAAGACGTAGCCCAACAAGGCTTATGCTTTGACGACATCAGTTAATGCAACTAGTAAACCATGCTCATTTTTTTACATAAATTTCCTAAAACAAAAAAAAGTCCATGAGCGACAGTCACGCCCACACGTGCACATCATGGATGGAAGTTTAAGAGCATTTCTTCCACAATTCCCTACTCTCTAATGGCTGCCTTATAGAAATTCCAATGAATTCAGCTCAGCTTTGGGGATTTTCCACTTAAATCAAACAAATATGAATATATCGCATATATTACATTTCGTATGCTCTGGCGATAAATAGCATGCAGAACCCAACCCAAGAAATTCTCTAAAAAAAAAAATCCTGGAATCAGTGCAACCAACTGAAACTGTGACTGATTACATTAATTCCACTCGCACATGGGCACCTAGGAAAATGTATGCCACCAAACCACCCACAGAATTAACTCTTGGGTTTCGGAACACCGCCCATCCTATTTCTCGACAACATCGAGGGCTCGCTTATTCTGCAGCGAGAACTTTACCCTTGCGAAAACACAACCAGATTGTTTTGGAGAATTTCATTTCGCATTCAATCATATTTTAATAAATTACACGAGAATATTCAGTTCTGGCCATTGCCAGCGACCAAGAAATGGAGCTGCGAGGGTAGAGAGCTCCTCGTCCTCGACTAATTAAATTTGTTGGAGGATTTAAAGTCATCGTTCGTCGAGACGACGGCACTCCTTGAATCACCGTGCGCATTTTCATCGTTTTCATTCCTAGTTTGCCTCGGTCGATTTTGGATTGGGTTCACCACTATCTCCGGGACTATATGTGTGTTTGTGTAATGTTATCCTGTTTCGAATATTTGTAAACACAACTTAAGAAGTTTCTCCCAAAAAGAAAAAAAGTCAGGAAAATGTATGCCAACCTACCAACTGGAGTATTCAAATGGAAATTTAAGCTCACCCCCAGCAAGGTTTGAATATTCAATTCGGGTGAATAAAACGAAAAACGTCCTATGGTTGGAAATTCATAAAGTACCCCCAAAAGTACACACACAAACAGATTTATAGTTTCGCTATATGTCGGGACTGGAGAGTTTTATATGGAGCTTTACTCTATGCGGTAGTATATATCCGGCTCCAACAGAAGCACCAACAGCGGTAAATGCTCGTTCGTTATTTCTAATTGAGATGAAAACGATGTAAAATGGCGGAAAATGGGAAAACATTCTGATTACGTAAACGCATTAACTGAGATGATGTTGTTCAATACTCTTTGCGAAATACTCTACCCCAGGATGTTAACGGTTATGATGAGTTTTTGACTCGACAAGAAAATTTGCACAAAATAGATTCAACAACATCATCAGTATTCAATGTTAACAAGGGCGGTCCTGATGGTGAAACAGGTGCGGCATCCTAAAGCAAATATACAAACGAAGAAATATAAAAAAACAACCTCTATCCCATCCCATAAGGATGCGAAAAAAGGTTTTAGGTCACCCTAATCCATTTAGAACTTTTCCCGAAACAACATGAAAGGATGGATTTGGAAAATTTATCAAAATTTTCAACTTCCTTTTTGATTTGATTTCAGGCGAGTCCTTCCTAATAGGCAGATATTTGTCTACATGAAAATGGCCATTATACATATGAATCACCCTAGGTGTTAGTATGTGTGTGTCTGTTTTTGTGTGCTTCCGAAGTGGGTACACATAATGAACCAATTGAGTTGAAATAAGTTTTGAACACAGGCCGATTTTGGATTGTTTTTCGAGAATTCAGAATAGATGGGTGTTTTCGGGGTTGATTTGAACATACCTTATGTAGACAGAGACACCAATCCCTTAATGCAAATATTTGCTGAAGAAGAAAAGCAAATCTCTTGGAAAAATTATTTAAATTATCTATACTACAGGTATATGAATTTCAATATATAAATATAGACATACACCAGAGGTATAAACATGAATAGGAATTTGAAATTTAGAAAACCGACTCAGAACTATAAATACCCAGTTTTGGGTGGGCTAAAACTATTCTAAATCCTTTGTAATCCTTCAAGTCCCCATCGGTAAGATTATGAATGTTTGAAATGATTCCCTTACCTTTGTCCTGCCTCGGCTAAATCCACCATCGTCGTGTGGTGGTCTTCCTTGACGCTGCTGACCCGCCTGAAAGAAAACGAAAAATTGTTTAGAAAACATATTTTCGATAGTTTTGACCAAATACTTTGGCGAGAAACGATTGCATATGATTGCAGTTACATTTTGGAAAATTATTTACAAAATGTTTCAACTTGTTCAATAGTAGTTATATAGTTGTATGACGAATGTCTATCCTTAAGATAGGTGACTTGTTGGTTGTCACAGTCGCAAAAAAAAACTTTTTTGGATCAAAACTTCAAATGTATTGGAAGTATATCTTCACCATATTGATTGCAGGCTTTGAAATGTAACCTTGCAAAGATAGAAGACTTTTTTTCAAAATACGCTTTCAAAAGTTTGAAGTACCTACTTAAATATTTTGTTTTACAGAAAAAAATTGAATTTATAGCATTATCGGCTTACACAGGTTCCCAAACTTAGCTTCTTTTTTCTTTTGTCTGGGCGAAGTTATTATATTTGCCACAAAGAAATGGACCTTCTATTTAATTTCGACTCCAGACGGAAAATTTGAAAAACTTTTCTTTTCTTACCTGGGTATACTCTTGAATGTTTGTTAAGTAAAATTTATCAACTCATAAGAAAAAATTGGTCTGAATGAAGTATGCCTGCTGGAATAGAACCTCAACAAAAGAATCACAAAAGAGGAGACCCTCTGAGCTCCACCAACTTCATAAGTCTGCTCAACATCTCCTACAATATGTCAACAAATGTTGTATATGAACTCCAGAAACCGTATACCAATAACCTGATTGGCCCTTATCAAGGTTGATTTTAGTCCACAACTGATTAAATCTTCACAGTTCGGCAGATCCTGAAAAAAGTCCTTTCGCAAGAGGTAAAGAGTAAAAGCTTACGTGTTGGGAGTTTCGTGGTTTGATCCAGGTTTGATTAGAAATCCAACGCAATGCAGACAAGGCCACTTTGCCCAATTTATTTTGAACGCTCGTACTGTGGTTAAAACATATAAAGGTTTTTCATAACCCCTTGAGTGCGCGTAAATTATAAAAAAAAAGAATTGGGGCTTCTGTACTACTCATCCTCACAGGTGCTGTTTGCAGAGAATAGAGAGCTATTGAATTTTATTTAGGTTTTCATAAAGTGTTGGTACCTGTGAAAACTAAGAACATGTGGATTGCCCTTAATTTTCACATAGTAGATGTGCATTTACTTAAGGACAAATCCCTTCAAGTCGTGGTCAACGGAGTATCATTAGTTGGAGTGTCATAAGGCAACATTTGTTCATCTTAAATTTCAGCTTTGAGGACAAAAATTAAATGAGATTTTTTCTGATTTTTTTCTGCTACAATCTATCAAAAATGAGCACTAACTCATTCCATAATCGAGAACCTTAAAAGTGGCGAATCACTTCGGTATTTTTTGGGTATCTCGTTGGAGTTTTCACATTCTAATTCTAATCAAACTCGTACCTCTGTTGATTTTATTGCAGGAAATCCTCTATATATTGGATTATTTCAAAATCGGATGGCTACAAAGGAGTGATTTTGGCAGATAGTTAGACGAAGAAGGGGATACGATTTTTTCCAATTTCCATTGAACATGTTCACCACATTTATTAGGAACTCTGTGGTAACTCCACCGAAACACCTTCCTTTGTCCTTCCTTCATTTTTTGTATCCACGATCATTTATAGGTTTTTTTTAAGAAACTCCAAGTTTTCTTAGAGCTATCATTATAGGTGGAGTCATTTAATCAAACGCAACTGATGTGCTACGTTTCTCGCACCTGCGGGGAAGAAACCCCCGTTTTGATCAAGAATGCAAAGTCACAGGTGAAAGTGAGAGCTGCCATTGAGCTTCATAGGCAAAAAAAAGGGGAGAATATCGGCTTTTCAGAGGGGAAAAAAACAAGAAAATTCGAGTTCTAAGACACAGAGATGTACCACTCCAAAGTTGATCGTATAAGTATTTGTGAAGTGTGACACAGGGTACACGGTGCGAGCAGAATTCTGTCGAGATAAACAAGAAAAAACACTGTTGAGTCACATTCGATGCTGAGAATATTGAAGAAGTTCTGCATACTATTAAACGGTCATGACAAAGCAGATTCCATTCTCGAGCAGAACGAACGATTAAATATTGCAAACGTCAGCCAAAAGTCACAAACCACTCGACCTAAGCAAGCAAATGATAAGACTCCCTTCCGAGGTGTATAAAACCCCTAGATATGATTTGGTAAGTAACATTTTTTGTCAAATTATAACTCAAATTCGATTCTTTTCTGCCCGAACAATGGAATCTCAGCATCGTTTTGCCCGATGCACAAAAAAGGATGCCCTCTGAACTGCACCAACTAAAGAGGCATAAGTGTCCACATCGCCTACAAATATGTGAACGCCTGAAACCGTATACCAACAACTTGATCGGCCCTTATCCCTTACGATCTTAGACCAGGAAAGTCCACAACTGATCAAATCTTCCCCGATTTCAAAGCCGCAAACTACCGCATTTATAGAGACGAACTGAACAATTTAATGTCTAGTTTTGGTATGCCTCCCAAACTCGTCCACCTTTGCGAATGACGATGCACGATTCTCGTTTCCCCATAAGGGTCTGCAACGACCTCACCGTAACATTCGATACCAAAAAGCGATTTAGACAAGGCGACGCACTGTAATTATGAATGCTGTAACATCATTCTTGAGAGGATTTTTGAAATCTCTTCAACCAAAACCAGAGGCACAATCTTCCATAAATAGGTGCTAACGCTAGCATTCGCCGGCGATGTTAACATCATATGTCGGACTAAACGTGATGTCATAGGCACGTTTGCTATTATAGAAAAGGAAGCGGCAAAAATGGGTTAAACTGTAAGTGAAGGTACGACCACACATATGCTGTCAGCTCAAAAGAAAACACAACATCGAGGAATGGGACCTACCATCACCATTTACAGATATAACTTTGAGGTAGTATGGGACTTTGTCTACCTCGGCCCCACTTTTAACTCTGACAACAATATGTCATGAGAAATTAAATGAAGGATTACTCTTGCCAACCGCTGTTTCTTCGCGCTAAGACTTAAATTTGTTAGTAAAGCTTACACTAGATCTACTATAAGGAAATCCTATACAAGACCCTAATCATCCCAGTTCTAGAGGCTACTGTATTGAGCGCTGCCACCATCTCTGTTCAAGGGGCCTGGATTACTCTTGAAATTCCTATACAACCTGTTGTCCGAATATGTCGAAGCAGCTTGTCTAGGTTCGACTGGGACAGCAGGCCGGGTATTCAATCCGTGCCATTCTGGCCTGGCTGTTTATAGTGTTGCTGTTCTTCGTGGTGTTTCAACCACTACCGCTTATCGTTTAGCAAGTCAAATCCGGTTGGATGAGACCAGTACCCGATGGTTACCACTTGGAGGTTAAAAATAAGCTCTTGATATGTAGTCAGAGTTACAACCAATGGGCATTGCCAAGCTAAATCCAATCAGAGTCTACCCTAATTCTACAACACAAAACCATCAGCGCTGAATCAAAGCGGATGAAGAATTCCTTGGTTGTTTTGAGTGAATTATGGTTAGAAAAATGTTCGGTTCCGTTTGCGTTAAAGGGCTATAGACACAAAGACTCAATACTCCGCATTGGACGTATAAGATGGCTAGTAAATTTACAACGAAAAAACACTAATCTTCGGCTCGCAAATTATTCCATTCCCTGCCAGACTTCGGACGTAGTAGAGGAAATCCTCGCCTTGAAGTTCGCAACGGGACGACCAAGTTCGTTTATGAACGACTGCTTGTATCTAGTTATTTATATAATTAATCCACTGTTCTTATAACTACGCATTTTTTATATTTCTTTACGTTATATTCATTCGGTTTTTTTCACCTATTATTAAATCTATAAAAATAAATTAGAAATTGGACAGACCACTGGAAGGGCGGCCATTTGCTTTTCCACCCACAATGATATGAAAAACAAAGCCAGTATCAATTTGATATCTCACATCGTTGTTGTTTAATAAAAAATACATATGTATTTAATTTATTTAATTTTATTCTTTCGTAACTGGTCAATCTATTTAATAATTTGTTACACCCAGTCGAATTCAAAATAAATTGCATTTTTGTGAAATTAACGGAAAGGTGTGCATATTCACAATTAATTTTAAGTTTAACAGCTTTTGCTTTCATTTTAGCAATAAAATTCTTAATGTGATCACAATTTCTTGTTATAAAATTGACATCGCGTTGTCAATTTTTGGTTGTTAAATGTATAGATATGAAATTGTGAAATAAACACTGCAAAATTGCAAAATCACATTTTGTGGTAATTACATAAAAGGCTGGAGAAATTAAGTTTTAAAGTTCTGAAAAACTTAAAAAACAATCAATCTACAGCATGTGTAGTTTTAACAATTTGAGGTAGGCATGAAAATAATTCCACAGAAAATAAATTAAATAAAAACTAAATAAAAAAAAATGTAACAAGTAAAAAAAGCGGTAGAAACGAAGTGAAAATTTGTAAAATTGAAAAAGCCAGAAAATTTGCATGTTTTTTTTTTTAATTCCGTCATCAATATTTTGAAATTGAATTTTCGGCGAATGTAGGAAGATACAACATTTTAAGCGGTATTGTCATAAATCGCAGCCTGCATGACACCATGGCGGTCTCCAGATTAACAAACGGTGAACCAAATTGATCACACTGCGATGGAGAATAAGGGCGTATCCAAATTTTTGAATGTCCGAACATACCAAGGGGGTAACTAATTCAAACCACTTATTGCTTACAGCCAATGGAAGAATGCGGATATCCATCCTGCAATAACCAATGCAAAGTGCTGTTATATAACTTATTGTTAAAGAAGTTGAATTGCAAGAAACCGAACACACCTTGCAAACCGAGATCCCCCAATCTTCCGACCAATACCACTCCCCAATAATGTCGAAGAACAATGGCGACGATATCAACTAGTCATCAGGTCGGCTAAATATATTGATCGATCCTCCTTTCAACCTCTTTGTCTCTACAAAAAAAAATGTTCGCAAAATTTGGAAGGAAACCCTCTTTTAGTAAAAATTGTGATGGGATGGTTAGGTATGGTCAATGAACATAATATGAAACATAAGTTCTTATAAAAACTGTTTTATTTTTGTAACAGTAAGAGGAGGATAAGATAGAAAGAAAGCACTTTGTCGACTTAAGCTAATCTAGTGCCAATGATATTATAACGCTTTTTGCAGTTCCACCGGAAGAATCTTTAAAAAAAATCCTCAGTTCCATCGTTCACTACTTTCATGGGCGTATCGTAGGCATATTTTTGTTGCTGATTTAAATTGGCGTTGAATATGCAAAATAATAAGACTTGAAACCATTGGAATTCTGCGACGGCCAAAGTGTTGCCGAAAAGCGAACTGATCGTTTGCGATGCATTTTATAAATGCACACAAAATATCTTTGGAAGCATTAAACTACACGATACAAGGTTTAAAAAAACAACCAAAACCGGTTTGTTGGTTTAATGTCAAGCCCAGCCGGTTAACGTATTGCAAGTTTAAATTCATGCATTTTATAAAATTACGTCAAGACACTTAAATTCATTCAAAATATGAAGATGAGAGGCGGTTTGCAGAAAGACTGATCTGGAGAAGTTTTTCCCAAAAAAAAAATTGCTCGACATTACAAAAAACGAAATACAAACAGGATCGTTATTATCCAGGGCCTAGCTTTCTAACAACCATTCATGTGTGCATGTGTAGGTGGATAGATATAAGTGGCAGTTTGGCATGAATCCAAGTACCACTTAAGTGCCTTTTTGTTACCACGACTCGTGTGACCTATAGTATGATTGTTATTGTGGATGAGATGAAGGCAGTCTCTAGATCCATCCTGTGAGGTTTAGAAAGCAGATAAGATCTTGTATCCTTTTACCCGAGATGTTGCTAAGGTTGTCGAGAAATGGTTGGTCTACGCACGCAACCTGGCTCTTGGTAGTGCCGGACATTTGCAAGGACTGTATTGGATCCCTAATTTGGCCGCATGTAATGCATGTGTACTTCTTGCACGATGACAGGGTCTCCTGTTTTATGCCGTCTCCTAACTCTTTCATTATTTAAATGTAGAAAATGTTGTGTTATAATATATTTTCTTCTAAAACTGTATCTGAATATTAAAACCATTACTATTCTTCCATCACCTAAGATTAGACACTAAATCAAACTACTCCTGTGACCGTACTTCCAATTGATTAAATTTGTGTTACCAGATTTTAGAATCTAGAAATAGTTAAGTGTTGGATAAATATTCTTTAACAAGTTATATCTTTACCTGAATCAGACTGCTTACGTAAATAGAAAACAATTTCTCCCCCAAATACCCATCTATTCACATCTTTTCTTTTATAAATGCTCTTCCCATGCACCTTAAAAAAAAATACATACCAACACAATGCCAAGAAACTATTTGCATTGTGCCAGGACGTTTTGTGTCCTTTTTCTTTATTTTGTTGCTTTCACTTATTCTCAAGTTTTGGGTCAAGAAGTAAGTCAACAGGAAAATGGATAATGGAAATGAAGACAGAGCCCAGATAGTATATGGAAAAGGACAAACTAGCAAGAGCAAAATATAGGTACAGCAGAATCGAATGGAAGCAAGGACAGCAAAATTGAATTCATCTTGCTTCCTTCCGTAAATTGAAAGTGTTTTCGTCCTGCGTTTTGCTGGTGAAAGCATTTTTATGTATACATTCCTACGTAGATATGTAGATTGTTTTTTTTTTCTAAATTCAATTTTCAAAAGCTTAGCTGTTTATTGGCATTACCGTAATCTACTGACTATCCAATATATCAGTAACTTTGAGGTTGATTTTTTGTTTTTTCGTGAAAATGTAAACGACTCAGTTTAACCTTTTAGGCTAACAAGTTCAGCTGCTTATATGTTTTTGTGAAGTTCATATTACAAACCGAAATAAATATTAAAAACAAAACTTCAGCTTGAAGATGGAGTATCTACGTCTGCGGCTATTGAAGGATTACGAGAAAACAACTTTTAAACAAAACGGATATTGAATTTGGTACCACCACCGCTAGGCGGAGGCGTCGTAAGCAAATGTCTGCTACAATTTGGAAGACTTTTCTAAAAAAAAACATGCTTGAGAAACAGACATTTTGCACCCCCTCCAGTGGCAAGAGATATGATGAACATTTCACTCTGGGGTGGTACTTGTATGTACTGTAGATGATGGGTGTATGTTTTGTAATGCTTGTATGTATTCATGACGCTTCCGGACAAGATGATTTGTGCCTTTTGAAATCAATTGCAGATATATGGTTATATTGTGTCTGAAATTCAATTTAACTAATAGATAGGTACTGTACATGAAACGGGTGTAGAAAAAAGAATTTATGATACATACACATAATTACAAATATCCGATAATCATTTGCAATGCTCTTCCATTTTTAAATTTTTCTGTCAGGTAAAGCGAACCTTTAATACTTTGGCAGCCTCGCAATGTGATTAGGAAGATGTTGAATAACTCTGCTCTGAAATTGATTTCCGGTTTCGCCCGGACCCTTTCCAATGTATCTAAGCAAATGTTTTGAAGAGCAGCAACATCCGAACTGAAGTTAAACAACAATACTTATGGATTTGCTCAAGCCATAAGTAATATAAAGTAAATCGCATACACCAGCTACCACCGACGTTACCTCTTGGTCAACAAAAAGATCCACCATAAAGGAGACAATTAGGATATCTGATAGGGATTTGATAGAGCGACCCATTACGAAATTCTCTATACGACTTAACTTCCCCGTCTTTTAAGTACAAAAATGGAAAGTAATCACAACTTTATAAGGTCTGAAGCGTAGTTTTCGAGCTGCGCTGTAATGAAAAATGATTAAGGCAATCTGACAAACCCGCTTTCTTCTATCGCCAAAACCAAAACGGATCATTTTTTTAATCTCCATACCAGAGAATTCAATTTGCAAATAGAACCTGAAACCCTGAAGAACCTTTGACGGTGCGCATTTGAAGAAATATCGGGATAGAGCATTTAAAATACAACTTCCACCATCTTTCGTTTCCTCTGCGGCTTAATGTAAAGTTTCTTGAAAGGTTTCATTAATAATAAGAGGAATGCTTTTCTACAGGTAGATTTTCTATGAGCGTTGCAACACCTCAAAGCTAATTTATCCTTACCAATCTGGTTATTCTTTGTATGAATGATATTACAGGGATAAAGACCAAGTCTGATAGCTACCGAAACACTAGTGAAGAAAAGGATTCGAGGACCTGTAAAAGTAGAGAAAAAAATTCGAGTCAAGTCTAAAAAAGCAATGACCACTGATCTCCAATAATTTACTAGTCTTGCAATTTAAATTTACTCATGCTACTCGTGGTTTTGGAATCAAAGCCCAAATAGGGAACCTGCGTTGAAGACTGACTTAAACAAGGAGCGCCAACTTTTTTGTCGGTAGGTATATATTGAATAGCTTTTCGGCTTATGAACCGATTCGATTAGACATATATAATAAGAATTTTAACCACTGAAACAACTTGCAGAAAAAGTGACGCTATAAATTGGAAATTTTAAAGTTGTGTTTACTCAACGTGCATATCGTCGAAAATATAGTGGCGAACAACCACTGTAGGGCTCAGTGGCGCGATGGTTAGTGCGATGAACTGTCGTGCAGAAGGTCTGGGTTCGATTCCCAGCCGTAGCAACACCAAAATGATTTTTCACTGGCCCTCCTCTGATTTGACAAATCATCCGAGTAGTATCAATTGCCATGAAAAGCTTATCTCAACTAAGCAGTTCGAATTCGACAGAAAACAGAAGGTCCCGCCATCGTGCTAAGAAGTACACACGCACACATTAATGGTTGTGAGAAAAAAGCTAGGCCCTGGGTACTAACGAGCTGGTTGCGCCAAAAATGTATGTATGTATGTAACAACCACCGTATGACAACACTAAATAGTATTTTGGTGTCTTATTTTGTGGATAACAAGACAGTGGGAGATCGTCGACATGCCCTTCATCAACGCCCAATCAGTTGGTACGATCTGCTTGTAGCCGTAAGAAGGAGTGCAACTCGACATGCCCTTCATCAACGCCCAAGCAGTTGGTACGATCTGGTTGTAGCCGTAGGAAGGAGTGCAACTCGAACCTACTGTGTTGTTTTCTCACCGCGCTTACCATTTTTCCATCAGTGGAACCACTTTGGGGCGCATTTGGAACGAATTGCCAACAGACCTTCCATAAGAACAAAATAAAAAAAATGTTAGCGCAAATTTGTTAGTACCCAGGGCCGAGCTTTCTCGCAACCATTCATGTGTGCGTGTGTACTTCTGCACGATGGTGAGCCCTCCTGTTTTATGCCGACTCCAAACGATGAATTTGAGATAAGCGTGATACTACTCGGATGTGTTGTCAGATCATCACGATAGGAGGGCCAGAAAAAAATCATTTAGATACCAGGACCCTTCTGCGCTGCGGTTCATCGCACCAACCATCGCGCCACTGAGCCCGTCCAGGCAAGATATTCATCTGGTGTTTCAGATTTTTTTTTATAAGAAACTTCATTGGGCTCGTCGGCGAGAGTCCAAACTCACATGAAACGAAATCTTAACAGGAAAAGTCATTGGTAGGTGAAGGCTAGCGTGGTGGGACAGCGGAGTTAAACAACCACAACCATATATAATCTTGAGTTTCCCGATCATACGAAATTTTTATTACGATTACGATACGTAAGCACTGCATGTATATTTAATTTTGTCTGTGACATGCGAGGAGAGAATAATGTCGACGTCTGATTGTATTCTTTGAATTGGTTATTTCTCGTCTAAATCATGGTTTTCATATACCATGAACTCATGAAATGTTATTTTGAATTTGAAAATATGGAAAGTTAATTAAAACTAAGTGAAGGTAAGGAAGGACTTCTGTTATCTGAGAAACGTCGTTTCACTTCAACCTGATAGCACTCTACGGTCCCTTAATACCATTTTTTTACGGGTAAATAAGTTTTGATACATAGTAGCATAGAGAAATAATTTAGCTTAAAGGTATATAAAGTATATGGCTCAATTCAGAATCTCTAGCTCGATTTAGTCATGCATGTCTGTCCGCCCGTACGTCACCAATTTTTGGGCCTTTATTATTGCAGCTAGAGAGATAAAATCTGGTACATGTGATATTTGCTGCTCCCAGTAGAACAAGTGTAAGCATTACATTTTTGACACCCGTCCACTTCCACGCCCCTTTTTAGAAATCGTAGCTCAAGATGGAACTGTGAACAGGATAACGCAGGAAGATGGTTGACAGCTCGAATGAATTGTTGCGAAATCATCTTAAAATATCAGACAATTGATTACTGAGTCAAAAGTGTATATTCTTATAAATAAAAAGCGTATATAACTGCACCTTCCACAAAATTATGTGATCACCTGTATCTTGAGACAAAAACAACTACAATTGATTGCGTGACTTCGGTCTTAATTTCTGAATAAGGATTATACATAAATAAGCAAGCTTTACTTTTGTGCACACGAAGGAAATGCTCAAAAAATAGTTCAAATCATTTAATAAATCGTAAAGTGCATTTATTTTGGTTTATCATTCCGAACTACCTTAACAATTTGCCCTCCGAATAGAATGCCTATGTAGGTAATTTCAAGTCCGAAAAAACACATCAAAAGCAATTGCAATTACATTCATTTCTGTAAAATCAATATTTGTAATCGGAAAAAAGTCCGTCAACTTCAAAAATTTTTTTTCACTGAGCACCTTCGAACCTTCGTTGTCGTCCTTACATCTAAAAAATTCATCAATCGCTAAGCCAAAAAGATAAATCACTCTTCATCACTGTGATAAACTTAACATGAAAGTACATATTTGGAATAGTCCGCTCAGGGACTCCAGCATAACCTTCATTCAGATACCATAGCAAGTCAACTGGCAAGTCGTTAATCTTTTGCTTACAAAATGCGCCAACGCCAAAACTTTGACTACCAAACGAGTCTCAGATCTTATCGGATTCATTCGAATACCGATATACGTGATTGTCGCCTAATCCGACCATCCATTGAAAATAGAAGACCCCAAAGCAAAGTTTCAACAGGCCAACGTGATTAGATTGATTAGTATGTAATCAGTCATTGATTTGGTGGTGGAGGAACGTAGAGGCGTAGCCACAGCTACAACTACCACTTCGACATGGGTGTGAGTTGATCTGCAGCCACAATACAAATAAAAAAACTTCGATTCGCAAAATCCAATTCTACCCGATGTCAGGTGACAGTTGTATCGCCCCACACCGAGTCATGAAACAAACCTCGAAGTGATGTTAGAGTATAAACAAATACACACATACACACATCCTCACCCAGTAGTATCTATCGCAGAGAAAAGGCAAACAAATCTACAAGAAGAACCATCAAATGAAAATGCTTGATTCGATAAATCAGGATTTAGCTTTCCGCAAGGGCTCAGGGCAACTCACACTTCTTCAGCATACAACCCCCACCCGAAAAATCCTTTCAGTTTCAGATTGGGAGAGACAACCTGATTAATCAAATCGTATTCGGTTGTAATCAATCTTTTTAATGCCACCATTTCTAGAATTTATAGAGATTTATTGACATCGCCCTATGAAACAACAATGGCCGGGTATTGTCCTTGCTTTTGTTTTATATCGTCTTGGGTTGTGTATATCTTTTCGTTTATTTTTTGTGCTGTTGGTCTTTTGGTTCGCTTTCTTTTGTTTTTGTAACCACACTGAGATTATTGCTGTCCGAAGGAGCCGGTCGAACCCAAGTAGTCGATTGGTTTCCGTTAACAAATTGACTTAATGATAACATTTTTAATTAATCCTTAAGGGATTGCTGTTTTTTTTTTAAGAATTTGTCTCTAATCTATGGGTAGTCGCTAATTGGAGTTGTTAGATAACGTTGTATCGTTTTTAAATAATTGACCCTTTTGGCAGGGGAAAGCTTAAAGGAGATTATGTAAAAAGGATATTCTGATGCAAGTTAATTTCGGTTGATTAGCCTACAGTGGTATGCACAGTTCATTAGTGATTAAGACGGTTGGTTGTAGAACGCAAACATTTAATTTTATTAAATAACTTTGGCACCCAATGCCGTTGCAGCATGTTTGAATATATTTTGATGTTGTTTTAGCTACATCGTGACGTAATCGTAAAACAATTACCATCAAGGGCAACCGAATTCAAAAACGCATCGAAATTGTAAATTTTTGTATGACAATTCGAGTTAAACAATATGTTTCACACCTTACATATGATTCACAGTCATAATGAAGATCCGTGAAGGCCCGTACATAACTGATTCCTTTTATATACATTATTAATAGATGAAAACAGTAAACATACAGGTCCATGTTTTTTTCAGCAACTATTAATGTCTTACGTGAATAGCAAGCACTGCAGAAACCGATAAGCTAAGTCGAAAAACCTTTGCAGTAATTTATTTTTTTAGTTACGAGCACTTAAGGGGTGCAGAGTATTCTTTTTATATTTTTGCACAGAGCGGGCGGTAACAAAATCAGGAATAAGAAGAAAATCGGTAACGATGCACATTGGTTTTATATTATACGAACTATAAAAGGGAGGAAAATCAGAGTTATGAGGAGAGTTTATCATGCTACTCAGCTTAACTGCAAGGAGGATGAGCTTGCCAGACAGGGAACTACCCTAAGGCTTTCCGCTCGAAACACGTAAATTAAAGATCAAGCTGGATGTGATCAAGAAAGTGTACCGCAGATGGATAAACGGCACAAAGTGTCAAATATCTAGATAACTCTGGCCTAACTATAATCAGAGGCGCTCCATCTGCTTGATAATGCTGAATAGATCAACGATCAGGATACTGTCCTTAGGCCTACCCGCAAGTAGACTTGGACGAATAAAAGATGGAAAGTTAAGCTCAACTTCTCTCTTCTTGTCCAGCTCTCTCAGAGGAGAGAGAACACTATCTGGGAAACTACTTCTTTGGTAATTTAGGAGACTTACTTACTTAAGCGGCGCTGCAGTCCGAAATGAACCTGGGCCTCAACCAACATACAAGGGAACGAGATTTCTTACAACCATTCATGTGTGCGTGTGTACTTCTTGCACAATAATCGGCCCTCCTGTGTTATTCGTTAAATTTTCCTCTTGAATCGACCAAGGATTTTTCATCCGCTTTTGAGACGGTCCATGCTTCAGCGCCGTAGAGCATGAATGGGAAGCTCATGGTATTATATAGGATCTCCTAAGTAGTTCAAGTGAGGGCTTTTCTACTGAATTGCCTTCTTAGCCCGAAGATACAGCGATTGGCAAGAGTAATTCTTCGTTTAATTTCTGACAGGATGTTGGAGCCGAGGTAGACCACCACAAAGCTATATATGTCAATGGTGATGTTCTGTCCAATTCGCTCGATGATGTGTGTCCTTTCTGCTGTTACTGCTAAACCCATTTTGACATTTTCTTCCTCTATACTAGCAAACGTGGCTATGACATCACGTTGAGTACTAACAACGACGCTAATATCGTCGGCGTATGCTGGTAGTTGCACCGATTTTCGAAAAATTGTGCCTCTTGTGTTGGCCAGGAAGTTTTGAACAACCCTCTCAATAATAAAATTTTCAATTTGAATTTGGAGAGGATGATTGAGAGGATCACATGACAGCGCATCGCTTTGCCTTAATCCTCTTTTGGTACCGAATGTGATGGTGAGGTCGTTTACGACCCTGATGAAGCAGCAAGAATTCTCCATCGTCATCCTTCAGACACTGACAAGTTTGGGCCGTATTCCAAAACTGGACATGGCTCTGTACAGTTCGTCGCTATAAAACAGATGGTGGGTATCGATTTGGACTTATTGGGATTTTTCCAGGATCGACCCAAGTTTGAAAATTTTATCCTAAAAACACAAAGATAAGGGCCGATCAGGTTGTTAGTAAACGGTTTCAGGTGTTCACATACTACGGCAGATATTATCTTGTATCTGCGGTTGGTGCAGTCTAGAGGGTCTCCTTTTTGTGGATCGGGCAAACGATGCTGAGGTTCCATTCTTCAGGCATACTTTCTTCCGACCAAATTTGACTTATGAGTTAGTGGATGTTGGTTACCAAATCAATATTTTCTTCCATGAAAACACGGATCTATTCGAAATCCATCTCAAAATCATTCATTCAAAAGTTAACGGTGGTTTTAGTTGTTCATTCTGATGGAGTTCCCGGGTCTAATTTTTACAAAACGTAGAAAATCACTTTCCAATCAATGTATGATGAGTGAACCACACAAACCGTTGTACAAATCCTATTGAGCTAATCATTTTGGTAGGATCCTCGGTTATTATTTTAACAAAGAAGTCGGAAACTCGCGTAACATTCAATTGACATCTATAACGGGATAGTACAGAAGAATCAACGTAAAATTTAATCAGACGTTAAGTTAAATCACGATGAAGCCTGCAGGTGGATGGAAAAGATGTCCTAAATGGGGGACGTCATCTTTCATATTTCATAATACTGAAATCACGCCAATAATATGTGAAGGAGTGTATATATCATCACCTGAATGCAAGAAGTGGATGACTCGATTTTTCATTTATGAGATGTCTACTTTTTTTGTTATTTTTTTTTTTGACTCATTTTTCGAATCTGGTGTCATCTATCTTGTAGCCATGTGGGAAATCTATTCCGAAAAAGTCGTTCAAAATTGGAGAAAAACGTTTTTTTCCGGTATCTCAAAAGTGTTGAAAGTGATGTAACACACTTTCTGCATTCAGGTGACGATATCAATTCAACCCTCTTTGAACTAAAAAGCTAAACTTGAAAAGTAAAGCCGGTAGGAATTTTCTCACATGAATGTCACGCCCCTGACAGTTTAAAGTAACTCGTTGCATATGAAAAAATATGCTTCATCCGTCGTTTTTTCTTTAAAAAATCGTAATTTTACTTGTGAAGTTTTTAAATAATTGTAATCTTTATAATTGCATGCCATCTTGAACAAAACCCATTAGCACTTCAAGGACACACCGATAAAAACAAAAACAAATACCTCCTTATGTACACGCATGTAGTCATGAATTGTATCTAAATAAAAATGTTCACATCTTATCCAGACATCTATCCGATAACTGACAACCCATCAGAGTCGCATCATATTTACCGACACATTGCAAAGTGAGATGATGAACGGTCTTGACAGGGGTCTAGGTACCAACTTGTAAGCACACATATAAACTCAGGACTAGCTAACTACCCAATAATAAAAATCCATCTCTGCCATTGATTGATGGACACAAAAACGATGAAGAATGAGTGTACGAGATTGTTGTGTCCTTAAGATTCGTAACAAGGAAAATAAAAACCAAAACTTAACTCAACTACTGTATCTGTTCATCATGACTGTCTTGTATATTTTTACTGAACGTATCCGAAAATCAAATATAATCGATTATGTGAAATGTGAATATGGTTTTGATTTTTTTTTTTTAGTGTAGATGATGTGGATGAACATACCGTTGTTGTGTTATTTGCATAAATATTACGTTTTCTAAGGTTTCGTACCTTTGGTTGATTATTTATTTCTCTCGTCGATATGCCCATCTTTTCGTGATGACGCAGCTGCACCGGATAGATGATTTGATAGTAATGGCCGCCGATACGACGTACCAGTTCCTGATTTTGTCTGTATTCCTTTAGGAGGCGTTCAACTTCACCTAGAAAAAAAAATCAAAGAGAAAATAAATTTAACGTCAAATTTGATACAAAAATACAATTAAGCAAAGCTACAGGATATGTACACGCGCATAATTACATTTGAAATGGAGTTTGAAGTAATTCACAACAGTACCTCCTATTTACTGGGAAATTACGTACAAGGTTTAGGTTTTTTTTGTTTTGGTTCATTCTTTAATTATGCCTCCCCTTTGGGCAATTTTATCCAATTTCAAACAGGAACAACCCAAATACATCCTTGAATGGTATTCAAAGTGGGTGGGTCAGGTTTTTATATACCTATTTGCTTAAATCAAATATTTAAACTGTCCAATGTGCACGAATAATCAATGTTCGTATATGCAAACATTATCCAATTTATAAACAGGATATCAAAGGGTCTCTCTGGATATACGAACGTCCCTTCTTAATCCGGGTGCAAAATATTCATTTACTCTCGTCTGTTTATGGAACGTTCGCTTTGCTGAAATTGGATTGGTAAATGAGATAAAAACGGATGCTACCTGTAAATTCAAAGGTACACCGCACTCCACCGCCCCGAGAGAGTTTAAAGTCATCACGCAAATTTCAGGAATGCGCATTTCGATATAAAGACTCAAACTATACTATTTAACCATGTTGTATAATTTTTTGTTTTAACATAATTTCAAGTACCGTAGCTAAATCTTGACGAAAACACAGCCAAGAAAACTGTTATCAACTCTCGATACAGCTTCATGGCAGTGATTTCCCTTAACGTCAATCTAATTTCCGTTTCTTGAAATTTGAATTCATTTTAATCCGTCTATTACCCTTAGGGGAAATGGACTCGCCACTCGTTTGCTCTTTGTCGGCCAGTAGTTGTTGCTACTGGGTGGAACTTTGTTAAAAGTCTAAGTCGCATGAAGGGGGTTTTTGTCTTTACGGAAAGCACTTGATATGAACAGTGATATCATCTGAATCCTAGCTCTCCAAGGATCTTAATCATCATCATCGTCAAAGTCATTGGTGTAGCCAGCTTCTTACCGTTTCGAAGAAGGTTGGGGGATGATTATATGGTAAAGTGGTAGGTACTTGCAAGCACTCGTCTCTCTCAGAAAATGGTGAAGATAAATTTAATATGACGGGAGTATTTTGCTTCTATCTGTCATCGAAATGATGTACAGAATGGTGAAGGTTTGTCTGGTGCAGATGGCAAGATTAGGGGGCTTTATTTGTGCTTAGATTTTTGAAAGGAATTTCACTGTGCTAGCATTGAAATTGTGGCATAAATATGGATTTAGTAACCCGGAAATAAGGAATGACTTGATGAAGATGAGCATAAGTTCGTCATGTTTTGTATAAGTCAACCCGTGGGCATTAGGTAGTGGTATACAATGGACGGAATGGGAATGTATCTATTGTGATATACTTTGAGAAGTTAAGATGATAGGACTTGGGTTTCTTTTGATAGAATTTTATCAAAAAGGAAAATTGATTACCAAGTGATCTGAGCAGAAAATAACACAGTATGATGCAGAATGTAATATAAGCTGTGGGTGGCCAATCCAATCCCAGCCAATTCATGGAACTTTTATTCAAAAGAAATAAAAATGGTCGGTTGTTACACCTAAAAGTATGCACCATCTTGAAATTTCTTTCAATTTAACGAACATAAGTAACAGTGACTCCCGAAGTTAGTTCGGAACCACCCATGCAGTAAGTCTCCACTACATCTAAAATCTTTCATATCACTCTCTTTCTTCCCCTTCTCTAACGCTCATACTGTGGTAAAACATTTAAAGGTTATGTCTAACCCAATAAGTGCGTGCAAATTATAAACCAAAAATTGAAATGTCAGGAAATTTTTTATTACAGCAATAAATCCATTTGAACAAACTAAACACTTAGAAAGAGATTACCAAATACAAATTTTTGGCGCAACAGCACCAATGACCGAGCTTTCTGTGTGCGTGTCTCGAGACCTCCTGTTTTATGCCGACTCCGAACGGCGAATTTGAGATAAGCTTTCCTTGAAAATTGATACTACTCGGTTGTTTTGTTTGATCATTACGAGAAAAATATTACCGCCAAAAACAAAGAACATTCCAAGTACCTATTACGTACAAGATCTAGTCAATCATGAATGAACATCTGATTTAATTTGTGACGGCTGATGGAATCTTTATCATCGTAGTTTGAAACGAAGTTTCGACAGATCCTTAAAAGAGCCTCTTTAATTAAACTAAGCACTCGTCGCCTAGAGGAAAAATGAAATATCTGACATTAGCGGCACATCCAACGCCTCAACCCTAGCTTCTCCATTCATTTATGTGTGCAAAGTAATATTTTTGCACAAAAAATAGTAACCTCAGTTAAACGCCGATTCCAAACTGCAAATTGTTTTATAGTTTTATAGTCCTGGATGTTTATCACACTTTCATGGGGCATTAAACATATTTCGGTGTTGTAATTTTCGGGACTTGAAACAGGCACCAAAACAATTATCACTAAGTCACGGCAACCACTCACTATAAATCACCCACTCCTCCATAAATAAATGATTCAGTTGGTCGTCTGATATACAGCTGACCAAGAAGTTAAGACCCTGATGTTTTTTTATCTACTGACTGTCAGTTTATGACAAGAAACTATACATGTCTCTCAAATGGAATGCTATGAAAATACTAGGTTTGAAACCAGCTGATGACTACGAACTAATTCTCTCAGCCTCCACTCGGCACCGCTGCCCAGTACCTTACCGTAGATAGTAAATGAGGTAAAGGCTTTATAAGGCACAAATTTACCTTCCAAAACAGCAGCGAAAGAATTCCGAAAATGGATTCAACAGCAGCGTCTAGAGTCCATGTTGAGATGGAAAAATTGAAAAACTTAGCTGATCTGCTTTGATGGAACCAGACACCATCGAAGAACCTCAAGGGTTACTCAAATCCAATAAACAGAGAGATGGTCGCCATTGAGCCGAAATGGCGTCGTCGGCTAAGGGTATCTTATTAATTGGAACTAAAGCTCGAGATTGGAGGTTTTGTTTTGGGCTCACTTTTATTTCTTCTTCTTCTTAAGTAGTCCGGAATGAGAGTGAACCTCAACCAACATGACTCTCCAATTATTGCTACCCTTAGCTGACTTCCCAAGTGAGGTCTTCCTCTACTGCCTCCTAATGCAACTACCCGGCCCGAGGTGGACATTTATTTTGTTTCTTCTTCGCTGTAAACAATTTTGGTAAGCAACTCGATATTGTCACATGCTAATCATAGGCGTTGTTGTTGTAAGCTTATGCATTAGAATGCAGCTGATACTAACTTGGTTACAACGAGACACAGTTGTCAAGCATTTTTGTAGATG
This sequence comes from Rhingia rostrata, assembly GCA_949824845.1. Classification (NCBI taxonomy): domain Eukaryota; kingdom Metazoa; phylum Arthropoda; class Insecta; order Diptera; family Syrphidae; genus Rhingia; species Rhingia rostrata. The sequence goes on along the minus strand of OX463755.1, from coordinate 143,446,486 downwards.
GTCGTCTGCACTGCGGCATGCACAGCATGTAGCTCGCGCGAAGCGCATCTGGCTGGAAGTTGAAGACTCTGCACGCCGGGGAATTGGAGTCCATTCGCTTTTCATATCTTAGCCATCTGAAACGTCCAATGCGGAGTTTTTTTTTGTTTAATAAGGTCTATGTTGCAGTTCAGCTCGTATAATTCTTGATTACATCTTCATATCCATAGCCATCAAAGCAATTCGACCGCATAATTTTTTCTCAAAACGAACAAGGATTTCTAAATCCACTGTTGATACGGTCCATGCTTCACCGTTGAGATGGATTGGGATTATCAATTTCATTTCAATACTCCGCTCAAGAGAAATGCTAAAGAAGTCACATGATATTTCGTAGTCTTGCGTTAGTCCACTTTGTGCCGAATGTTTCGGTGAGACAGTTTCCCATCCTAAGCAGCGAGAGTTCTACATAGTCATCCTGTACAGACGGGCGAGATATAAGCATTTCTCTATATAGATTGTCTCTATAAATTTATTGTATGCGGCTTTTAACGGGCTCAGTGGTGCGATGGTTATTGCGATAAACCGCCGCGCAGAAGGTCTAGGTTCGATTCCCTGCCATAGCAAGACCTAAATGGTTTTAAATTGGCCCTCCTCTAGTGTTGATCTGGCAAATCATCCGAGTAGTACCAATTTTCAAGAAAAGTATATCTCAAAGCTTCTCGTGCAAGAAGTACACACGCATACTGAATGGTTGTGAGAAAGCTCGGCCTGGTGGTGAATATTTTTTTGATTTTTTTTCAATATCTACCGAAGTGTGAATATTTGAACAATTGTGGACTATCCTGGCCTGAAATCTCATTGATATGGCCTGAGCAGGTTGTTGGTAAAAATTTTCAGGAGTTCAGATATTACTGCAGATAGGTTTTTGTAGGCGATGTTTAGGAGACCTTCCCCTCTGTAGTTGGCTCAATTCAAGTGCTCTCCTTTTTTATTCTCCGATGGTTTTATAAGGCGGGCGGGAAGGCCATCATTTCCATCAGACTTGTTAAGCTTTAAGCTAACATAGTGGCAAAGATCATAAAGCCGTACAGATGACGCATTGAAAACAAAAAACAGAAACAGGCTCACCAGCTTCTAGGTACGGGCGGGCGGTGTGCAGGTGCACAAATTAGAAACGAGATCCAAATATATGGCCTGTGCCAGTCATTTCACCGTCATTCCCAAGTTACATATGGAGCTCACTTCAAGCTTTTTTGGAAGACTGCTTTTGAGCTGAGTTATATAGACTGGAGATCAGTGATATGTGGTTCTAAGAAGATGATGACAAACGCCACACTGCTAGTCAAATAATTGATCTATTTAAACGGAAGTTCGGTAAGAGTTAAATCTCAAGAAAAAATCCCGTAGAATGGATTCCTCTCCCAAACGATTTTCGCCGTTATATATCTCTGTGTGGTGCTAAAATTAGTCATTGGCTTATGCAAATAAGATAACAATGACAGGGGAGCTCTGGAACAACTTACTTGCAAAAATTAATCGCTGCAAACCGACACACAATCGGAATCGTTTTTTTATTTTCAAACGTAAGTTGTGCACTAGACCTGGCATAAATCTCATTTATTATATGTTTTACAAAAAGAAAATCGTTCTGTCCCTGAAAAACATTATATTAAAAAAAAATGCTGTCCCATATAAACCAAAGTTCATCACAAGAATCCTCAATCTTGTTCGCATTATAAACAGACGCCGACGTACTGTTTTGCACAAAAAACACAATATCCCCTTAATATAATCATATTTATTCAAGAAATAAATTTTTATTGTCATAACTTTCGTCCCTTATGTACACGAGACATATACGTACTATTCATAGAATTCGGTATACATTTCATCAAGCTCCCCTAATTTGTTGGCCAAACCAAATTCAGCAGCTTTCCAAACGTTACTGCGTGCATCCTTGTATTATATACGTCTTCACCATAATTGATTACTTCGAAAGTTTTCCAGGTCCGTTGACGGTCGCCTGACATCAGTATCAATCTTTATGACATTTCCATTTATAAGAAATAAAATATTAACATCTCCAAAAACGTGTTGAATGCTACCGAATGTCTTCACATTTATCTCAACGTAGAGATTGTCTCTTAGTTCGTTCGCATGCCCACTTAAAAAAAAATGGAACCATTCTGCCAAAAAAAAAGATATTTCCCCACGAGAACTGTAGCACTGTCGCAAAAGTGTGCCTCAAATTTATTTGAAGTTTTATTTTGATAAATGACAAACGGAAAAAAAGGAAAGCCGAGCAATTGCTTTATCCTTCCACCTTTTTCGCAACTCAAAGCCACCCCAACCAAGTACTTGAAAATGGGTACGCAATTAATTTACATCAAAAAATGTTCGTCCTTTCATTCACCAGATTGCGTACTTTCATTAATCAAAATGTGAAATTAACGCAGATACGCAAGACGTAACGACAACCATCGAAAGGGCTGCTCCTGCGTGAGCTATGTATATCCTTGTACTCGCGTTGGACTGATTTTTTTTTAACGTGTTGAAAATTTAATTGAAACTCATTCCAAAAATGTAATCGCAGTTTGTTCATTGAATTCGGGAATTTAATCACTGCCTAATGTTGTTCCACTTATTTTATCTAACTCGGGGTTTTCTATGAACCCTGCACCAACATTAAGGAGCGGTGATACCAAACCGACAACTGTTTCACGAAAATACAGAGAAAATTAATTACTGCAGCTCCACAATCTTCCTATGGAATGACGGTTGTATACGAGGCGGTTTCTATAACAAGGACAGACCGAGAAATTAAGTCGGTGTCTTAGAATTTGAAAATAATTTGGGATTAAGTGTGGCTGCTTTAAGGCTCCTCCTAATGAATTTCAGTCCAATGGAAAACCATTCATGGTTAAAGGTAGATTTTGGAAGGTTTTCCTTTACAACAATGTCTTGTGAGCTTTCATGGCAGTTTGTGTAACCCAACAATGGATGAGTTCAAAGCGCTCTAATCCACAAGGACTCTATCCTGTCGCGTCGTCGTCGTGCGTCGAGGGGAATAAGCACAAACAATAGGAAACAATGGCGCAAATGTATAATGTTAATAAATCATCTGCAACAATTGTCTCATTAGATTACCTTGGGGCATAATGATGTTTTGACAACTTTTTACCGTTTTATCATAATCACACATGCTATGATGTGAACGTGTATTTACATGTAGTTTTGAAATACACATTCTCACTTCGGTGGAGTGTTATTGTGTGACATCAAATAAATGGGGATAATTATATAATCTCCTGGGAAAATACATTTGCCGCAATTGTTTGCCATCCAGCTATTCCAACAAGTGAGGATAAATATATCTAATGAAGTTGAGATGACAAGACATGTTGAACCGAGTCATGTGGATGACCTTTATTTAAGAACACATATAACTATAATGAATATGGGAATCTTAAAAATTAGTACTCTGCATTTTTAGATGTTTCACATTTCATTGCTTATTTTCACCCGCTCCTAATTTGTTTGCTTTATAAATGGCAGAATAGCCACATTGAAAATTCTCCACGAGCGATTTGAGGGCATGGTCATCTGACGTGAATGTAATGTTATCTGACCACCGAGATCGTGCAATTTGACTTAGTTATACTTTTACTTCTAGGGTTTTTTGAAGTCGACGGCCCATGCGATAAATCAGAAAGCACAGCGGCTCTCGCAGCCAACATAACCCATGCCATCGGTCAAATTCAGCCTAATTTATGTGCCGGAATCATGGAAATCTTGACAATTCGGATGCGTGCAATTAAGGGAGTCGCGGCGGACATTTAAACGAGGTTATAAAGGATTATAAAACGAGGTTATGAACAAGAGGCAATCAAATCCCTGGAAGAAATCTTGGTCAATTCGAAATCAGCCCAAGAATGCCGACTGGCTTAACGAGATAGCCACAGAGACAAGCCAGGGAATTGCTAAGCAGATGAGTTTGCCAGACAGGGCACAACCGTTTATATTCTACCGCCAGTAGATAAATCAAGAAAGCAAACCGCGGATGGATAAACGGCACAATGTGCCAAATATATCGGTAACTCTGGCCTAACTTAAACCAGAAGCGCTTCATCTGCTTCACAATGCTGAACAGATCAAACAGCAGCACCATTATCGGTGTCCTTACAGGACACTGTCCGATTGGCCTACATGCAAAACGACTAAGCTTCTTCAGCTATGAACTCTGTAGAAGCTGCTCACCCCCTATGTTCTTGACCAGCTCTCTCAGTAAAAAGGAAGCTCCATATGGAAAGTACGCACTCCTTCGATCGGTGAGCTTTCTAATATCAATGTCGGAAACCTCATACGCTACGTATTTAGCTCTTCACGACAAATCCAGGTGGTAAAACAACAAATCTTTATGTTCTCTGTGTACACGTGCATCGCGTACAGCCACTACAACTTTACCTTACCTATAAAGGGTGGTCCAACCATAATTTACAATGTTAATTGTGAGTCACACCTTAACGTCAAGTTTTTGTCCAACTTAATTTGACATTTCCTTGTTTCAGTGTTTGACAACCATAGAGAGGCACACAATTGAGCAGCGTGTTAATATTGTTGAAGGGTTTTACAAAAATGAGCGTTCAAATTAAAATGCAGTTCGTGCACTTTGCGATTTATTGCTCAGCGTAATCGATCAAATGTGTCCACAATTGGGAGCATTATGCGAAAATTTCAGCAAACCAGGTCTGAAGAAAATGTGAAGGAACCTGTGTATGCTCGCCCAGTTCGTTCTGCGGAAAACATTGCTGTTGTTCGCGATAGTGTGGAAGAAGAGCCGTCAACCTCGTGCCAAACAATTAAACATCTCACGATGCACTTATGCGAATTTTAAGCAAAGATTTGAATTTACATGGTTCAAATGACTCAGGAGCTGAAGCCTACGGATCATTTCAAGCTACGTCAATACGCCGAATGGTTGGTTGAACAGCCACCATTTATTGACGCAAACTGTACAAAGCCATGTCTAGTTTTGGTATACCGCCCAAACTCGTCCGTTAGTGTAGAATAACGATGGAGAATTCTCGCTGCTCCATCAGGATCGAACTCATTCGATAGCAAAAAAGGATTTAGGCAAGGCGATGCGCTGTCAAGTGATATCTTCAATTTGATTCTTGAGAGGATTGTGCAAAACTCCTGAGTCAACACCAGAGGCACAATTTTCCAATAATCAGTCCAACTACTACCATACGCCAATGATATTGACATCGTTGGTGGGAATCAACGTGATGTCATAGCCAAGTTTGCTAGTATAGAGAAGGAAGCGGCAAAAAATGGGTTTAGCAGTAAATGAGGGCCATACATTGTATATGCTGTCAACATGAAAGCACACACAACATCGACGAATTGTACAGACCGTCACTATTGGCCGATATAATCTAAGGTAGTACGGGACTTTGTCTATCTCGGCTCCACTAATAACTCTAAGAAGGCAATTCAGTAGTAAAGCCCTTACTATATAAGACCCTGATCATCCCAATCCTGCTGTATATCGCTGAAGCATTGACCGTCTCAAAAGCGGATGAAGAAATCCTTGGTCGATTTGAGAGAAAAATTCGTCGAAAAAACGTCAGTCCCGTTTGCGTTAACGGTCTAGGATACGAAGATTCAACCAAGAACTATACGAGGTCGGTCAAGCAGTTAATATTAATGGTATAAGCTATCGCGAGATGATAACTACTTTTTGTAGCCAGACATTGGCGATATGGACCTGGATGATATGTGCTTCCAACATGATGGTGCCACTTACCACACAGCCAACGAAACGATGCAAGAATTTCAATGGTTTTGCACCATATGGAGGTATTTTTGGCATTGGTCCGACTCCGTTTTGTGAAAAGTATACGAAAACTAAGTACTCCTCCTGACCCACAGCATGCTTTACTTCAAGATTTTGCTCCACCTCTGCTCGCTGGCCATAATCTTTTCGGCTATATTCTGCTTAAACTCGCTTTACTTTCCGTGTTCCACATATAATTTTCTAGTTTGTGGCCTCTTTAGCCTATTCTGTTGGAAATTTTACTAGAACTTCGATTTTTTTGTCGTAGACATACTTGCTTTCTGTCTTCTTGGCTCTGTCTTTGACAGATGGCAATTGAAAATTCGTGCTGCTCCATATGGGTCTTTAGCTACCACCCCAAAACTGGGTTTAGCCAATGCGACCCTCTGCGACTTCTTTAATATTATTCTTCAGAGGCTTGTGAAAGACTCCCGAGCTGTCAAAGCTACGTTTGCTGGTATACATAAGGAAGCGGCAACAAATAAATGTAGCGGTAAATGTGGGTAAGACAAATTATATGCCGTCAAAATGAAAGGATACACATCATCGACGAATTGACAGATTGGCGGATAGGTATAACTTTGAGATAGCACGGGCTTCACTAATTACTCTCACAACAATAGCTCTTCAGAAATAAAACAAAGAATTACAAATAAACCGCTATTTCTTCAGTCTTAGATGTCGAACTCAGTCGAACTGGAAGAAAGGACGCTTATACAAGACCCTTATCATAAAGGATAAAGAAATCCTTGGTGGTTTTGAGAGACAATTTCTTCGAAAGACCTGGAGTCCCCGCATGTACGTTGACGGACTTTTGAGACGAAGATTCAATCAAGAACAATACGAACTGAACAGCGACATCATTAAAAGCGAATGGACTCCAATGTTCCGGCTCGCTTAGTCTTCGATTCCCAGCATAACGTCTGCAGCAGTATAGGAAGACGTCGGTCGTCGGTTTAAGTGGCACGCACAAGCAAAACTCCACCTCAACCAACTTGGAGTAGCACCACTTAAATTAGTAAGTTAAGTACACAGACAAACTAGATGCTCTAAAGTTGTATCTGAGTTTTTACTTTTGAGTCTAAGAATACATTTTCGGTTTCCATTTATAGCTGGAAGCAAGTGATAAATTGCCTTCCTTAACGGCTTTCATTGGGCATTCGTCGTAGTTCCTTTATAGCAAAAACACTTGATAATGCAAACACACCCTACTCTAAGGTCGACGGTTATTGTAAAGCTCTCATTAAGATGCCTAAAGTCTTCTGTTTGTCTAAACAAATAGCACTTAACCATATTCCCACAGATACTTCATAGAAACTGCTTTTGAGCTAAATTAAGCATCAATTTTGCGAAATGTAAAGAATGAAAAATTAACATTTCCTTATTAAAAAAAGTGTGTTTGGTATTAAGTGCCCCACGCTTCCATGTCGATTCCTATTTCATTCTAAAACATCCTTTACGACCCAAAATCATCGCACCACTCTTATAAAATCCCTCCAAACGCAACCGAAATCACATTCCAACCAAGGCCCTCTTTGACAAGGTCTTTGCCTTCTTAATTCACTTAAAAATTTCAACGAAATAAAAAAATCGTAAATAATTCCATTAAATATCTGCCCTAAATTATGATTAAATTATGTTTATTGTAATTTTATTCTGAACGGGCAAAGGCCGCTACCACCTCATGAACGCCGACAGCCATCGACTCTAATTTCAATAAACTGAAAGACTCGGTGGTATTATTACCTTTTGCTATAAATAGTGTCCTTTTTTGCCATGTTTCTAGCGAACTCCTGGAGCTTTTCTTGTTTTTCCCCCATTAAGCCCAAGAGAGAAAAGAAATCAACGAAAGCGAAAAGTTATCCCCCCACCAGTCCACGGGCGGAAAAAATAGTAGAAGAAGCAGAAAATGAAAATTAAGCGTATATCACAAAGGCCAAAGGATTTCTTTAGAGGATTTTCTGTTTCGCTTTTTTTCAAGGAGGTTTACGGCCACCTAAAGATATAAAGGCATCAGTGAAATTGCCCTTGACTCCTAATATTCTTACACCGAGAAAGAACGAGAGAGAAAGAGAGAACTAAGGTCTTAGTTACCATGGGAGTTGCAAAAAAAGATACAAATGAGGTCCTTCGATAAATTGTGTAGCCTAGTTAACCATTAGTATTCGCACTCGTATATGCAAGACCCAGGAGGTGGTTATGCATCCGAGATGGCAGCCCTTATAGAACGCCCATTCGTTTAAGAGAGACATGAATTAGAAATGCGATGTTTAAGGATCCTCCGTGGTAATATATATACTACTGTCTAATTTCAAAGGGTAATGCATTTTTGGCATTAGCTTCCAACCAAGCTAAACAATTTACAGTACCAAAGCAGGAGTCATAAAAAGGATGTTGCGAAAATAAAAGGTTCCTTGCTCCTTCCACAGTTGGATGGTATTGCATGTAAATTTGTCTTTATGAGCTAAGCTCAGGATAGTGGAAATTCATTTTCAATACCCTTGATAGTTAAGGATTTCTTGTTCGTCCCGTATGCGCGCGAAAAACCTTTATCTCACTTTAAACCACTCACATGAAGTGGCTGTAAAAACGAGTATAAGAGGGAGTGCGAACGAACTATGGTTGGGTATACCTATGCGGTACAAGGATAAAAACGACCAGAAAGAGGGAGAGCAAAATCAGCGAATGAAGACGAGTCAAAAGAAGGATCTGTTCTGTGTACACTTGTTAAAGTCATAAAATGTTAAGGATGAGAGAAGGCATAGCAAGCAAGACGGTAGCGCAGCACACAAATGCTCAACGGATGCTCTGGGCACGAAAGCGGAAAAGCCCCCTAAAGCCGAGTGCTTGGTGATAATGATGGTGATAATCATAATAATAATAATAAAAATAATAATATGCAGGACGAGCGAGAGTGTGCTGCTCGATTTATAATTCCGTACACTCATGTTTATGTCCATGCAGGCCACAGGAGTTTTGCTTCGGTTTTTTTTTCTTCCTCAGCATCTTGGGAGGATAGCTGTGTTTTGAAGGAATCTCATTACGTGGCCATAGTTGTATGCAAACTCTCGGGAAAAGGCAAACTTGTGCTTCCAGGAAGAGGAATGGAAAAGGGTTTTTTTTTCTTTGTAGTGTGTACATTGGGTACTCTCCTGAAGCAGGTTGAAATGAATGGGTGTGTCTTGTATGCGATGATGGAATGGGCAGTTTATTTTGATTTTGAATGAGATACCTAAAAAAACAGAAACGAACGGTATTTTTTACCGTTTGAGTTATGCAGGATGGATTAACTTTGATGATGGATTACAGGACTTTTAATGATGAGTCTGTGGGTTTTAGTTAAAGTTGGGATAAATGGGAAATAAATTGCTCGAGTTGATGGATTATGGGGCCGTATTATTTTTTTTTCTAAAAATAGTTTTTCTTTTGGAAAGGAGTATAATTTAATAATTTTGTTTAAACTAAATCCAGGTGTGAACATGGTTGAAATGAAATACAATAGCTGCCTTAGAGCATTAATTCTACTTTACAAAGCAAAATAACCACCCGTTCTTGAATAATCTTCTCATGTTTGGAGTTCGGCTCTAAAATATGGAGTCAATCTGAAAACGTGCAATCCGCCTTATAGAGGATTCTGTCTTACTTCAAATCTACAGCCTTTGGCACGGACTTGTAGTAGAAATGGCTATTTATTGCAGATATTTATACTTTTGTAGAAGTTAACAGAAATCATCCCTAGACTCTTTGGATATCACCGACTTACAACGTACAGATTTTCAGCTCACAGACACTTTGTCCATCTAACAACGCAGTACTAAAATTATTTTTGTTACAAATCAAAAAAAAAGGGAATCAATTTTTTAGAAGACGTATTTCCTGCAACAATTTCTATCTACAATTCAATAAACATGTGCAGGCATCACCTCAGGATGCTCCAGGATGTTCCTGTGAGAGTGGGATTAGTGGCGCGATGTTTATTGTGATAATACGATGAATCGCCTCGCAGGAGGTTTCGATTACCAGCCGTAGCAACATCTAAAACGTGATTTTGCTGGACACCCTCTCGCGATGATCTGACAATACATCAATGTACAGAGTGTCCGGCGGGAAGGTAAACTACTTTGTTTGTTTATAATTTTTAATTAAATGAAAGAGAATGGATCTTATATTGATAAATGTTTAATTTAATGTCGGCAATTATGTATGAAACGATATATAAGCAAATGTCCGCCTCTTTTAGTCCCGCAAATGTGAGCCCTTTTGAGCACATTTTTCATTAAATTCTCACAAATTTCACGCGGTATTTCATTATTTTCATCACTAATATTTTGTTTGAGTTGCACAAGCGTTTCTGGTTTGTTTGCATACACCTTGCTTTTCAGATATCCCCACAAAAAGACGTCTGAAGCAGTCAACTCAGGGGACCGTAGATGCCAATCAACATCACCATTTCATGAAATAACTTGTTTTGGAAAGAGGTCTCGTAGTAATTCCATTGTAATCCTAGCTGTATGCGATGTGGCACCGTCTTGTTGATACCACATGTTAATCAAGAATGCAGTTGTGGGTTTAAAAAGTTTTCAATCATATCACGATATCGCTCCCCGTTCGCAATTGTCGTTACGCCGTTTTCATTTTCAAAGAAGTAAGGTCCAATGATTCCTCCTGACCAAATTGCACACCAGACTGTAACTTTTAATGGATGCAAAGGTGAATGATGAATAATTTGCAGGATTTCCATTGCCCAGAACCGACTATTCTGTTTATTCACATATCCATTCAAATGAAAATATGCCTCGTCACTCATTATGATTTTTTGATGAAAATCGGGGTTGTCACGGGCTAGCTGTAACATCCTATTGGCATATGTACAGCGGCGTAAATGGTCTTGTGGAAGAAGCTCTTGTGTCAACTGAATCTTGAATGGAAACAATCGCCAATTCTTGTGCAAAATTGTGTTGTTCTTTGATGACCAAGCTCCTGAGCACGGCGCCGAATTGTGGTTGATGGATTGTTTTGAACACTTCCTTGAGCAGCAGTAATGTTTTCTTGCAGTAGTTTGTGGTCCATGCTTAGGCCTATCACCTACAGACCCTCTTTCTTCGAAATCATTCACTATACGATAAATGGTGTGTTTTGTTGGCAAACTGTTTCTCCCAAAAATGTCACGTAACTTTCTCATCGTCATAGTAATCGATGATTGATTTTGATAAAATGTTTTAACGATTAAAACACGTTTGTTTATTGAATATTGTGTGCAATATCAGGTACCATAAAAAGCACACCTCAACACAGCCGTTTGGATTCTGCAATAAACAGGAGTTGCCGCCATCATGCAAGAATAAGACTAGCACTAATGAATGGTTTTGAGGAAAAGCTAGTATTTGGATACCAACGAGCCTGCTGCGGAATTTTTTTTGTTTTCTTCATAAACAGCCAGGTCAGAATGGCACGGAACGAGTACCAACCCTGCTGTCCCAGGCAAACCTAGACAAGCTGCTTCGACATATTCGAACAACAGATTGTCTAGGAATTTCATCTCTTAGTCAGGCCCCTTGAATAGATATGGTGGCGGATGAACCGAAAGTCCAACGGCAGTGCTCAATTCCGTGATGGATGCTGATGGCCCCGTGTCCCAAATATATCTCACAAACTTGGAACTGGCCCTCCAGGTTGAGGGTTGTTATATGAATCAACTGCCCACCCATGGAAAAAAGTATTTGTTACGAGGCAACCAATAGCCTCGGAAAGGACTGATTACATTGTTGATGACCCTGCTAAACGAAAAAAGGTGAGCGACGTTTGTATCTGCACCTGGAATGTGAGAACATTAAACAGAAGAGGTGCAAGCGAACATAGCGAAAAGTAGACATTACTGCCATCCAGAAAAAACGATCGAATGGTCCGGGCAAAAAGGAGATGAAATACTGTGATATCTACTACGAACCGTGTTATAGTGAGCAGAAACAGCGACTATTCGGTTGCAGATTTGTTATAAGTGCCAGACTTAGGCAAGAAGTCTTATGTTTCCAAGACTTTAGCGAACGCATTGTAACAATTCGCATCAAGGCCAAATTCGCGAGCGAATTCGTTAACATAAGCCTTATGTGCGTTCACGACTCAACGGAGGAAAGATATGATGTAGGCCAAGAAAGTCCACAGCCGATCAAATTTGCACACTCCGGCAAATCCTGGAAAACCTTAAAAAAGTCCAAATTGAGAGCCACCACCTATTCATCGATTTCAAAGCCGCATACGACAGCATATCTAGAGACGAACTATACAGAGCCATGTCTAGTTTTTGTATACCCCCAAACTCGACTGCTACATCAGGATCGGAAACGACCTTACCGACACATTCGATACCAAAAAAGGATCTAGGCAAAGCAATGCGCTGTCATGTGACGCTTTCAATTTGATTCTTTAGAGGATTGTGCAAAACTCCTGTGCCAACACCAGAGGCGCAATTTCCCAAACATAGGTGGAACTGCTAGCATACGCCGACGATATTGACATCATTGGTAGGAAGCGGCAAAATGGGTCTAGCATTAAATGAGGGCAAGACAAAGTATATTTCAATACAAAAGGACACACAACATCCACGAATTGGACAGAACGTCACCATTGAAAGATATAACTTTGAGGTAGTACGGGACTTTGTGTACGTGGGCTCCGCTTTTAACTCTGACAACAACCTCTCTTCAGAAATTAAACGAAGAATTACTCTTGCCAACCGCTGTTTCTTTGGTCTAAGAAGGCAATTCAGTAGTAAGGCCCGCACTCGTGTCAAAAAAATTCTATGAAAAACTGTTGGTCCCAATTGTTTGACGGGCTATGTAGAAGAATATTCTACCAAGAACTATGCATGTCGTTCAGCACAGAAAAAAAATCCGCATTTGGAGTAATTGGAGAGGCATGTAGGTTTTGGCCCAGGTTTATTCAGGGCTTTCGCGCCACTTATTTCTGTTTAATTTGCTTTTTCCCGTTTCGATTCTAACTCGTTGGTCAGAAAGGATGTACATTTCGACGGTCATTTCATCTGTTTCCAAACTTTATGCCCACCACTTTTTAAGCGAATCTTCTGTATTACCACTTGTTTTGTTGGTCAGAAACACACTACATTTTGAAGGTCATTCTGTCTCAGAGTATTGAAGTCACCTTCACCCGCACCAGAGTTGCCTAAATCTTTACCGGATACTGTCTAACTATATTCAACCTTATCATATGGCCTTCGCCTTTTGGAAACCGTTTCTCTTGATCTATTTGTTTCTGCGTTAACTTGTTGTTCTCCAGCTTAGGTGGTACCAAGGCACACACTTACCTAAAACAGACTCCATAGAAAGGATATCTCCAAATCAAAAAAGATTAAAGCAACTACGTCACGTACCTTCTTAAACATTGCTAAACAAATTTCTCCCAAAATGAAAATCTCTTAACATGTCCATTCATATCCACCCAGACACATTACCTTGAACAAATATTTCCCATTCAAAAAAAGATAACGAGGATACCCACCTAATCCTGAACTATACTCAACAAGAAAAAATGTAAATCACCTCGTTCCCAATTAAATACGTTTTGCTTTCTCTCTTTCCCCAGCTTTAGGGTTGCTTGGGATAGCCTGTGAGGACACTACAAAGAGAACTATGATACAAATTAAATTTCCGCCATTTTGTGTAAAGTACAGAAAAAAAGAAAAAAAAATACCCGAGAGCTGAAAAATTAAATGAAAGAAGAAAAAAATTAAAATAAAAACAGAACCAAAAGGAAAACTCAAAACCTCCCTCTTCAACGACCGGTCTTCTCCCCGCTTTATCCATTTATATCACTGCGAACTAACGAACCAAGGTCCGGAAAATCTACTCCTGTGGATTTTTATGTTTATGATGCGCTCAATTTAATTTGCATTCATATTATTTGCTCAGCTTCTATAATAACCAAGGAAGACCTACCACCCCGCCCGCCGAAAAACTCTCGACTCGGCTCGTCAGGTGGATGAGAGAGAGGGTGGTTTGAAATAACCAAAGCACAACTACACAAGGCCTTAATGATTTTTCTTCTCCTGTACTTGCTTTCATCTGTGCCGCGACCGTTCCAGTTTTTCTTACGTGGGGCTGCTCCTTCAATTGAAGTCGTCCTCCTTGTGCTCGTCCTTTTAAGTTTCAAAACGGAGTATCCTTATGACGAAAGCGCAATTTTTATCGAGCGAAAAAGGACTGTTTATTACTGAGGATTTACAAAATGATGTTATACTTTTATTGTGCTCTCAATTTGGGTGGTAGATATAGGCATGTGGGGGTCCGTAGGCCTAGGCCTGGCTGTACCCAATTTCATGTTAAACGCAGAGGACAGAAAATATACACTGGCACTCTGAGTTTGGCCTTCATAATAAAAGGGGTTGCTGGTTGTCGTACTGTTTGGGGTGGTGCCACCACCACCCGTTGATAGAATTAACTTCGTGGGGCGGACTGGCGACTACGTAGTTTAAAATCCAAATAACATGGCTGGATTTTTGTTTTTTTTTTCAGTTTTACTTCCGTTTCCCAGGATCTGCATTTACTTTTTTTATTTGGTTCCCATGCCTCCACTTTTATGATTATGATGAAGGAAACTCGAAGATTTTGGCTTCGCGGTAGCATATAATCCGGACCGCTGCTGCTGCGCGCAACGAAGGAGAGCGAATTTAATGTAGAAGGCGGAATACTTCCTTGGTCTTGGTTTCCTTAGGGTTTTTTTTTGGCCGGTTCTTTGCGAAGATATGCAAAGCGTAGCAAATGGGCAATTTCAGTTAATTAAAGGTAATAAAATTTGGGATTTTTTGTGCGTGCTCTTTGAGAACTTGGGTGTTGAGGTGTTAGAATTGTGCCAGGTCTGGTGGTGATTGGAATTAACTTTTCTCCCCTTGTCGATGGGTAGAGGTTAGCATAACGAAGATTTTCAAGCAAAACTTTTTATTATCATAATATTTTATAGATAGGTAAACTAGGGGACTCCATTAAGTGAGCTGGGATTTTTTGTTTCCTTTTTTTTGGCCGGTTGGACAGGTAAAAATGGTTGTGTGATTTTTTGGGGCACAGTTTGAATTTAGGGACTTTATGATGCACTTATATTTATGTTTAAGATAAGTTATTATGAGAAGGTTCAATGCTTGACAAACTTTCGATTTTACCAATTGATTGACTTGGCCCACGTCCTAATGCAATTTTCCACGGCGTAGGTGTAATGGCAGATCTATCCGTCCAAGTTAATTTATTGCACCAAGTCAAAAAGTATAATATAACCAGCGATTCTATACAAACCTCGACCTAACCCCAATGTTTAACATCAGTTATTACAATAGGAACTGCTTGGAACTTTTTTCCAAAAATCGATAGATAGAGTTGCCATAACATGGCTATCATGTATGGCAAGTCCGGAACACTCTAAGTGGGGCGATGTCTAGTGCGATGAACTTCCATGTATAAGGTATCTCAGGTATCTTAAAGCCGAATAGTACACAAATGCCATATCAGCAGTCTTGAGCCGATTATCGATTATCGAAAACCAAAGAATCCCAAACAAGGTACGACATAGTTTTAGACTTGATAGCATCACACTTTTTTTTTTACTAACTACAGGGTGTTCGGTGTTGGATAAATGTTTTTAAATGCGAATATATCAAAAATTTAAAAATGTCGTGGGGGGAGGTTGGTGCCTTTTGAATAACCTTTAGCGCTGTTTAGTCAGTCAAGGGCGTAGTTAGAAGAGCGCAGTAGTTAGAAGAGCGCAGTAGTTAGAAGAGTGTTTTTTTTTAAATTGGCGTTATAATCAGTGCCCACGTTACAATACTCGGCGATTGGGCGATAGACCAAGTGTAACTTTGATTCAGTCGTGAGTGAAAAGATTCAGCGAAAATTCTTCAGCTCAAAGCACTTTTAAGTCAAGACCCAGCTATGCATCAAGGACTCTGACAACAACCACCAAAATTATCCCGGCGATGGAACGAAGTTTGCGTGAAAACCCATGTCTATCATTGCGGACGAGGGCGGCCCGTTTGGCACTTCCAAAAAAAAATTATTCACGAAATTCTAAGGAAAGACTTATTATTTCATCCATTTATGATTATATTAGTGCAAGAACTAAAAAAAGACTTATCTGCACAAAAACTTCTATGAGGAAATGATGAAGAGATAAACGACGAGGATCACTTCCACCTTAGTGCCAACGTAAATAAGCAAAATTGTTGCTACTAGGATTCACAGACTCGTAATCCGCGACCGAAACACCAATGACTGCAACATTTTCCATGAGTGCTTATTTAGCGCGCTTTATCATGGGACCTCATTTTTTTAATGCTAGGGGACAGACATAAATGTGAACAGTGAAAATTATAGATGCATGATCACCGATTTGTTCGTCCGTTATTCACCCGTTTTTGTGATGAATTGCCGTGCAGAAGGTCTCGATTTGATTCCTAGGCATGGCAACACCAAAATATTTTTCTGTGGTCCTCCTCTCACTATTATGTTACAAATCATCCGATTAGTATCTGCTGTCAAGAATAGCGTTCTAATTCTTCTTTCTTAGTCAAGTACTCTTAGTCTTACTAGCATGGTACGACAGTAATTTGTGCAAGAACTATTTTTTATAGCACAATATTGTATTTTCTTATTAGACATTCGAGGACTCAGTGGCGCGATGGTTAGTGCGATGAATTGCCGCTCAAATGGTTTGGGTTTGATTCCAAGCAGTACGAAAGCCCAAATGAATTTTCACTGGCACTTGTCATGGGTTGGTCTGACATATCACCCGAGTAGTTTGAATTGTTAAGAAAACGTTATCTCAACTTAGACATTCGGATTCGGCATAAAACAGGAAGTCCCGCCACGCACACATGAATAGTTGTCAGAAAGTTCTAGGCCCTGAGTACTAACGAGCCAGTTGCGCAAAAATTAATTTTTGTTTTATTTTGAAAGTACAGAGTCATTTGTGCCAAAAACTTAAGATTTATCACAGACAAAATCCAGATTGCCAACGATTTTCAAGATATTGGATATTTTAAGTAGATTTACTTGAAAAAAAATGAACTCATGCAGCTTTCTGGTTATCTTTTCACGCCTACGATATATGAAGACATAACGTTCATACTATTGATGAATGAATATCCTCCTCGTCAAGCCTGTGAAGGAAAGACTTGACCAGGAAGATAGCCATTGTCAACCTTTGCTATCAACCTTTGATGTTACGGTTTCATAAAACAAAAACCACGGAATGCTATAGCGAAAGCATTTTAATCGAGTGCATGCTATTTTTGGTTTAATTTCGAGATGGATTTATGATTTATGAATCCCCGTGAGTTCGTCGTCCTTTTCAATGGTAAAGGCTAGGTTACTGTTCCATTTTGTTTTGTTGCTTTACCCTCTATTTGTATTTCCTATCTTCTTTGTCCGTCCAAAGTCTTAGTGACTTTCTTCTTTCTGGTTCCCTTTGATTTGTCGAGAAAGGATATGTAGTAAGTATCAAGAACAAGCCTTATCGATGAAAATACCTCAAACCCTGTGTCAAAGATACTTTCGTGGCAAAAATTTATTTACAAAAAATAACTTATGTCGATAGGCCAAAAAAATGTGCACCGTTGCAGCGCCCCGTAAAGTCAATGATGCCATACTGGCTTATAGTTATAGTGACCCAGGCAGTCGTCATCATTGATAAGTCTTAAGGTGTAAGGAGCTTCCGACGATTTGTTGGGCGAAATTTGGGACTGAACGGAAGATATATAGTACGCTGGAGTAAAGTTTTTTGAAATCCTTTTAGTGCCTCCTTAGAAGAAACCATCACTCATATACGTATTCTATAATAATATTGAATGTGCTATCACTCAATTAATATAACTTAGGTAGAATATCTGACAGTGCAGGGTGGGCCACCTGGTGGTTTATTTTTATATCAAAGGTTATTTTTACACTGATAGCTGTTTCCCGCTCGAAATCTTGACAGGGAGTCATACCTCCGCGCTTTCCACTTGATCAATGTTGGGAAATATTGACAACGTTTTTCCAAAGTGAGTGCAGTGTAGCCCAAACAGAGCGATATTTGAATATAAGTTTTGGCCGAATTTTAGAACCACCGCGCCTTCTGTACGCAAGTTTGTATACAATGTTCAGTGGTGTTGTCCACCACTCATGATCCCCTTGATCGTAGGGTGCGCACAGACGAGAATGTGACTGCTGTAGATGAGAGCTTGAGACTCAATTCACAAACATGAATTCGCCATCGATCTCAACAGCTCAACATTTAACGCACTAGGAGAATTCCACACAAAGATCTCGGATTATTTATTTACAAGGTGCCATTGAAGGCGCACGACCATCCGTTTCGCAATTATGGCGTTAGAGCAGCTGGAGTTGAACAAATATTTTGGGCGAAAAGTCATCTTTTCTGACGAGGCACAATTTCATCTCAGCGGCTACGTTGATAAAACAACATTGCCGCATCTGGGGCTTGGAAAACGCCTACCTTATTGCCGAGAAAGCGACGCATCCACAGAGGGTGCCAGTTTGGTAAGAATTGTTTAGTGGTGGCATCATTCGGCAGTTTTTCTTCGGCTGGGAGCTTGATTTCGGCTTTTCTTCTATGAATTAAGACGACCTCAGGTTCATGCAAGATATGCCGTAATCGATCTTTTGAGTACCAAATTGCAAAATCGCGTTATTAGCCGTCGAGGCGATGTCAATTGGCAGCCACGGCGCTGCGATTTGACCCATTTGGACCATTTTTTGTGGAGAACCTTGAAAGACCGACGTTATGACAACAAGCCGGAAACGATTCTAGCACTTAAGTCCAATTTCATCCAAGCAATCCGTGAGCTACAGCCTGAAAACATCAACTAGGTCTTGCAAAATTAGAGTGACAGAATGCGCTTCTGCAAAGCGAGCCGAGGCAGCTACTTAAACGACGTTGTGTTCCATAGTTAATCTGAATGTTTGCTGTTACAACTTTTCTATAATACATTTAAACAAATTATTTTATTGCATTTTTATAAAGAAAATTGTATTTGATCCACCCGTTTTAGGGGTCGCCAAATATCCACTGCGCTGTCATAAAAATGAGATTTATCGAAAAGTGGCATCATTCAAAAGTCCTTCAAATCCTGCTGTTCGATTGCTAGAATTTTTCGGATATCTATCTTCATCGTCAAATCTTCTTCGGATTGTCTGTGACATTTGTCGATAGAATGTCAAAAATTATTTGAAAAACAAAGCGTAGACTACAATTCGGTACGACGCACTCCTAGGCACATCTTAACGTTTTCATAACCATTTCAGTCGTTCTTTTATCTTTCCTTTGTAAGTGCCAAAAACCATATTCAGACCTGAATAAGCATAATTATGTCTAATTTATAGTATACACTCTGCGATTCCATTCAAGGATTCTGCGCCCCTTATTCGCCAGTAAATTACACAAAAATATGTGCCCTAAAAAATAACGTCTTTTAAACGTACCATATTCCTACACATACACACACAAAACTCTTCATAAAAAGAACCAGCACTTATCAAAACTGTAAACAATTGAAGATACATTTCTGAAGGATTTTTGATGTCATGCTCTGTGCTCTTTCTAGTTCTATGGGCAAAGCCAATTTAGCAACGAAAGGAAGCTATCATTTGACAAAGTGTAGGAGAGACAAACTACCTCTTCTAAGTTATAAAACCAACATGACTTTGCAAAGACAGGACTGGGGCAGCAAATGGGAATGAATGAGACAGCAAGAAAAAAAAAAATAATTGTTACCATACCTACTGGTGTATTAAGTAACAATAACGGTAAGGGGACAACAGAATTGTGATTGTTGTTAATGGAATTAAAGTATCCTTTGTCAGAATTTATAAAAAAAAATGTTGGTGACTTTGTGACATGACAAAATTAGTGCGAGCACTCTTATCAACCTAAGAAGAATGTTTTATGTATGTTTTGACGTATCTTCTGAGAGGACAAAAGGAGCCAAAAAAAGGGGTTGTTTTCAAAATTGTATGTTTTCATGCCAAGGGAATCATATTCAGTCTGAGGTTACACAGTGTAAGGTATCTTTTGTTCTTTGAGGTAAAAATAAATTCGGACTTTGTACCTTTATTGGAACAAGGTTCACCTTTCATAGGTTATATGGTCGAGTCAAGATGGCCTATTTCTATTTCTTGAGTTTGTTAGACTTTATTTTTAATATTATGGAAAAAAGGAACAATGTATACAGGAACAAGCTATGAATGCACTAGGAGCGCACCTGATACACATCGGGTTTTTCAACAGGGACGCTACAAAAGTTGAGCGACAGGGACAGCAAACGACGCCATATTTCTTGCCGCTCTTTTGACATTTCTCTTCAGTAAGCTTTGCTATTTCATGATGGAAAGATATACGATCCAACAACGAGTCGAAATTATTAAAATTTTCAACTGAAATTCGGAGTCAGTGGCCTCAACGTTAAGAGCGCTACGTCCAATTTATGGTCGTCATAATCGTCCTAGCAGATCAACAATTGAGCGTCTAGTGGAAAAATTTGAATCCACAGGCACAGTACAAAATGTGATGTTTTTGTGGCGAATTTTGAGAAAAGATCGTGGCCTAAATCCTTACAAGATTAAATTGACGCAAGTACTGAAGCCGCTTGACCACCAGAAGCGTCGTATGTTCGTGAATTGGGCTGAGCAACAACTTGAAAATGATTCGGATTTTCATCGAAAAATCATCTTCAGCGATGAGGCTCATTTCTGGCTGAATGGCTTCGTCAATAAAGAAAATATGCGATATTGGTCAGGCAGCAATCCAAATGTACTCCATGAGTCATCATTGCACCCCGAAAAAATTATGGTTTGGTGTGGTTTATGGGCCGGCGGCGCCATTGGGCCGTACTTCTTCCGTGATGATCAAGACCGGCCCCAATTGGATGATATGGACTTGGAGAACATGTGGTTCCAACAGGACGGCGCCACAAACCACACAGCGAATGCCACAATCAATTTATTGGAAACCAAGTTTGAAGAACGTGTTATCTCACGAAATGGTCCAGTCGCTTGGCCGCCTCGGTCGTGCGATTTGACGCCGTTAGACTATTTCTTGTGGGGCTACGTCAAGTCTATGGTCTATGCCAACAAGCCAGCGACGATTGATGAACTTCGTACGAATATCGAACGTGAAATTGCAGCAGTATCGGCCATGCAAAAGAAATCGAATTCCATACATAATATCATCGAATGTACTTTCACAGAAATAAAGAATTTCATTGATATCCAAAACCGTTTTTGTTTTATTTAAAAAACAAACTTTTGTAGCGCTCTTATTGAAAAACCCGATATAAATTGTTAGGAAAGGTTAATAATGGAAATGAAGAACGTTTTAATAATTAAATAATCTTATTGAGTATAGCGACACATTAAACATATTCAGGGTAAGTCTCATCTTGTAGATTTGTAATTGAAGAAAGGAATCTTTTAAAAAATGTTACCGCTGCAAAAGGCGTAAATTGCCTGTCATTTAATTGACGGCAGTTCCGACAGTCCTTTTTTATGGCTATGAGTTTTCTTGACAAGAATATCTGAATGGAAAACTAAGCGTCATACATTCCTACATTCATACTCAAGATTGACTCTATCTCGTCTCCGCTTTTACCTCTGACAACGACATCTCGTCAGAAATTAAACGAAGAATTACATTTGCCCAGCGCTGTTTCTTCGGGCTAAGAACTATTTACTTAGGAGATTC
The DNA here is from genome assembly GCA_949824845.1 of Rhingia rostrata. Taxonomy (NCBI): domain Eukaryota; kingdom Metazoa; phylum Arthropoda; class Insecta; order Diptera; family Syrphidae; genus Rhingia; species Rhingia rostrata. The sequence continues at coordinate 143,424,927 of OX463755.1, read as the reverse complement.
CATATAAGACCCTGATCATCCCAGGCCTGCTCTTCGGCTCTAAGTCATGGACCGTATAAAAAGTGGATGAAGAAATCATTGGTCGATTTGAGAAAAGAATTCTTCGAAAAATCTGCGGTCCCGTTTGCGTTGACATGCTACGGAGACGAAGATTCAACCAAGAACTATACGAGCTGTACAGCGACATACTGGAAGCAGCTAGTTAAGGACCGATATAAATGGAGAGGCATGTTGATTGATGCCCAGGTTCATTTTGGATTGTAGCGCTACTTAATCAACCAATAAACCAAGCAAATCTCATCGTATGATATTCAGGACGAGCGATCCTCCTTCAGTTATGAAAGATTGAGCTTAGCGAAGGTTATTGGTTGTCCGTTTATTTATTACAGACAAGATGACTCAAGTGAAATCATACATAAAAATCTTTGATTTTTTAATAAGACAGATAATTTCTGAGCATTTAGTCTTTAGTCAAAATCCACATATTGGATTGTAGCCTTCTCATATGTTTTTTTTGTACAGACCAAACGAGGACTGAACATACTACTGAGACAGAAAACTCCGTTCCAAAACGTACGCATGATTTGTATTTGCCACCATTAATGAGATAAAGGGTTGCCAACAAAAAAAAAAACAATGTTTGACAGCTGGTCGGATTTTTGATTAAAACGTTTTCCTAAGCGATGAAGCTCATTGGATATCTATGACATTGACTTTGAGACTTTAGGTTCAGAGAATGCATTCACTATGTGTCACTGTTTGGTGCGGATTTTTGGCTAGAAGCATTAAGCCATGACCGTTACTGGTACTCGATGCCTTAAATGGATAATATTTATATGAACTATCTAACACATTTTTTACTCTGACGTCCACTTTTCTTTAGAGTATCATGTGCTCCAAGGACTTTGCGTAGCCATTGAATCAATACATTTACAGCATAAAATAATTTCTGGCACAACTTTCGTTTCGATAATCAGAATCGACCCCATTGATGTTATCTGATTTACTGGATTCCCACTGGATTACTTTCAAAGGAGTTATTTCTTCTATGGAAAAAAGCATACAACCACCCGTACACTGAAGAAAGGAATTCAACGCTGCATCAACGAAATTCAAACAAATAGATATTCCGAATCTCGACAAAAGGGTGCGTGTTCGGCAGCAAAGCCGTAGAGCTCATAGTCTCCTATCATTTAAGAGCAAATTGAACAATCATAGGCAGCTAACTCTGATTGCTGCTGTAGCATTTCATATTTGTTTTGCCTTAGTTCCATCTATAGGAAGTACAAAAACAGAAACCATCGAATACAACCTATCGACAGTGAACTTTTTGACAGTATGGCACAATTTTTGTTAGAAAGTTCAATGTCTATGTCTTGAATTCGCAATTATCCTCAGTTGCAAATTGCAAAAACTGATGTCATCGGTGGAGAACTGTTATGTTCTCCTTTAATCATTTCAGCTTGATGGTTAAAGTTCAGAATTGACACAGAAATAAACAAATTACAACGTGTGTTGTAGACACTCGTACCACTTTACAACAAAATTACTAAATTCACCCATCCATGTACTTCAACAACTTCTTACAAACCAACGCCTCCTTAGCCCAATTTCAGCACCATAACTCACCCAACAAAAAAAAAAAACTCCAATCAATGAAACGGAAGGAAGTCATTGTTATTTATTGAACCAATTTATTAACCACCATTCAACGCACACCTATTCATAGAAGACAATATGAAATAATAACATTTTTCACGCATCATATTCAAGGATCTCCCATACGCACGCAGGGATATATAAATAACCACAATTAATATTGGTAATTGTACTATGGCCCCATCCGATCGGGGGAAAAATGCGCCATTTGTTTCCGTTGCCGGAAGATGTGTTTTCCCAAATCGAACAGTTCAAGGAATTGTAAAAAAAAAAACGTAAATCGTTTATACGAACAAACAGAAACGGATTCGAAAAGAACAACAATAGCCCACCGTACCCGTACCATAGGTACTAGAGCGCAAATTTATTTTTAGCCATAAATAAACGTGTCGCAGCCTTGGTCCTGTGGCTTACTGCAGACCCGACAAATTTCTTTAACATTATAAATCACCATATAAATGGTAGTGTCGTCGTCGTCGTTGTCGAGTGCGTACGTTTTTTTCTTTTCTTTTCTTTAGTCCTGCAAATAGTCGAAAACAAATAGCACGTGGACAATGTTTTTTTTTTAAGGGGGACTCGAGCTTATCCCCACTTTAACTGGTTCTTATTGTTGAAATCCGTATTTTATGACATCGGGCGCAAGTAAGGGAAACCAACATAAAACACAAGAAAACCCAAATGCAGGATCGATTTTCTCGTCGTTAAAAAATAAAACGACAAAATCCTTTCAACCGGCAAAACCAGCAAAATTCCAACAGGAGCAGAAAAAAACACAACCAAACGAGGGATAAAAATACAACAAATCCTTGCAATAGTTGTTTCGCAAATTGATTTCTGCTTAAGCTCTGACTAATGGCATCGTGTTGGGGCGAAAATAAAACAAGGGGTGCGATCATAAAAGTCCTTTTTTCGCCAGTAACATATGAGGGACATATTCCCGGCTGGTTACCAAATCAAACCACCACCCTCACTCCGACCAGCTGTTGAGCCGATAAAAATCTAATGACATAAAATCGATTTCGGTTTCTTTCTTTGGCTTTTATGGCTCTTTTTGCCGATATCCTTGTTGGGGTCTTTTTGTGCTCTTTTTCTCTCTCATTTTTTTTTGTTCTCTTTAGTTTTTTTGTATGTTTTTCTTTAGAACAATTGTCCTCAATCAAGGAGTGCATTTGCATAGTTCAAATGGAAATTGCATTGTGTAGTCTGTGTGTGAATGATTGGTAGTAGATTGTTGGGGTTGGGAGTGGGATCGGCACGGGGTTAGAGGGTCCTGAAGAGTGGTATACAATAAGATTTCATGTCTGTGATACAATGTTGTTCAATGTGTCAACGCTTGAATGGCTGCTCTCTGTGTGCTGTTGGGGAGCATTTCGTGTGACATAGAGTTATCCCCTTTGGTTGTTGCTTCTGAAGCAGGCCTGCCTGCATTGAATGTCCTAGTTAATCGTTCCCCGGACGAATAAAAGTTTCCGTTGTATGCACATTCGATGAGGAACGATGACTTTGATGATGTGCATGCAATGTGGGTGGTGCTAATTGATTTTTTTTGTTGAATTTATTCTTTCAGGAGGTGCTCCTTGAAAAAGGGTGCTGTTGCAATGGGTGTTCAGTGGCATTGAGTGTATGAATTATTTGAACGAATGGGTTTAGGATGGACGTGGTGTTTAATGTTTGAATATGAACTTCTCGAGGGTCGCGGATTTGTTTGAGTTCGTTGTTTTAGTAGACCGTTCTGTTGAGTTTTTCGCCAGAGGCTTTAATGTAGCTTTTGGTTTGATAACGTTATTGAAACCATAGCCATCATCTTATAAGTCGTGGCAATAAGCGAACCATAAACAATCCATTCCAACATACTTTGTTACAAACCATTTGCATACGTGGTTTAAAGTTGAGTTAAGTCCACCCATGCGCTTGGTTGGGTTAGGTAAAGGTTGTTGTAAGCCAAGCATTCGTAAAATTTGACCAAGGAAGTATTTGTGATAATACATGGATTTTTAGCCTTTCATCGATTCGTCTCGTTTGACGAATGATCTATCCAGAGCTTCTTATAAAGTAGAGGAGGTTACCTATTGTAACGTTTTGCAAAGTTGTCAAAAAAATAAGACTTCGAGGTGAAATCTTTTTTATTAGAGAGAATGAACGTAGAACGCGGGGTTTGCTACCATTTTTCTCATGGTCCACATGGCTTCGACAATTATCAATGGTGACAATCCAAAGTCGTTCAGCCTTTATACTGAGCTATGTAATTATACAGATGTTGGTACCGATATGTGCTCTTCTCAGCTTAATTAAACCGAGATGTGGTTGAAATTAAGTCAGCATTGCCTGGATAACATCAAGATTGAGCCACTCATCCATCTTTAGCTTAATTTCTTGTTTGCAACTAGTCTGAGTAAAAGTCTACATGAACCTAGAGATATAGTCTAGTGATTAACACTATACCACCACCATCTACTATCTAAGAACAATGGCGACTATGTCAATATGTCATTAGAACAGCCGCAACTGATGTACTAGGTTTCTCGCACCCACCAGCAAGAATCTTTTAATTTAATGAAGTGTGCCAACATACTCTCTCAGCCAAGAACAGGGCATACAAGGAAATGCTGTAGGGGAAGCTGCCAATTAACTTTGAAGGAAAAGCAGGAGGGAAGAACACCGGCTCCTCAGAAAGAAGAAAATAAAAGCAAAAAAAACGCGCAATGTCTTTGTCTTTCACACTTTACGAAAGTGTGAAACGTCACAACCAAGAATTCAAGGACCAAGCTGAATTTTGTAGAGATGAACATTGAAAATGGTAGTTGAGACACAGCCGATCCTGAGAATATGGAAGAATCACTTTTGCAGACTATTGAGCGCGATGACGAACAATCTCCCACTGTCAGGCATAAATCATTAAATATTGGAGACGACAGCGAAAACTACCATTCAACCGACCTAAGTGAAGTGCCTAAGCAATATCTAAACTTAAGCTTAACTAGGCTGCCGGAAATGCCGACCTTCCTGCCGAGCCTTATAGTCCCAAGAGATATGACTTGATATGTAGCATTGACCAACTCATAAGCCACAATTACAAAAAAAAAAAAATTTTTGACGCAACAGACTCGTTTGCATCCAGGGCCGAGCTTTCTCACAAACATTCATGTGTGCGTGTGTATTTCTTGCACGATGGCCCGACTTCCTGGTTTATGCCGAATCTGAACGTCGAATTTGAGATAAGATTTTCTAGACAATTGATTCTACTCGGATGATTTATCAGATCATCACGAGAGGAAGGCCATTGAAAAATCATTCATTTAGTTGTTGCTACGGCTGGGAATGGAACTCAGACCTTCTGCGCGACAGTTCATCGCACAAACAAATTTGATCGGATGAAAGTACGCCTGAGGAATGGAATTTTAGCATCGTTTCCCAGATACACATAAATCGAAACAATCTAAATTGCGCCAGCTACAGAGGCATAAGTCTGCTTAACATCGCCTACAAGACCTTATATGTATGTAAATTGATGAAACCGTTTATGAATGACAAGATCGGCTCTTATGAATGTGATTTTACTCCCGGAAAGTCCACAGGGTGGTAATAATCTTTGGCAGATAATTAAAAAAAAAACAAAGAGGTCCAAATCTGTACCCAGCAGTTTTTCATCGATTTAAAAAGCCACATAGGATAGCATTTTTAAAGACGAACTATACAAAGCCTTGTTTAGTTTTGGTATACCGCCCAAACTTGTCCGTCTGTGCTGGATGACATGGAGAATTCTCGCTGCTCCATCACGGTCCGCAAAGATATCAGCGAAATATTGGATACAAAAAAAGGTTTTATGCGAGGCGATGCGACTTCTTAATACCATTCTTGAAATGATTGTGCGAAACTCCGGACACCATAAGTTTGTGCAGTTACTAGCATAGATACGACGAAAAAATTGACATAATGGGTCTACTTTGTGTTGGCGAGCTATCGAAACGAAGATTCAATCAAGAACTGTACAGCGACAGAGATCTGGTCAAAATATTCCGCAATGAAAGTCATAGATGATTAGGACATGTAGAGCAAATGAACACCAAAACTCCAGCTCGCAGAGTTCGACTCCCACCTAGATGTCAGACGCAGTAGAAAAAGACCTAGCCATAAGTTGAGCTCAGAAATGGAAACCGATCTCAACCAACTTGAAGTGTGCAGCTGAGGACCTGTCTAATTGAAGAGGCGTTTTCGTTGTGGTCCAGGTTCATTCCGGACTTTGGCGCAACTTAAGAAAGTAAGTAAGTACCCCGGTCATTGCAAATAAGGCCGATAAAAAAATTTTCAATGTAGGTGTTTACAATATGATTTCATTAACTTGAGCAACGATTAAACTTGCTAACTTTGCCTAAGTCCGAATATTTCCGGCACTCAGCAAACAAAAAAACGTTCAGCTTGTTGTTATTCGGAAATAACCGTTCATCTTCTAAAACCACAATCTTTAAATTTTAAAATTTAATTTTTTCCATAATGATAACTTTCACTAATAAAGTGAAGCCTCATCGTGAGATATTAGTTTTATTCGTTTTGTTTGCATCGCATCGCCATAGTATAGTATACCTAGTAGCGCGGTCTTAACGAATAAACTTTATCGACTCATTAAAAGCGTTCTTTACTCTTAACAACTTCCATCTTCATAAAGCTGATAGAGATACTTTTAAACGGAAATGCACTTCATATACTTTACATCGGGCTATTGTTGCTGTTATGGTCGCTTATATCCTTCTTTTCTACTCATTTTTTTTTAGGAAAAGCAAAAAAAAACTTTTTTTATCTCACAAAGTTTATATCTTTTAAACAAGGTTTACCGTTCTTTGAATTTTGTTTGTGCGGTTTTTTTATTTGCTTAGTTTTTCTTTATGTGGAGTTTTTTTTTAATTTAACAAAGTTTATCCTCAGACAACCCATAGGAAGTAAATTAAAGTACCCGCTAGGTAGTGTATATACAAGCGAATGAGTTTGTCTTTAAGAAAGTACTTACCAAACCGTTTTTTTTTTAACAAAATAATTAAGTTAATTTTTTGCTTGTACGAAATGGATGACTTACCTAGAAAGAGAAGAGAAGAAAAGTTCAGTTCAGTAAATATTTTGATATATTGAAAGTTTTTTTTTAATTAATTTTAAGTTAGAATGGGAATCAAGTGATTGGAGATACAACAAGAGATTGAATTTTGACATGGTTCCGCAAAAAGGACGTTAGTTTTTGAAACCAGTAAAACTGAAGATTATTTTTTCTGAAGTTTTTACTATGCCTGATTGGATGATGGAGTGTAAAATTTTAGCTTACCAATTATATTATTTAGAATTAAGGGAACGTGTGAAGATTTGATTTTATAACCATTGCAACCTTTACCGAATCGACAAGGAACATGAACCTACTAAGGGTGGAAGGTATCGGTTATGAATAAAAGGTTACCGAAGCGTCCAAGAAACATCACACCGGAAAATATGTTAAAGTTGTGAAATAGCCAAGATAGATATGCCGTGCTGCTAGGGAAAATTCGCAAAGCAAAGCTGCGATTAATAAGAAATTCGTTGTGTCTAAATTACTTCATAGGTTCTTCTGATGTGAATTACTTCGAATGGATAGACTGATTGCAGCTAGAGAGCTACAAACTAATTTAACTAAACTGTGTCCAATAATTTCCGTAAAATTTAATTTTGAGTTAAAATACGGAATTTTAATTAATTTTTTATTGATTTATAGAGCATACAGATTGGGTTTATGTACGGAAAAGCACATCGGATAAATTGCCACCACAGCTATGCTGGCAAGTAAGTACTCTTTAGTTGAAATGTTCTATGAACGTTTCATATAACCGTGGCTGAATTTCGTTAATGCAACAGTTGACTTCAAAAAAACCCCAACAAAAAAACTCCAACGACATTAAATCGCAGGATTAGGATATAACTCAAATTATTTCCCTAGCTGTAGGGCTTGTGGCAACGTCTTGTTGAAACCACATGGTGGTTATATCCATATCTCGTTATTTAGCCACTAAAAAATGAATTATCATGTCACTATAATGACCACCATTAACTGAGACTGCTTGACCAGCCGCAACTTCTAAGAAGATAGGTCCATTTTTTTAAATCTTGATCAACAATGGAAATGCGTTTTCTTTTCGTATAGCGCTCCGAACTGTCAGCTGTCATGTTGTCATTTTTTTTCTCTGGCAACGCAGTACTTTAAAATGGCGGAAAACTCAAATTTTCCGTGAAATATGGGACACCCGTTAGTTATAAAAAAAAATTCTAACAATATACGAGCCTACGTACGCCAACCGGTGTGAAGCCTGTACTTCGTAGAATACCCTCAGCAGCATAAGGCTTTGATATTTGATATTGATATTTTTGGCAAGCAAATGGCTGAGTACTCAGTTATCCGTCTTACAGCCATTTAACAGTGTTTAAATATTCAAGCCGGGCACTCCACACTTTTAAACGGACATACAAATATTTCTGATGACACTGATTACACTCTTACCAGGTTAAACTTTTATAAGAGTTTCCATGTCACAGTCCCAGACAGATCGTCAGACAGACCTGTGCAATGACTCGATCCATTTTTATACCGATGACTACAAAACCAATGAAGGAGTGGGAACTGGATTCCTTTCCGACAGGCTAAGCCGCAGCCTAAAATTTCGTCTTCTTAATAATTGAAACGTCTTCCAGGCTTAGTTCATGACAATCAGAAAGCCATATTTTAGCTAAAAGAGAATTTTTTATCTGCCAAAGATATTAGCATCTTCTCGGACAGCCAAACAGCCATCAAATCTTTAGAATCATGCTCATCTAACTCATAAACAACCCAAGATTGCTGCTCATTTTTTTTCAAGTGACGGCAGAGCAGCTCAACATTTACCCCTCTAGTGACATTCCGGGGAACTGAAAGGCTGATGAACCCTCCAGATGGGGAAGTAAATTGGCAGTCGTATCTCATACGGGTACGCTTTGTATTCCAATAGCAAACAAGTTTGGAAAAAGCTGGTTTAGAGATCCAATAAGCTAATATCGCTCGCTAGAGCATATATTAGCGACGCAATAGGTGTCATCACTGGACACTGTCTAATAGGTAGATACGCAGAAAGGCTAGGAATACATTCAAACGATTTCTTCAGGAGCTGATTGCTCATTTTAACAAGAGATGACAGAGCAGCTCAACATTCACCTGTCTAGGATGTCTGGGAATAATGACATTGCAGGCGTACCCTATACAGTACGCTTCGCTTTGTATTCCTATAGCTACATGGAAGAGCTTACTAGCGCAGCATGCTTCGCATGACGCACGTGTCAAACAGCCAAACAAATTCGGCCAAAGGTAATTAAGAAGTTCCAAGGGTCTGATCTCGCTCGATAGATCATACATAAGCGACGCCATAGGTGTCATCATTGGACACTGTGTTATAGGTAGACACGCAGAAAGGATAGGCCTACATCCGAACGATTTCTGCAGGAGCTGCATGGACGAAGATGAAAAATGAATATTTCATCTTTCTATTATCTGCAGAGCTTTATCAAACAAAAGGAAGCTCTATCTCTATAACTGTGATTTGACAAACACGGAAGCGAAAAGTTTCCCCCGTTTCATTAATAGCTCAGGGTGGTTTTCTTACGTGTAACAGGACAATGCACAAGATCCACGTGGTATCACAAAACCAAATACGCATAGTATGGTGATTTGATCTATATACGGTTTGTAAAAATGATTCCATGAACTGTTCTGTGCATTGGTAGCTGTTCGATAATGCGGGAATAGTGCTGATAGATACAATATTGATCAATACTGTTCAAATCCGGAATTTAATTTTATATGGCTGAGCTTCCATGGTTTTGTGCAATAAAGTGGGTTTTCTGTATTTCTTAGTTAACCAGAGAACCAAAATGCCAAAATGCAGAAATCCCACTTTATTGCTCTCAAAATTATCAATTTTCGCGCGCTCGCACGATAGAAGTAATTGCTTCGGTAAATTGCAAATATGAGCCTAACAAATGCAACATTGTCTGCATTCGTATTATGCGAATATTCCTACAATGGCTCATACTTTCTTTTCGGATATCAGTTTTCAACAGGAATCGTTCAGATTTCGCTGCACAAAGTCAGCGGCATTATTTTTAACCTTCAAAAGAAAATATTTTACGAACGATTTTCGTGTGAAATATGTATCTTTCAACAAACTACTCGATGGGTGCAGTTAGATGAAAGGTCCTTTTTTGTCGCAAAAATAACAACATCGCACACACAAATGAAGGGAGAAGCTAGGTTTGAGTCCCTGTGAGGACCGTTAAACCAAGATATTTATCTGTTTAACAAATCTGAATATTAAGGCTTAGATATACAACAAGATGGGAAGATTGCATAAAGAGGTCAACGATACAGAAAAGTATTCCTATATCACGCATTAGTGGTAAATCTCGACCAGATCCATTTACTGATGCACTTGATCGCCCATAGACGAATGTGATGTGACTGTAGATTGTAACCACTGTGCAGTGGATAGTCAATTTTTCTTTAAAGTACCCACATGTGCAATAAAAAAATGTATGCATCGTAAGCCGAAAGATTCGAAACTACTACCAAGCACAATATTTAAATTCACACATTGAAGTGAAGAACTATAAAAGCTTTATATTCGATTTGAAAAGTATTCAACCAAAACCTCACAGACACTCACCATATGCTTACACCACAGGCCTCCTCCTAAAACCTAAGAGCATGCATTTCCAACTACCCACATACCATAATCTTTAGCAGTGCAAGCACATACTGTTCTTGAAATTTGTATGACGTGGCACATCGCTTCACCTGCAATCACACCTGCACAATTGCGGAGTCGCCTTGTCTACATAATCCATTCGAATAAGGTTCATCTTCAACCCTCGATACGTTTCAAGTTTTTTGGCAACAAATCAGTCCTCAATACATGCAACAATACGATTACCACCTAATGCAGAGAAAAATGAGGTGTAATTCAAAAAACAAAAAGTCCACAAGCCCTATATACAGCACACACACCTCTCAGGCATGTGAACATATCTAT